>CAJQZJ010034572.1:0-16846 GCA_907164525.1 Lophiomys imhausi | reverse complement strand
ACACACACACACACACACACACACACACACACACACACACACACACACTTAAAAAGGTAAAAATCAAACAAAATTTCAATATTAAGTTTCAGATAGAAGAAGAAAAATTTCCTTTTTGTAGGCAAGTGACACAGAATATGGCTGTATTATGTGTATGTCATTGACTTAAGAGTGAGGAACACAGCAGCATCAGCTTCCCGCATTAGTATTCTTAGAATCTTAATTGGTACACGAGATGCTGAATCTAACATAATATAGTTTTAAAGACAAATGAACAGAATTTAGAGATTTTTGGGTGTGAACTTGAATATTTAAACTTTAATGCAGATATCTATGACTCAGGATAACTAACTAAGGATTGAGAGTTTTGAGGAAAAAATGAATAATTTGGGGGGATGCAGCTATTTATCAAGACAACATAAAGATGCTGCTTATTAGAAGTATTTGCATTGGATTTTTAAGGACATGCTAATCCAATTAATGTCTTAGCATTTTAGTTTAACATTTTATTCAACATTTTCGGTGCTATAGTAGGAAGACTTCTGTAAACTTACAAAGTACTAGATAGCTAGAAATATGGATTAAAAAATCAATAAAGGCAGCCTTCAGGTACTTACTATTTGAGCATAAATAATTTATTCTCTCTTATGTTTTCATTATGTTGAGTAACACTGTCAAAAGAAAAAGAAACTTAGGAGCAATGTAATTTGAAGAATCAGATAAAATTTCAAATTGGAAGTAGACTCTTGATCAAGGTCTTGGTTGTTTGGTCTGATTGTTTCTATGGTGGTTTCCTAGTAATTTAAACAGGATGATTGTAATGGCCTGTTACCTTCCCTTTCTCAGTGAAATGGCATATATTTTTTTCCAAATGCACAATGTCTTAGAGATTCCATGTTCTCACTGCCAGACTATTCCTGATTGCAGTGACCAAGGAGTTCCTTCAGAGGCTGACTAGAGCAGATAACTAAGCACAGAGGCTGGAGAAACAGATAATGGGACAGGAGTATTAATTGGAACAAAAAAGACAAGGGTCTGGGAGTCCCTAGATCTCATACTTTTATCTGGCCTTGTATTTTCCTGCAGTCACTATAGGTAGTAGTTTATCTGGTCATATATTATCTGGTCAAATATATGCTTGAATTGCTCCCCTGTCTCTGCTCAAACTCCTATGCCACACCAAAGAAGCACTACTTATCTTCTTGTGGCAGATTGTCAAATTTTCTGGTTTTTCTCTGCTACCGCTGACTGTATGTATCAGGATACCTGTAATTAGACCATCAAGAACACTTTCCAGGGTAACTGATGTTTGTGGAAGGTTTTCTGCTTATATTTCTCAAAAAGGGGGTGGGTGGGAGTGAGGAACAGTGTGAGACTTTCCATGTACCTGGAAGGATCAGAAGGGAGGAAGCAATGCCTCCTTCCATCCTGTGCTCGAATGAAGAGAAGGTTGCAGAGTAATGAACCATTCCTGGGAAGTGTGCTGAGCTAGCTGCACACCCAGAAGAGAGAGTTAGTACCTCAATACCCATGTGGTCCACATTGTCTTTTGTAGAGGTTGTGGATTTGCTAAGCTAGAATCTAAAGAAGCAAATGTATCTGCTTGTTGATGTTTATGTGACTTAGGATTCAGAGGAAAACAAGGACAAATGAAGAAAGAAGGAAAGAAAATGACAGTGATCTAGCACCTGCAGTCCAGTGGACAGTCAGACCCTTTATTTAGATGAAATAATCAGAATTCTGGACTGGGAAGAGACTGTTCCACCAGAGGACAAGTTATTTTCTTACAGGGTGTCCCAGCACTTTATAAAAACCACCCATGGTACTCAGAATCATTTTCTGTGTGCCTGCTTGCCTGCCTGCCTGTCTCCACTGCCTTCTCACTTTCTCTCTGCATGTATCTCTCTTTCTCCTTTCTATGTAGCCTGACCTGGGTTAAACTCATGATCTTATTGCCTAATCTTCTTGAGTATTCGATAGTTGTGCCATTGTATCCAGTTTAGAATAAAACAGTTTTTCAAGTATCAAAAAAGCTTATTATATGTATTTTGAAATTACAACCAGTTTCTCCACAGAACTTGCTCATAAATAAAAGGAAAGTACTATTTTCAAAGCCATTCACAATGTTAGTATCCTAAGTATACATTTTGTCTACCTGTGGGGTTAGTTTTACCCAATCCTGGGTCAAATTATGAAATCTCCATAACAAGAAATTCACATTTGGAGAAACTTATGGAAGGAGTGACACAAGGTAGTGAGATTCTCTGCTACACAAATTCATCAGAGAGGATTCCTGGTCTAATAGTAGGAACACCAGCAATAGGGAGACACTGTGCAGTTGTAACCTTGACCTGGGTAGAGTTGTGAACAACTACAAGTGAAAGCTTATCTGTTTGAGAGAGGGAAGGGTGTCAAATCCAGACATAGCCCTTGAGGTGGAACACCTGTAGCCAGGCACCTGAGTATCTGAGAGCATGACCACATTCTCTCCCCTGGCTTAGGGCATTTGAAATTGTTATTGTCTTCTTCTCTCTTTCCATCATTTGAAATGTTTAGAACAAAACAACTCAAATCACACTATGAATTGGGCTTTGGGGAGGTAGGGAGGTAAGGAGGATCTGAGAGGTGTAGTGGGAGGAGATAGGATATCATCAACATATATTACATGAAAAATATTTAATAAAAATCAATATAAAAATTTAGGCTCTGTTTGTTCATGTGTACTGTAATATTAAGATGACAATAAAGTCACTGACTTCAAGAAAATACACATCTGACAAAAGACATATCCAGACTCTATTTAGGAAACACAACCTCAAGTAAGCAATGGATGAACAAGAAAGAAGATATGTAAATGGCCACTCGGAATATGGAAATAGTATTGATACTATTAGTGGTAAGAGAAGTGTAGATAGGATCACTACACCATTATGTACCAATCAGAACTGGTTAAATTAAAGACATTGATAACATCCAATACTGAGGAGTTCATGGGTCCTTTGTTTATTACTGATGGAATCGATAAATGGGAAAGCCACTTTTGGTAATGCCATGGAAGATTTTTGTTCAGTTAGATTTAGTTGCTCTGTGTTGAATAAAAATTTGCTTATAAGTATTTACCAAATCACAATGGAAACATTAACCATAAAATCTTGTTTCTAGGAGTTTTGCTTAAGTCAGTCTTGTTAGGTCACAAATCTGAGCCTTCAGATGGCAGCACAGCTGCCAACAGACTGAAATGGCTCCCCACTGCAGATGGCCCTGAGGTAAGAAGCCTAACCCTCAGCATTTTTCAGAAACCTGGGGACTCACGGACTTAGTTTATCTGATGAGTGCAGTTTCTTCATTCCTCCTGCTGTCCATAACCTGGCCTCATTGTCACAGGCAAAGACCCTTTTTAGTCTGCTCAGCCCAGGGACCCTGTTCTACCCAAGGGGGGAAAATGTCCTGAGAGGAAGGTCTTAAGCCTTCAGGCTCCCTACAAAGTATACTAGATTTCCTTAGCTAGGCTGCTGTAGTCTTACGAGACAGTCAGGCATTTTGTCTCCTAAACAACATGTTTTTTTCTACCAGTGGAATGGTCATGTTTGGTGGGCTGGCTGTGGTCACTTACAAGTTAAAATTAGAAACTGGTAGGTCTGAGAAACCCAGGAAAAATGGCTAACTGAGTGCCTATTAGCATGTCAAGGCAGATGCTGGCCAGCTATTCTATGTCACTCAGTACCTATGGCTCCTCCCAGAACTTTTCACCCTGCCCCTTACCTTAAACCTCTGTCTCCCAGGTCTGGACTTCAGCTTCCATATGACTCAGCTATTTTGTCTACACCTCTCTCTTGGCCTCTTGGCCTGGGGCTGCCTCTAAGTCGTGGCTCCTCTCTTGCTCTCCCTCCCCTTCTTTCCTCTCCAGTTTAGTTGGATGGCCATGTTCAGTCTGGACTGTTCCCTCTGCCTGCTTTCTCCCTTATGTTTATAATATAAATCTTTTCCATACTTTAGAGTAGTCATGGCCTCTACCTTTAATTCACTTTTTTTTCATTCAGAAGCAATTCAATTTTTTCTTGAAATTTCTTAAATAGTGAATTGATATGTTCATGCAATTAAATACTATTTAGCAGTTAACATATTAGGTTCATATACTCGTGTAACAGAATTTTGACCTGTACGAATCTTAAAACTTAAAGTAAAAGGAATTTCACCTGACAGTAGATCACACTTTTTATAACATTTGAAACAGTAAAATAACATATGACAGTTGTACTTAACTAGTAGTCATGCAGAGTGAGGTGTAGGAGTTAGATAAATTAGATTTAGGAAATATATAGGAGTTTCTGATACTGTCTCTGTAGGAGTTAGATAAATTAGATTTAGGGAATATATAGGAGTTTCTGATACTAAGAGCATTATCAGCATGAAGTCAGCAAAAACAGGAAAGACTCAATAGACTGAAAAACAAGTTTGAAGTCAGGAAAAACAGGAAAGACTCAAGACTTGAAGAAACAAAGTATCTGGCCTGACATTGTTTTCAGCTGCTAAGTGGGCAGAGCCCAAATAAGCTGAAACAGAGTTCCTCCTATTTGAGGACAGTGCATGGAGCCCAGAGGAGAAGAGGCCCCTGATGCTAGAGAGCTCCAAGAGTCCTGCTGAAAAAAGGGCTGGCCATTGATGGCCAGCTCTCTCCCTGAAGCAGAAAGAAGCCGGTGAGCAAAGAAAGCCTGAGCAAGACACCAAAAGGCCAAGGACTGGACCCTGTGGCTCAGCTTTTGCCTAGAGGGGTTTGATCTGTCCAAACAGTGGCCTAAAGGAAACGGTGCCTGGCTTTAAGGACTGAGGCAGAGCAGCTGAGTTCCTGATTCAAAAGAAGTAAGTTGGCCTGCAGATGGCTGGAGTCTCCCACAGAGAAGAAAGCATGAAGCCTTATTTAAGGTGAGACTGCAATAACCAACTTACCCTGACGAACCTGCATCTGAGAGATCCAGAAAAAGGACTGCTAAGTGTGTTAAAGAATCTACAACAAATACTGTGTTCCTGACGACTGAGGACCTGCCCCAGAGACTGTATCATTCTAAAAGGTTATGAAAGTAGTTGTTATGATTATCAATAGGTTTAGTGGATAGGTTAAAGGGGTTGTAGGAATTTATAGGATTAATAGTTAAGAAATTGTTGGTGTTTGTTATAAGTGAATTTAGTAATAAATAAATAAGTGTTAAATAATAATTTAAAAGTTCGGTTACAGTGAGGTTAACTCATGTTAACAAGATTTTTTTTTTTTTTTGGAAATGAAAATATAACAACTGAGTGGTGGTTGTATGGATATGTAGTATGTCAATAGTGAATTGTACATATAAGTTGGCTTAATTTTCTTGAGTTTCACTTATACTTCAACAAGGTAGAATTAAGTGTTCACATATAACTATGAATGATCACAGGAAAAAACATACAAATTCCTCACCTGATGAAAGTCTTGGAGTTAGACAGATTTCTTGGTTAGACAGACAGATAGTGAGTGGAGGCGATGGTTAGGTAATAAGGGAGGCAAATTTCTAAGATGGCCGGCTTCTTCCTCACTCCCCCCTGATCTGAGACAAAAGCATGACAGCTTAAAACAAGGGCCTTGTTTTACCCACCAGTATGCTGTCTGCTGATGGGCTGGCTCTAGAAGTTCAGGACAGATCAGGACATGTTGCCCAGTGGTGGCAGCCAATCAACTGTCCTCTCTTTCTTCAAACTAACCAAACCCAAATTAGGGGAGGAAAACTCTTCAGAGACTTTAAAAACCTCAGCCCTCTAGAAGATGTTGGATTTTTTGGGATTCCTGGGTATCCCCTCCCATGTCTGTTTCACTGTCTTTTTCTTTGTGAGCTTGCTGCACATGTGTGTTTCCAAACCCTCAATTAACACCTTTCTTTAACTGATGATTCTGTTTGTGGTGTGGAAGCTTTCTCTTCTGCTGCCTGTTCCACTCAAGGTTTTTCCTGCCTTTAGAATCTTTAATTGGCAGAGAAAACGAACCTGATCAAGACCTTTAGACTGCATCACTGACATAACTTGTGTATTGGTTAACGTTGATTATCAACTTGACCGGATAGATATTTACCCAGGACACTAGCTTCATGATAGACCTGTGAGGCATCTATCTAGATTAGGTGAACCTTTGGTCATTCCTATAAAGGATTATAATGGTTAGGTAAGTTGTAGTGAGAAGCTCCACCCACTGTGGGTAGCACTGTTCCATGTCTGGCATCCTGGGCTGAATAAAAGGGAGAGAAAGCTGAGAACAAGCAGTAACCTCTCTTCTTTCTGGTGGTAGATGCAATGTGCCCAGCTTCCTTAGGCTTCTGCCTTCAAAGGAATTCTTCCTTGAGTTGCTTTGGTCAGGGTGATTTATCACAGCATCAGGAAAAGTATTTAAGAACTAGCAATAAATGAAGAACTATCAATTAAAATATCAGGATGGCAATTTTAGCACCCAGTTGTCTCCATTTGTAAAGAAATTATTAGAAAATACAAGGGGAAAGATTATATTTCTATCGGTGTCAGGAACGTAACTGAAAAAAGTTGTAATGAGAACAAATTCAGTGTTCTAACAGAGTACATGACCAGAAACATCAGTGTTAATTGCTAGGAGGTTATCCTTAGAAGATGGATGAAATAGCCAGGCACAGAAGAGCAAATGCCTCGTGAGTTCCCTCACACCAATGCTGATCATGTTGGTCTCACAGATGGCAGCAGTAGAATAATGACCAGCAGAAGCTGATAGTGTGGAGGAAGGGGACAGGAAAAAGGTTGCCAATGGACACGACTAATAGGAAGAAAGGAGGAGCAAGCTCTGGTGTTCTTTTGTGCAGTAGACTTTATGCAATCATCATAAATAATAATGTATTATATGTTTCCAAACAACTAAGAGAGAGGATTCTGAATATTCTCCCCACACAGAAATAACAAATATTAGATGTAATAATGTACATATGCACATACTGTACAATTTTGTTAGTTAAAATGAAGTAAAAAATGTTCATGTTTAAAAAAATTCCCATTCAGCACAGCACTATGTGTCACTGTAAAATTTGAGATAATATCAGATGAAGAATTGGCATCCTAATTGATGGTATGTCTATTGAAGGGGTATCATGTGCTGTTTCAGGGCATTTATGGCCTCCCTGACCAACTCACACTGGGGAATGATAATTTTAATTACCCACCGCTTCTAGAAGAAGCATTATCTAGCCATGCAAGGTAAGTTCTTTAATTTCTCTTTTTTGTATGGGTTACAACACAGTTGGTTTCCATATGGGTTTTGGTTAATCTTCCTCCATGCACCCTGTCTCCTTAATACCTATACCACCATGTTTGTCTGGTGAAAGTTTTCTCCTTACTGTGTACTCCCTCTTTATTTTCCCTTTACCTATCTTCTACCATTCTTCCTCCTTTAAGGCATTCCCTATTGCCCCTTTCAAATTTTCTGGCTTCTAGAGTTACTTCCATGCTAAACATGCAATTTGCATATGAAGGAGAATACATGGTGTCTTTGGGCCCTGGAGACTTCACTCAGTGTAATTTTCCAGTCCCAGTTGTTTTGTTCATTTCCCAAGTTACTGGGGTCTCTCTTAGAAATTCTGTGCCTGTATCTATATGTTGAAATGCATGTCCTACTATTCCCTCTAGTAATTTCAGAGTATTTAGTCTCATGCTGAAGTCCTTCTTTTGCCTGATGATATTGTGGGTTCTCAATGCCATTTGTTGAAGATGCTTTCTCCTCTCCAGTGTATGTATTTTGGCATCTTTATAAAAAGTTGTTGTCTTAATCACTGTTCTATTGCTGTGTAAAGACACCTTGGCCAAAGCAACTCTTAAGAAGAAAAGCATTTAATTTGGGGCTTGCTTGCAGTTTCAGAGGCTTAGTACATTTTCATCGTAGTAGGGAGTGTGTCAGCATGAATGGCAGTGGAGCAGTAGCTGAGAGCTTTACATTCTCTTTCTGCAGACTACAGAAAGATAGGGAAAATTGGACCTGGAATGGGCTTTTGAAACCTCAAACCCACTGACATACTTATTCCTCTTCCTCCTCTTTTTCTAGAACTGGCTCTATAGACCAGACTGGCCTTGAACTCAGAGAACTGCTTGCCTCTGCTTCCTGAACTCTGGGATTAAAGGTGCCACTACTATCTGGCTCCTAGTGACACAGTTCATCCAACAAAGTCATACCTACTTCAAGGCCACACACTTTCTAATTCTTCTCAAATAGTGCTGCTCCCTGATGACTGGCATTCAAATATATGAGTTTATAGGGCCCTTTCTTACTCAAACCATCATGCTCATGTAGCTGTAGGTGTATGAATTTATATCTGCTCAGTTCCACTCATCCATGTGTCCTTTTTTGTGACACTATGTTTTTATTAATTTATTTACATTTTATTACATTTTTATTAATTTATTTAATTTATTATTATTATAGTGTAATTTGCAATCATTGATGATGATACTTCCAGCAGCATTTCTTTTGTTCAGGATTGCTTTTTAGTCTTCTGGGTTTCCATGTTATAAGATCATTTTACTTCATCTTTAAAGAAGGGCCCTGGCTGGCCCTGGATGTAGGGGTTGTGGGTAATCCGTCCCCAAGTGGGTGAGTGTGGGAGAGCCAGACATGCCTTTTATCTGCTTTGTGGTAGTGTTGGATAGGGAGAGATCCCCTCCCCTCCCTTTGCCCTCACCACCAGTGGTTGACAGGAGATCTGACCCCAATGGGGTAACAAGAGAGGCCTGTACCTGCCCCTATCATGCCACAGCACTTGGGAGACCAGGTCCTGCACCTCCCCTGGGCAGCACAGTACAACTGGCCCTGGAGGTGGGATGTGGGATGTGGGATGTGAGCCAGCCCTGTGGGAGTGAATGTGGGAGAGCCAGCTCTGCCTTTTGTCTGCTTTGTGGTGGTCTGGCCCTGATGGGGTTACAAGAACAGGACTGCTGGTCCAGCCCCTTACCTGATGTAGCACTCTGGAGAGCAGACCATGCACCTTTCCTGGGTAGCACAGTAGAACTGTCCCTGGATATGGGGGTTGTAGGCTCAGAACCCAGGCTTTGAGTTGGCCCACCCCAACATATACTCCATGGATGCACTGCTGGAGTGAACGAACAGGCCAGTTCCACAGACCTTAAACTACAGGATTTCCATGACACAGGACAACAACAGGATATCAGAGAGGACTCCCAGTGAGGTGCCAGTATTGACAAAGTAGCAGAAGCCAGAGGCCTCATACAATACCAAGGAGTCATTATAATGAACATTTGCAAAAAAAAAAAAATGAACCAAAGAGAATATTGTGGGACACATTGAAACACACTATAGCTTCCATGATGAGATTATCTTTTTTAATGTTGGGAGAGATTTCAAGGGTGGAGGATAGGTCTGAGGGGAGGTGGGAGATGAGAGGGAATAGGTTACATGATGTGAAATTCACAAACTTAAAAAAAAATAAATGAAAAGATTAAAAGAAAAAAAAAAAAGGAAGAAAAAATCCTTCTCAGATGTACCTATCTGCTTGGGTTCTAGTTAATTCCAGACATAGTCAAGCTGACAACCAAAGAATAACTATCACATTGAGGTCTTCTTTTTCTTTGCTGAGTTTCATTCTTACAATTTTTTTCTTTTTTCTTTGTGTGTATGTATAATTGTTGTGAATGGGATTAAGTTGATTCCCTAATTTTTTCACTATACTTGATATTGTCATTAGGAAGGCTATTCATGTTGTATGTTAATCTTGTATCCTGCCACTTTGCTGAAAATGATTATGAGTTCGAAGAGTTTTTGGTAGAAGCATTAGGCTTATATCATCTGCTAATAGAGATAATTGAAATTTTCATATTTGTTTTCCTTTCATTTCTTTCTCTTGTCTTTTTGGTCTAGCTAAGATTTCAAGAATTACATTGACTAGAACTAGAAAGACTAGACATCCTTGTCTTGTTTTTGATCTTAGTGGGCGTATTTTGAGTTTTTCTCCATTTTGTATGATATTAGTTGTCAACAAACAGCATTTATTATGTCAAGGTGTGACCTGGACCAGTTGTTTAATGGCTTTCAACAAGTTCCTGAGGGGGAAGACTGTTGATAAAAAGAAATCATGAAAGGAAAGAGTCAAAAGCTGGGGTCAGGAAGGATGCAAAGCAAAGGCTGATGACTCAGGCCAGTGAGTTTATTAATGACACTGCTCTAATTATACCCTCACACAGGGAAGCAGAAGCAGAAAAGCCAGGAAAGAGTATCAGACAGCAGAATTATATGGAGTTCAGAACACTTCATATTCTTCTATAGCAAGTGCATTCTGGGTTGGCAGACAAAGTATTTCATATCTCAGAATCTGGATCATTTGGCCACATAAATATGGGGAAAATGTCAAGTGCCAGAGACTCAGGGATGATTCAACATAAAAAAAATGTTATCCATCACATAAATGTACTCAAAGACAGATAATCACAAAATTATTATTGCCCCAAACACATTGATGGTTATAGATCTGTTTAAATCTTTCATCTTGTTTTAATTTTGATGTCACATCTTTGTTAGGAATACTATTGCTATGATGAATTTCAATTATCTCTATTAGCAGATGATATTCAGTGAATGATATTAACTCAACTCACTGAATTCCTAACTCCATATAAAATTTCAGTTTTGAAATTTTCATGTTTCCACCATGACCAGAAGCAAACTGGGAAGGAAAGGATTTATTTGGCTCACACTTCTATATTGAAACATTAAAGGAGGATGGACTCAAAGAGGGTAGGAAACTGGAGATTGGAGCTGATGCAGAGGCTATAGAGGAGTGTTTCTAACTGGCTTGTTCTGTATAGCTTGTTCAGCTTGCTTTTTATAGAATCCAGGGACACCAGCCCACAGTGGGCTGGGAACTCCCCCACTAATCACTAATTAAGAAAATTCCTTTACAGGCTTGTTAATAGCCCTATCTTATGGAGACATTTCCTTAACTGAGGTTCCTTCCTCTTACCTGACTATAACTTGTACAAAATTGACATGAAACTAGTCAGCACAGGTCACATGTATCTGGAAATTAATTCATTTCTTTGAAGTCTTCAGTTTCATGGAATATAGGGTTTTATAGTGTGTACTCAAGATTTTCTGGATTTTATTGGTATTTAAGAAAGATTTGTGAAATATTTCCATCTTCTCTAATTTTATTAATTTGTGTCTTCTTATTCTTTCTGTTGGTTAATTTGTCAATCTTGTTTATGTTGTCAAAGAATGAACTCTTCATTCACTGATCCTTTGAATTGTTCTTTCATGTCTCTTTATCAACTGCTTAGGCATTTGGTTTGTTCAGAGGTTTAGACCATTATTGTCATGATGAGAAACATGGTATCATGCAGGCAGATTTGGTGCTGAAGAAAGAGCTGAAAGTTCTACATCTGGATCCTCAGGAAGCAGGAAAAGAGAGTGACACTGGGCCTGGCTTGAACATTTTGAACCTCAAAGCCTGCTTTCAGTGACACACTTCCTCCAATAACTTACTCCAACAAGGCCACACCTCCTAATAGTGCCACTCCCTATGAGCCTCTGGGGGCCATTTTCATTCAAACCAGTGCATCACACTTCTTTTTATTGCTGAGTTGTATTTCATTATTTCATTCTATTACAATGAAAATGGAACACTATGGCTATTCATCTGTTTCTGTTAATGCTTATTTTGTTAATTTCCAGTTTTGGGCTATTGTGAAATCTAGGAGTTGGACCTTTTGTGAATCAAACATGACATTATTGTGGGGGAGATTACGCTTGATAACCTAATTATACTCTCTGGTTCAGAGAGTAGGTGTATATTTTGTCTTGCCATAACTGCAAGTTTTGCAAGGGACCATATTACATTTCTACTAGTAATATAAAGTTTCTTCACATTTTTGATAGGACTTAGTATCATGAATCTTTTTAATTTTATTGACAATGATGCACCCATCCATCCATGTAAATGCTCTTGATGGACTGATTAGATGTCAGGCAACGTTCTGGTGGTTTTTTTTCTCTTGACAGTAGGTTGTTACTTGTGTTGAACTGGAAATGTTTGCATTGACAGTAGGTTGTTACTTGTGTTGAACTGGAAATGTTTGCATTTAGACCTGTACATTTACTGATCCTGTTGATTTATGCAAGGTTCTTTTTGTCCAGCTTCTCTTGTACTTTTAATTACACATCTCTATATTTGTGACTGAATTAAAATATTGTGTGATTGTCATTTGACTTACATGTATACAGTGTTTATTACAAATCTTCCATAAGCTTTTATTGCTTTAAAAAAAATCAAAGTTATTTTGAAGGAAAATTATTCTAAAGTATTTTATATATGCCCATGTATTTGGCATTTCCATGGATTTGAAGTTCCTCCTGCAGACTGACACTTTCATCTGGAAGGACTGGCTTCTCACTTCTTGCAGTGCTTGGTGATAAATTCTTTCACTATTCGTTTGTTTGACAATTTCTTTGTTTCTTTTCTGGAGGTATTTTTACTAGATATATAATACTAGATTGACAATTGTTTTCTTTCAGAATTTTAAAGATGTCATTTAATTGTCTTCTCATTTCCATTATAACAAGTGAGTGAGTTTCATTTCAGCTCCTTAAAAATCACTGAGCATCTTGTCTCTGCCTGCTTCAAAGTTCTTTTCTTTTCAATTCAATTTTCAGCTATTTGACTTCGTTATGTGTAACTATGATGTTTTGTATTCACTTTTTTTTGACGTGGTTTCCTTAACTTATTTTAATTTCTGGTTCATCAAATTAATGGACAGAAACTTTTAAATTTAGTACTCAGAGGTATTTTTCTACTTAATTTTTAATTCACATTTGGAACAATGATTACATGTATATTGGACTTGTTTAAGATGGTCCTAGAGTCTTTTTAAAATTGTTTTTCTCATCTGAATTTAGTACAGTTGATTTCTATTAATTCTGTCTTTGTTTTCACTGTTACTTTGTGTGACTTTAACTGGTCTGATATTATTAACTCAACTCACTGAATTCCTAACCCCATATAAAAAGTTTCAGTTTTGAAATTTTCATTTGGTATTTTGTTGCATATTATCCCCTTTTGGCATGTAGTATTTGTTAGCTCATTTTCCTCTTTTATGCCAATTATAAATGTAATTCAAGTGGTTATTTTAAAGTTCTTATCTCTAGTTCCAGCTCAAACTGCTCTTCATTTACTGAATATATTTTTACTCTTGACCCTGGGCCACTTCTTATTACATTATTGTATTTCTAGTAATATTCAACTGTTTGACCCTGGAGATTTGAATATGTTTCAGGACCCAGGTTCATCTCTTCCCCCATAATTATAACTGGTAATTGACAGAAGGAATTGTTTGTAAAGATAAACAAGGAATTCTACAGGAGAACCAAACATTTCTGCTTCCTTAGGGAGTGATACTCTGAGGAAATTGTCCTGAGGGAACCTCTGTCTTTATAATCAGGCTACTGAGACCTGCAAACCAGAATAATGACTTTCTTATTCTGTTATTCATAGGGTAGGGGCTGCCTCCTTCCTGGAAACTGGATGGACCATTGGATGAACAGCAGTTTTAAGTCAATGACTTCATAATAGAGAGGACTGCAAGATAAACTTGAGTTTGAGCTTTGGACTGGGAAGGAAGAAGGTCTGGAGATCCAAGCTGTTGTCTTCTATTCACCAGGTCTTAATCTTCCCGAGAACATTTCAGAGGAAAGATAGTAGGCAGAAAATCACTGCATCAAGTAAAGAAAGGTATGTGCCTTTCTGACCCTGACCCACCCTGAAATACAGGTTAGGAATGCAGACTCTGTGAGATTGCTGGAGCTTCTCTTCTGTGTGAAGTCTGGAGGGCTTGTGACTTTGAGTATTCTGTGTCTCATTTGTAAAGTGAGGATTGCTGTATGGTCCCGTATTCTTATAGTTGCTCACAATAACTCCCATCTAAGTGTTAGCTTAGAACATTATTACTGCACCTATGTGCTGTTGAGTTATGAGATTGTGGGAAACACCACTTCAGCTTGTTACTCTACAGTGCTGACTCAGAGCCATGATGTCTTCTGTGTTTTAGGTTTCACTAATAGAGAAGAGGTCCAGGTTTCAGTAACTCATGTAAAGACTGGAGAAGGGAGGGCATGATAGAATCTCAATTTAGAGTCTTAAAGGCCCTGACCTTCTCATTCTGGATATCAGGTATAGCCTTTACCGTGCTATGGAAGTTACAGTCACTTGGTAGCTTCACAGGGAAAATAGTTTGAACTATCCTACCATAGTTCAAACCTCCTTTGGATTCCATTTTTATGAAGAGGACTTAGATTTGAGATAAGAGGTTGGTTGTGATTTTTTTCCCCCACTGGTCCTCTTTTCTGTCTCACAGGCCTCCCTCCTGAGATGAGAAGAATGAATGCCAAGAATTCCTCTGTGACAGAGTTCATCCTCACAGGCCTGACAGACCAGCCAGGACTCCGCATGCCCCTCTTTTTCCTGTTTCTAGGTTTCTACATGGTCACCATTGTAGGAAACCTGGGCTTGATCTCCCTGATAGGGCTGAACTCTCACCTTCACACACCCATGTACTTCTTTCTCTTCAATCTTTCTGTAATAGATTTCTGTTATTCCTCCACCATCATGCCCAAAATGCTGATGAGTTTTCTCTCAAAGAAGAACATCATCTCTCACCCAGGGTGCATGACACAGCTATTTTTCTTCTGTTTCTTTGTTTTTTCTGAGTCTTTCATTCTGTCAGCCATGGCATATGATCGTTATGTTGCCATCTGTAAGCCCCTGATGTACACAGTCACCATGTCTCCCCAGGTGTGTTTATTCCTTTTACTGGGTGTCTATGTGACAGGCTTCTCTGGTGGCATGGCCCATACAGGAAACCTAATGAATCTGACCTTCTGTGCTGATAACCTTGTCAATCACTTCATGTGTGACATCCTTCCCCTTCTGGAGCTGTCCTGCAACAACACATTTACAAATGAGCTGGTAGTCTTCATTGTTGTGGCCTTTGGTATTGGTGTGCCCATTGTCACCATCTTCATTTCTTATGCCCTCATCCTCTCTAGCATTTTTCACATGCATTCCACAGAGGGCAGGTCCAAGGCCTTCAGCACCTGCAGCTCCCACATAATTGTGGTTTGTCTTTTCTTTGGTTCTGGGGCATTCATGTACCTAAAGCCATCTTCCATTTTGCCCCTTGAACAAGGAAAAGTGTCTTCCTTGTTCTATACGATTGTGGTGCCCATGTTGAACCCTCTGATCTATAGCTTGAGAAATAAGGATGTCAAAGTTGCTCTGAGGAAAACCCTAGTCAGAAGAAGATTTTCTTAACAGAGGAGAAGTACCAAGAACTGAAGTGGTATGATTGATCCATGAGCAGTATTCGTATGGAAAGAGCTGTGCTTGGGTAAGAAGATGCAAGGTTGGAAGGAGGGGCTCAAGGTCTGGTTATTTTTCCTCTTCTTGCCCAAGAAGAGTTTATGGCACCAGGGAGTGAACCTAGGTCTTCATGGATGCTGGGGAATTATTCCATCACTAAGCTATATTCAGCCCAGAAACATGGTTTCAAATCCTTATATTTGAGCAAGATTTCAACACAGTTCTCTTCATCCTGACACTTGCTCTGCCTAAACTCTTCCAATGTTTGTTTTTTTAAATGAGTCATTATATCTCTCTATTGAAAATGCACAAATATTTAATTCACAGTTATTTTCTCTTTCATTCATAAACTTGTTTTTCTGTAACTTACAAACACTGAGGAAAATAGCAATTTCCCATAGTGTTACCATAGTTAGGGTTCATAGCCTTTGTCTCAACAAGCCAGGTTGTGTCATTCATCCAATTTTTAATTTTATGCAATTTTAAAAATAGTCACAGATCATTCATTCTTGAATAGGCCTTATAAATTATTTAATCTAGTCTCATTTAACAGCTATTAGAGACTCAGGAATATGTTGCTGTTCAAGGACAACAAACTATTATCAAAAATAAACATATTTAGAAAGTTGAATTCATTTTTTTTTGGGGGGGGTTGTATTTATGCTGTGTTTTCTTGTTATATTACCTCTCCTTTAGGGTTTCCATTTGCTAATAATAATTTTAAAGTCTTTTATTTATTTTAATTAAAATATAATTACGTTCCCTCTCCAGTTACTCCCACACACTTTCTTTTCCTTTCAAATTCCTGACCAGTTTTTATTTAATTGTTACATATTCCTAAGTACATAAATGCAGCTTTATTAGTTTGTGTAATGTGATCTGTAGGTATGTGATGTCAGGACTAACCTCTTGGTAAGAGTTCCTTTTTTGTTTGTTTGTTTTGTTTTTTTGAGACAGGGTTTCTCTGTGTATCCCTGATTGGACTCACTTTGTAGATGAGGTTAGCCTTGAACTCACAGAGATCCGCCTGCTTCTGCCTCCCAAGTGCTGGGATTGAAGGCATGCATCACCATGCCTGGCAAGATTTCCTTTTAAAACACGATAATACATTAAAATGGTATTCTATTTATAATAATGTAGTGTAAAGTCTCAGAAAGAAAATGTTGGGGCAGTGATGGAGATGACTCAGTGGTTAAGAGCACTTGCTGCTCTTCTAGAGGACCGCATATAGTTCTTAGCATCCAGATTGAGTGAGTTCAAACTGCCTGCAGCTTTAACTCTAGAGAATCCAACACCTTCCTCTGTCTTGCTAATGGACCTACACACATGTGACATAGACCAAGACAAACTGACACACACATACACACAGACACACACACACACACACACACACACACACACACACACATACACACACACACACACACACACACACACACACACACACACACACACAC
>CAJQZJ010034566.1:0-14562 GCA_907164525.1 Lophiomys imhausi | reverse complement strand
AAGATCAATACCGATGTAATCCAATACAATCTTATTTTTGCACAATAAACAATGGTCAATACCACTTTAGCCAAATAAACTACTAATTTTGTATCAATATACAAAGGTATAAGGGCATATTCAATAATCTGCCCCTTCTTCTTGGACCTTCCTGTGCTATGTCTATATCTCATTTTTCTCAAGTCTATGCACTCCTACATAGGAGAGGAAGAAGGATACAGAAAAGGAAAAGTAGGAAGTCCCTGGGGCTAACCTCCAAAACCCATTAAACAGGACCATTTATCAGCTTGTAATCTCTTCCCTTAAATATCGGAGTTTTCAGTTATCCTTCAAATAACCAAAAAGAAGGGCGGAGAAACACCTTCCCCACCCTCTGGGCATGGGACGTCGCTCTCTTAAAGTGACTTCCTGCTGATTTGGGTCGTAGTAGACCTGTTTGGGGCCCGAACCCAAATGGAAAAAATGGTTAAAAATGTTAGTACACTCCTTTTATGTTCAGTCCTTCTGTTCTCAGCTGTTTAGATGACCTAAGGGGTTTGTAGGCAGAAGCTGATCTTGCAGGCTTCACTGAGGTTCCGGCCGGGGCATTGTGTAGAGCTGAACGGTCCCAGCGACATTGGATTGTCGTGGTGGTTGGAGGCCCCCGATGGAGACAGCTATTGAGGAAGTCTGCCAGGCAGAATCAATTGGGTCACTCGTCCTCCTTGGTGCCTGATTCTGCTCTCTGCTGAGGTTTCCACTGTCCAGCCGTCCCCGGGCTCCCCTAATGGACGCTTCGGTTCTCCTGGAAAGATAAGAACAGAGCCCTGCCCCAATCCCAACCCTGGGACAATTGCCCTCTTTTTTTTTTTTTTTTTTTTTGGCGTATGGGGGAGGGGCTAGGTAGTACTTCTCCTGAAGCAAATTTGGCCTTCCGACAACATACAAAGCGTTATCTTTCAATCCGGGTTAAAGAAGAAATCATTCTGTCACCTTGGAGCTAAATCAGCTCCAGTGTATATATTTTGAGATCCCAAAGGACAGTCTGCCTGCATCGAGAAGGCCTTTTGTAAGTAGCCTCCAAACCTAGGTCCCTCCAAATCCCATGTGTGTATCTCTGAACTCTAATTATTGGGATCAGAGACCTGTGGTTCCCATCTGAAGGGATCAAAGATGTGTTCCACCACTCTTGGATCGAAGTCTTTCTCTATTTAGAGTTTTCCCTGCATCAGGCTGACCCTGAGCTCCGGAATCTGCCTGTTTCTGTCTCCAGTGTGCTGGGAGCTGGGACCAAGGGTGTACTCTTCTTGAGTGGTGGGACCAAGAGTATGCACCCTCAGCACTCCGCTCCGTATGACTCCAGAATACATAAGACCACCAACTCTACGGTGCTCCCCCCGTCTCCGCTGAAGTCAAAGGCATGGGCCAACACCACAATTCTCTTGTATTTTACCTTAACTCCAGGTCTTCTCAACACCTGGAGGTCTGCAAAACCAGGCCGAACGGCTGTATCCTCTATTCCATTCACAGTGTTTCAGCCCAGCCACCTGCCTTTTTTTGTCTTTTCTTTAGTTAATAAATTTATTTGTTTGTTGCTTCAGGTTACATCCTTATCATATTGTCCTCTTTTCGTGCTTCCCAGCCCCACCCTCCCATGCTCTACCCCTGACCCTTCCGTCTTGTTCCTCTGGGGTGGAGTGTCCCTGCCTAACAGTCTCTCACCACAGATCAGGAGTCATGTGAGGGCCAAGAGCCTCTTCATTCACCGAGGGCCTACGAGGCAGTACTGCCAGTGAAAGGTGTCTCCTTGCTACTGGGGGAATACTAAAAAAAGAACAGCAAACACACAAACCCACAAAAACAAAGAATATCAACAAAAAAGAGAGGAAAAAGAGAAGGGAAAAGGAAAAAGAAAAAAAGAAGGAAAAAGAAAAAGATAAAAAAAATTTATGTCCATGTTCCTTTTGGTGTGTTGGTTGTAGTACAGATATCCTGTACGATATAGCTAAAATCCTACTATAAGTGAATAGATGCCATGTGCATCCTTCTGAGACTGGGTTAGCTCACTCAGGATGAGCTTCTCTAGATCCATCCATTTGGTTGCAAATTGCATGATTTCATTGTTTCTTATAGCTGAGTAATATTCCATTGTATAGATGTACCACAATTTTTTAATCCATTCGTCAGTTGAGGGACATCTGAGTTGTTTCCAATTTCTAGCTATTACAAATAAGGCTGCTATGAACATAGATGAGGAGACTTCCCTATGTCTCCGTGAGAGGTCCTTTGGGTGTATACCCAGAAGTGGTATGGCTGGGTCCTGAGGCAAGGTTATTCCTAGATTTCTAAAATATCACCGGACAGACCTCCATAGTGGTTGCACAAGCCTGCACTCCCACCAGCAATGGAGTAGGGTTCCCCTTTCTCAAACCCTCGCCAGCATGCGCTATCATTTGAGCTCTTTATCTTAGCCATTCTAACAGGTGTTAGGTGGAATCTCAGGGTCGTCTTGAGTTGCATTTCTCTGATGATTAAGGATGTTGAACATTTCTTCAGGTGTCTCTCAGCCCTTAGGGATTCCTCCTTTGTGAATTCCCTATTTGGCTCCATCTCCCATTTTTTGATTGGATTATTTGGTTTCTTGGCATTTAGTTTCTCGAGTTCTTTGTAGATTTTAGATAATAGCCCTCTATCAGATGTGCGGTTGGTGAAGATTTTCTCCCAGTCTGTTGGTTGCCGTTTTGTTCGAATGACAGTGTCCTTTGCCTTACAGAAGCTTTTCAGTTTCATGAGGTCCCAATTATTGATTGTTGATCTCAGGTCCTGAGCTGTTGGTGTTCTGTTCAGGAAGTTGTCACCTGTGCCAATGAGTTCGAGGGTTGCTCCTATTTTTTCTACTAGTGTATTTAGTGTGGCCGGCTTTATGTTAAGGTCTTTGATCCACTTGGATTTAAGTTTGGTACAAGGTGATAGGTATGGGTCTAATTTCATTCTTTTGCAAGTGGACATCCAGTTGGACCAGCACCATTTGTTGAAGATGCTGTCCTTCTTCCATTGTGTGGTTTTGGTTTCTTTGTCAAAGATTAGTTGGCCATAGGTGTGTGGGTCCATGTTTGGGTCTTCAATTCGATTCCATTGATCCACTGGTCTGTTTCTATACCAGTACCATGCTGTTTTTATTACTGTTGCTCTGTAGTACAGCTTGAAATCTGGGATGGTGGTACCTCCAGATGTTTTTTCATTGTACAGGATTGATTTAGCTATTCTGGGCTTTTTGTTGTTCCATATGAAGTTGAGAATAGCTTTTTCCAGGTCTATAAAGAATTGTGTTGGTATTTTGATAGGAATTGCATTAAATCTATATATTGCTTTTGATAGGATAGCTATTTTTATTATGTTGATCTTACCTATCCATGAGCATGGGAGATCTTTCCATCTTCTAAAGGCCTCTTCCATTTCTTTCTTCAGGGGCTTGAAGTTCTTGTTATATAGGTCCTTTACATGCTTGGTTAGAGTTACCCCCAGGTATTTTATGTTGTTTGTGGCTATTGTGAAGGGGGTTGTTTCCCTTATTTCTTTCTCGGTATATTTGTTTGTTGTATAAAGAAGGGCTTCTGATTTTTTTGAGTTAATTTTGTATCCAGCCACTTTGCTGAAGTTGTTTATCAGCTGTTAGAGTTCTTTGGTGGAGTTTTTGGGGTCGCTTACGTATACTAACATATCATCTGCGAATAGGGATAATTTTACTTCTTCATTTCCAATTTTTATCCCTTTGATCTCCTTTAGTTGTCTTATTGCTCTAGCAAGGATTTCAAGTACTATATTGAAGAGATATGGTGAAAGTGGACATCCTTGTCTTGTCCCTGAGTTTAGAGGAAATGCTTCAAGCTTCTCTCCATTTAATTTGATGTTGGCTACTGGCTTGCTGTATATTGCCTTTATTATTTCTAGGTATGGTCCTTGTATGCCCGTTCTCTCCAGAACTTTTAGCATGAAGGGGTGTTGGATTTTGTCAAATGCTTTTTCTGCATCTAGCGAGATTATCATGTGGTTTTTTTCTTTCATCTTGTTTATGTGGTGAATTACATTGATAGACTTTCGTATATTGAACCATCCCTGCATTCCAGGGATGAAGCCTACTTGATCATGGTGTATGATACTTTTGATGTGTTCTTGAATTCGGTTTGCTAGTATTTTATTAAGTATTTTTGCATCTATGTTCATGAGGGAGATTGGTCTGAAGTTCTCTTTGTTGGGTCTTTGTGTGGTTTAGGAATCAAAATGACAGTGGCCTCATAGAATGAGTTTGGCAGTGTTCTTTCTGTTTCTATGTGGTGGAAGAGTTTGAAAGGTAATGGTGTTAGTTCCTCTTTGAAGGTCCGGTAGAAATCCGTGCTAAAGCCATCTGGCCCTGGGTTTTTTTTGGTTGGGAGATTATTAATGACTGTTTCTATTTCCTTGGGTGTTGTTGGGCTGTTTAAGCTGTTAATCTGATTTTGATTTAGTTTTGGTAGGTGGAATTTATCGAGGAAATTGTCCATTTCGCTTAGGTTTTCAAATTTAGTGGAATATAGATTTTTAAAGCAATGCCCGAATATTTTCTGGATCTCCTCAATGTCTGTTGTTATTTCTCCCTTTTCATTTCTGATTTTGTTGATTTGTGTTCTTTCCCTTTGCCTTTTAGTTAATTTGGCTAGGGGTCTGTCTATTTTGTTGATTTTCTCGAAGAACCAACTCTTGGTTTCATTGATACTTTGTATAGTTCTTTTTGATTCTAAGTTGCTGATTTCAGCCCTAAGTTTGATGATTTCCTGCCTTCTGCTCTTCTTGGGAGTGTTTGTTTCTTTTTTTTTCCAATTCACCCAGCTTAGCTGTTAGTTCACTAATATGAGCTGTCACAATTTTCTTTTTGAAAGCACTTAGTGCTATGAACTTTCCTTGTAGCACAGCTTTCAATGTATCCCATAGGTTTGGGTATGTTGTGTCTTCATTGTCGTTGGATTTTAAGAAGTCTTTGATTTCCTTCTTTATTTCTTCCCTGACCCAGTGGTCATCCAGTAAGGAGCTGTTCAATTTCCATGTGTGTGTAGGCTTTCTGTTGATTCTTTTGCTGTTGAAGACCAGCTTTATTCCGTGGTGGTCTGATAAGATACAAGGTGTTATTTCAATTTTCTTGTATCTATTGAGACTATCCTTGTGACCAACTATGTTGTCGATTTTGGAGAAGGTTCCGTGGGGTGCTGAGAAAAAGGTGTATTCCTTTGTGTTTGGGTGAAACGTTCTGTAGATATCTGTTAGGTCCATTTGGTTCATGATCTCTGTTAGACTCGATATTTCTCTGTTTGTCTTCTGTCTTGATGATCTGTCCATTGTTGTGAGTGGGGTGTTGAAGTCTCCCACTACTAATGTGTTGTGATCGACGTGCGCTTTAAATTTTAAAAGTGTTTCTTTTACGAAAGTAGGTGCCTTTGTATTTGGGGCATAGATGTTCAGTATTGAGATTTCCTCTTGATGAATATTCCCTTTAATGAGTATATAGTGCCCTTCTTTGTCTTTCTTCATTAACTTCAGTTGGATGTCTGTTTTGTTTGATATTAGGATGGCTACTCCAGCTTGCTTCCTGGGTCCATTTGCTTGGAAAACCTTTTCCCAGCCCTTTACTCTGAGGCAGTGTCTATCTTTCCTAGTTAGATGTGTCCCTTGTATACAGCATAAGGAAGGGTCTTGCTTGCGGATCCACTCTGTAAACCTATGTCTTTTTATTGGGGAGTTGAGTCCATTGATGTTGATGGATATTAGTGACCTGGGGTTGTTATTTCCCATTAGTTTGGTGTAGGTGGTGGTCCTGTGCCTCTTTTGGTTTAGTTGCTGAGGGGTTTTCTATTCCCTTTGTTTTCTTGGGTGGAGTTTTCTTCTCTGGGTTGGGATTTTCCTTCTAGGATTTTCTGTAGAGCTGGGTTTGTGGGTAGATACTGTTTAAATTTGATTTTGTCATGGAATATCATGTTTTCTCCATCTATTTTGATAGAGTTTTGCTGAGTAAAGTAGTCTGGCTGGGCACCTATGATCTCTCAGGACTTGTAGTATATCTGACCAGGCCCTTCTAGCTTTTAACGTTTCTGAGGAGAAGTCAGGTGTAATTCTGATGGGTCTGCCATTGTATGTGACTTGACCTTTTTCTCTTACAGCTTTTAATATTCTTTCTTTGTTCTGTACATTTGGTGTTTCAATTATTATGTGGCGAGAGGAGTTTCTTTTCTGATCTAATCTGTTTGGTGTTCTGTAAGCCTCTTGGATTTTAATTGGCATCTCTTTTTTCAGGTTTGGGAAGTTTTCCTCTATGATTTTGTTGAACATATTTCCTGGACCTTGGAATCGGGAGTCCTCTCTTTCCTCTATACCTATAATCTTAGGTTCCGTCTTTTCATTGAGTCCTTGATTTCTTGGATGTTGTGGGTGAGAGATTTTTTAGCCTTCTCATTTTCTTTGGATGTTGTACTGATTTCTTCCACTGAATCTTCCATGCCTGAGATCCTGTCTTCCATCTCTTGCATCCTATTGTTGATACTCACATCCGTAGTTCCTGTTCTCTTCCCTTGGTTCTCTCCTTCCTCTTTTAGCTCTGACTGTGTTTTCTTTATTGTTTCTATTTCTATTTTCATGTCTTGTATGGTTTTGTTCGTTCTGTACATTTCCTTCTCCAGCTTGCTTGTTTTTGTATGAAAATCTTTCATTGCTTTTTCCTTTTCCTGTTCAAGCTCTGTCACCTTGGCTTTGAGCTCTTTAATGGTGTTGTTCCTTGTTTTGACTTGTAGAATTGTGGCTTCTTTGAATTCCTTCATAGATTTAAATTCTTCTTGCAGGGACTCTATCACTTTCCAACGTGCAGAATTGTCAACGTTTTCATGTGTTTCTGTTGGTGTGAGGTCATCCGAATTGGATGAGCTAGGATAATTCTACTTTGTTGGAGTCATATTTCCTTGATTTCAATTTTTTTTTTTTTGACCTTTGGCCATTGGATGCGTTTAGCTGTCTGATCTTGTCGTTTTCTGTGCTTGGATCCACAGTGGATGATTTGGTGCAGGGGACGAGTTACTTGGCTATCTGTCATTGCTTACAGGGGGATTTCAGGGTCACTGTGGTTTTAATCGCCTGAGGCACTGTGAGCTGGTGCAGCCTATTCCCAGGTTGTGGGTAATGGACTGGGATTGTTTCACTGCTCCCAATTCAGACTTCTCTATGTTGCACTCTGAGTTATCAGCCTGTAATGGTTCTGATGGTATGGACCTGTTTGCCCAGGCACAGATTCTGTGGTCTTTGTTTGTCGTCACAGAGGCTGACAAAGTCTGGCTCCACACCTAATATGTCTGGATTTTCCAGAATACAGCTATGGTCCGGATTTATGGTTTCTCACTAGGCTTCTCGCCACAGGCCTGGCCTTTGTGCCTGATTCCCTCCCTGTCTGTGCAGCCGCGGGTCTCCCTCCCTGGCTGCTTGGCCGTGGGTGCACCGAGCCCCAGATCCTCCGGCCGCCTGAGTGGTCCTCTCGCACCAGCAGCTCAGCCCTAGGTGCAGGGATCCCTGGCCCCGCCCACGCCTGGCTGTCTTCCCAGTTGTCCTGCCGTGGGTTCGCGGGGATTTGGCCCTGCCAGCCGGGCTCCCTCCCCAGCTGCGCTGCTGTGAGTGTGCGGGATTCGGCCCCTCCCGCCTGCCTTTGGGTTCCTGGGTTCCTGCACCTCCGCCCTCCGCTTCACTGCGGTGGCTGCAGACCACCTGCTGAGCTCCCCGTTTGTTCCTTGCTAAGACTTCCACTATCTCGCAAAGTTTTTTAAGTGGGTATAAGTTCTTCCTGAGGTGTGGGGAGCCCAGTAGGCTCGTGATCTATCACCAAGTGGCCTCTGATTCTGCCTGCTGTGAGTTGGGGTCGATCTTACCAGGCGCCTCTCCAAATGGGAGTTCCCGAATCCTGGGTTTAGTGGCTTCCATGTCTGCGAGAGATGGGGGGAGAGCCTTACCCTGGGACTTTTAACAGTCCCTTGGGAGCTGTGAGTGTTCCCGGGGGTGTCTAGCCCCTCCGGTTTTTGCACAGTGCCCAATAACTCTGTGTTTTTTATGGCTCTTTTTTCCCCGCATTCAAAATGCGTCAGTGTAGGTCGCCACCATCTTGCCCCCCACATACATTGTTTTTGATTCTTCTCTACTTGTACTTTTCTAAACCCTAAGCCAAGCCACAAAATGTTTAAGTTAGGCAATATATATAGAAGCAATACATACAATTTTAATTGGATTTCTACATCAGAATTTTATTCAATTGTATGTTAAGCAAACCAATTATTTTTGTTCTCTTTATGAGGGCATCAAATATTTAATTATATCTTATTTATACATCTCCTTAGACTTGAAAACATCACCTACATGTAGTGGAATATTTCTACTTTTCAAAAAGTCATAGTATTTCTTAACTTATTTGTGACTTTAGATAGTTACTTCTAATTTATAAAAATATTAATATTGGGTTTTACTCTAACTCTTAGTCCTTTGAAAATTTCAGACATTTTTATCACATGCATGCCTTTCTTCCTACTCCTCCCAGATTCACCCCACCTTCCCTAAGTATCCAACTTTGTGTCCAATTTGTGCTATTCATGTACTCTTGTTTATATGGACAACCACCGTAGTGTGGCCAGTCAACCATGGGCCATACCCTTAAAGATAACTCCTTTCTTTCCCAACACTTGTCAGTTGCCAGTAGTTCCTCAGCTAGGCAAAAGATGTCCTAACCACCTCCTGGGACTTTGGCTTGAGTCACTAGGCCTCTTACATGTTGTCACAAAAGATGTGAATTCATATGTGGAACTGACCTGTTATGTGTGGAAACATTATTTCACTGTAATAATCCACTACCTCTGCCCCTTATTTTCTTTTCTCCTCTTCCATGGTAATTCCTAAGCCTTGGAAAAATATGGTGTGATATGAATGTCCCATTTAGAGCTGAGCAATCTGCATTCTCTCATTCTCTGCACCTTGAGCAGTTGTGGGTCTCTATGTTAATTATCATCTACTGCAAACAGAAGCTTCTCTGATAAGGATTGAGAGATGCATTAATATATGGGTACAATAATAAGCAATTAGGAATCAATTTACTACTATGTCCATTTAGTACCATAATGGTAGCAGGTTCTTCCCAATGCATTATAACCTGTCTAGCCACAAGCTCTAGGCCTGAAAACAGTGCTGGGTATGGGTTTCATCTCCTCCAGCTGGCCTTAAATCCAACCAGAAAGCAGTTTGTTGCATCCATGATGTTCATGCCACTATTGTACCAGTGGATGTCTTGTCAGGTTAATCATTATTATAATTTGCATGGTTCACAGTTGTGTAGCAAAGTGGCTTTTGCTATTTTTTTCAATATTCACTCTAATTTATTTTTATTGTACTTTACCTCTTTTTCACTTCCAACCCTTGTTCCTTCCAAACCCCCAGCACTATGTGGGAGAGAAAGAAAGTTAAAGGAAAAAATGATGGAGGAGTCCTCTTTGAGCAACTTTCTGCTGACTAGGGTCATTGGGTTCTTTGCAGGCAATACCAATCTCATTCCAGAAGCCCAGCAAACCAGCAGACCGGGAAACAGCAGCAGGAAGAACCAGCAGCAGTGTGGAGGCGCACCAAGTAGCAATGTCTTTCTTCTTTGTAGTGTCCCTCTCTTTGCCCCTCTCTTTCCCTTTGTATCTCTCCTCCTTTTCTTAGTAGTGCCCCCTTCTTCTTTTAAGCACACTTTCTTCTTTGTAGCCCTCTATTTCTTCTTTGTAATGTCCCCTTTTCCCTCCAATCTTGCATTGTATCTCTCTCTCAAGTCCTCTGTGTTAAACTTGCTTAGCTGGCCAAGCCATGACCCTGCTAGCTCACAAGGTGGCACAGTTAGTAGTTTACACCTGTGGTCTAACTGAACAGCCTCACACCTGGGATTAAACAAAAACATTCTTATAACTTGTTTTTTTTTTTAATAACAAAACTCTTACCACACAGTTGGATAAGAACAATGATTTATTTTATCCTCCTCCAGCATACATAGTACCTTCCAGAACTATGAAAAGTCAGGCAGTAGGAATTAAGGTTCTAAGTCAATACCAGCTTGATTTACCCATTTCTTTTTTTCTTTTTATTGTTTTTTTATTTTCTAAATTTCACATCATGCACCCTGTTTCTGCTCATCTTCTACCTCCTATCAGACCCACCTTCTACCCTTGAAACCTCTCCCAACATTAGAAAAAAATCTCATTGTGGAAGTTGTAGTGTATCACAGTGGGTCCCACAATAGTCTCTTTTGTTCACACTGTTTTGTGCAACTGTTCATTATAATGACTCCTTGGAGGGGTATGAGGCCTCTGGCTTTTGCTACTTTGTCAATACTGGAACCTCACTGGAACTTCTCTCAGATACTTTATTGTTGTCTGGTGTTGGAGGAAGGTCTAATACATTGGTTCTCAGAGGCTGATTTCAGTGCTCGGAGATCTGGTTACCATCCTTTCTGAGGCACTCTCTAATTGGTTAATAAAAGTTGCTGATGGCCAATTAGCTGAGGAGAAAGAGTATAGGAAGGTGGGACTTTCTGGGGTGAAGAAAGGAACCCTGGGTTTTACACAGAGGAAGATCTCTTCCTGCCAGGTCTCAGGAGCAGCATGATGTCTGGGTGTGAGCTCTGTGAGTCCTGAAGATGCAGCAAGCCACATGGCTGGTTGAGATTAGGTGGTTGGTTTCTAGTTGAGAATCTCCCCAGCTAAGACCTAAGTGTTGAAACATTAAAAGGTCTTGATGTATTTAATTATTGAGAAAAGGCCACAGTGGGTTTCAAGCCTCCAGCTAAGGTGACTCAGGCAAACCAAGCCTTCTGGCCTCCCACCAGGCCACCAGCTGCTCCACTGGCCTAATAAAACAGTCTATAGTTATTAATAAATATATTAGTTAACCGAGTTGTGGTTTCAGGGGTGGTGGAGGTCATCCTTGGCCCAGGGTTTTCTTCCCAGAATAGGTCAGGCCACCAACTAAGGCAATCCAGGCCTGCCAGCTCCCTCCAATCCCTGGAAGCTGCCCCGCCAGGCCTGCTGGCCTCCCACGCAGCTGCCAGGTGCTCCACTGGCCAAGTATAACAATTTATTGTTATTAATAAATATACAGCAGCTGACTCACCAGCTGCCCCACCAGGCCTACATGCCTCTAAAGTGAGTCAGACCTGCCAGTCTCCTGCCAGGTCACCTGCTTCTCTACTGGCCTAATATAACAATTTACAGTTATTAATAAATATTGTTAACAAGGTTGCAGTTTCAGTCTAGTGTCATGGAGATCCTGTATGTAGTTTTGGGTATGGAACTAGCCTCTTCATGAACTCCAACAGTTCATCCACAGGGTGGGCCAACTCAAAGCCCTGGTCCTGGGCCTGCAACATTCAGGGCCAGTTCTACTGTGTTACCCAGGTAAAGTGCAGGTCCTGCTCTCTCCAGTGCAACAGCAGGTAAGGGGCTTGACCAGCTATCCTGCTGTCACCAAGGCCAACTCTCCAGCCTGCTACCTATGGCACAGGCATCAGTGAGTTGAGGGGTTCTCTCCCTCAAGGACACCACCAAAAAACCGACAAAAGGTAGGGCCAACTCTCCCATACTCATACTCACACCCTTGGGGCCTGCTCACCCATACCCCCTACATCCAAGGCTTAGCTATACTGTGCTGCCAAGGCAAGGTACACAGTTTGTTCTCCTAAGTGCTGCAGCATGTGAGGGGCAGAAACAGCTCTCCTGCTTCTGTGACCCCATCAGGGCCCATCTCTTGTCCACCACTGGCAGTGAGGGCAAAAGGGAGAGGAGAAGGGGGTCTCTGCCTCCTCAACACCACCACAAAGCAGACACAAGGCAGGGCTGGCTCTCCCATACTCACATCCTTGGGGCCAGCTCACCAACAACCCACATATCCAGGCCCAGAAGACTAGAAGAGTTCTTCTAGTCTCTGGCTTGCTGCCTGTCCTAAGATCCCATCTGGTGCTTGTCTGGTGCTGGACTGGTGGTCATCAAAGGTGCTAGCTCCCTATCTGATCCCCACGGTGCCACACTGGTGTTGGTCTCTGACTTGCTCCCCCTTGCAGGAATGTTAGGCTACTATTCATTCAGATGTTCATAGATCAGAACACTGAATGAAGACATAGCCTCTCTCCTCTCTGCCACCTATTGATGACACAGCAGTCACATCTTCAAAACCTCTAGGGGCAGGATTAAGCCATTTCTATGACTCAAATATGCAGTATCCTCAGCAATGGAGCCTTACTCAGAAGTTCTGGGGAGTAATCAAGAGCATTGCTAACAATTTGTAATATCTGGAGTTCTATGAGAACTCATTGGCCACTGCTGGGAGCCAAAGCCCATGGAAAATTACTAGCCTTCCCTACTAACATTAGGTAGGGTCTAAGATACAGGCCTACAGAAAGTTATCAACTCCCCCCTGCTAAGCTCCTGCCACAGGAGTTAGATTCTGGTTTTCTCGATTACCAGAACAATTCTCAGAAGTCACCTGATTAGCCTGTAGCTGGTCAGCTACAACCACAAGATAATCCAGACCTTTTTTCTCTTAGCAACCCGCTGATGTCTAGCTGAAGTCCCTGCGTCCCTGCCTTCCGCTTGCCTGCCCCCTACCGAACCTATAACTGACCCTGTTTTCAATAAAAATTTGAGAGCTTGATCAATGGACTTGCTCTCCGTCTCCATGTCTTTTGTCCCTTCTCTCATTCAGGGCTTTGGCACTCCTCCCGAGTTCCCCAAACCCCGCAGGCTGGGGCAGGCCACCAATTCCAAGAGCTGTCATCTATTCCTTGCACTTTTGACATTTTGTTTGTCTATGATACCTAGTAAGAACATTGTCATCCTACTATGGGATAACCTCCCTTAATTTTTTTTACATGTGCATGTGTTTTAAGGAGTTTCTCCAAAGGATGTTTACATGGTTCTTTTGAAAGATCTTAGTGTTAATATATTTAAATGATCCTATATTCCCTCATTCAAGTCTGGTTTCTTTCATTTCCATGTCTGTAAGATTTTTTTTGGTATGCTGTTCATCCTGCAAAGTCATCATCTTTCCTGGCAGAAAATTGTTTGTATTTTTTATTGTCCCTACTACTACAGGCTTCTTCCAATTTTTGATACTAATTGATTTTTTTTATAAATACTTTATTTTTTTTCTTCAAGTTACATCTCAGTCACAAACCCCTCCCTATTCCCCCTTCCTATCCCGCCCTTCTACCCTCTTCCCCCCAGAAGTTTCAGTCCAACAGATGGTTCCTTCTCTTATAACAGTAAGTATTATACAAAACAACAGATATAAATATGCAACATTTATGAGAGATAAATGGCCCAGTATACCTTCCCAATGTCCAGTTTATACATATTTGGCCCCTGACTTTAACGTTCTACTATCTAACCATCTCCATGAGTTTAAAGGTCTATATCTGACTCAACATTCATACTAACTTGCAACACACTTTTAAGAGTATCTTCTTAGATCTATAACACCCTCTTGATTCCTAAACAACTCAAAATTTAACTATGAGACTCTAGCTGTCTATTCTTCAACCACCTCAGAGACCTGAGAGGGATAAGTATATCTGCTTATATAGGAAGTGCAGGGCCTGCAGCTTCCAAAACTAAGAAAGGACATACCAATGACTGCCTGGACAGTTCCCATTTTCTATCCATACATTCCTGCATCAGTCTTCAGCCTTTGGGTCCTGTTTCTCTGACAGACATTTGTTGTAGAGCAGGGATTATGAAGGACTTACCTACCCTGTCTTGGCAGAGTTAGGCTGTCGACTTCCCTGCTACCAAGTTTTGTCCTTTTTGGACAGCAGTCTGTCTGCAGTTGGTGCAAGGGGTTTTTTCATGCCAAGAGATAGGCTTGCCACTAATTCAACCATCTTACAGTGGAGGTTCTTCGATGCTTATCTTCTACTTGGAGTAGAATAGGGGGTGCTGTCAGGCACTGATATGTCTCGATATCAAAAAAAAGAAAATCTTAATTTAAGATAACATCTTTGAATGCCATATTCTGCAGATCTCTTGGGGTTTTTGAAGATGCCCTATCCATCTCTTGTATTTAGATAAGCAAATGTTGCTTGTCTCTTAGCAACTTGATTACTGGGTAGTTTAGAGAATATCTGTGATAGACTGTCATAGTAGCTAACAAAGTGACATGTTTGCATGACTAGGAGTTTGTTTTTACTTAACTATCCTAGACCGTTTTAGACGGTTGGTATCAAGAGGCCAGAGCTTCACATTTTATTTTTAAGTATCACTAGGTATGATAACATTAGGAAGCGTTACCTTTAATTTTGTATCAATATACAAAGATCTATTCAATTGTGGTTAAATATACTCTTAATTATGTATCAATATACAAAGAGCAATGCCTATGTAGCCCAATAAAATCTTAATATTACGTCCATATACAAGGGTCAATACCATTGTGGCCAATTACAATCTTAATTTTGTATCGATATACAAAGATCAATACCGATGTAATCCAATACAATCTTATTTTTGCACAATA
>CAJQZJ010034563.1:28520-40540 GCA_907164525.1 Lophiomys imhausi | reverse complement strand
TTTTTTTTTTTGACCTTTCGCCATTGGATGCATTTAGCTGTCTGTTTTCTGTGCTTGGAACCACAGTGGATGATTTGGTGCAGGGGACGAGTTACTTGACTATCTGTCGTTGCTTACAGGGGGATTTCAAGGTCACTGTGGTTTTAATCGCCTGAGGCACTGTGAGCTGGTGCAGCCTATTCCCAGGTTGTGAGTAATGGACCAGAATTGTTTCACTGCTCCCAATTCAGACTTCCCTATGTTGCACTCTGAGTTATCAGCCTGTAATGGTTCTGATGGTATGGGCCTGTTTGCCCAGGCACAGATTCTGTGGGCTTTGTTTGTCATCACGGAGGCTGACAGGGTCTGGCTCCACACCTAATATGTCTGGATTTTCCAGGATACAGCTATGGACCTGATTTCTGGTTTCTCTCTAGGCTTCTCGCCACAGGGCTAGACTCTGTGCCTGATTCCCTTCCTGTCTGCGCCGCCACGGGTCCCGTGGGTACCCCAAGCCCCGGATCCTCCGGCTGCCTGAGTGGACCTCTCGTCCCAGCAGCTCAGCCGTGGGTGCACGGATCCCTGGCCCCACCCACGCCTGTCTCTCTCCCCAGATGACCTGCCGTGGGTTCGTGGGGATTTGGCCCTGCCAGCCGTGCTCCCTCCCCAGCTGCGCTACTGTGAGTGTGCGGGATTCGGCCCCTCCCGCCCGCCTTTGTTTTCCCAGCTTCCCGCGCTCTCTTGGAACCTCCCGCCCTCCGCTTCAGGAGCGCGGCCGCGGACCACCCGCTGAGCTCCCTGTTTGTTCCTTGCTAAGCCTTCCACAATCTCGCAAAGTTTTTTAAGTGGGTATAAGTTCAACCTGATGTGTGGGGAGCCCAATAGGCCAGCGATCTATGGCCATGTGGACCCTGATTCTGCCTGCTGTAAGTTGGGATCGATCTTACCAGGCGCCTCTCCAAATGGGAGTTCCCGAATCCCGGGTTTAGTGGCTGTGAGAGATGGGGAGAGCCTTGTCCTGGGACTTTTAACAGTCCCTTGGGAGCTGTGAGTGTTCGGGGGGGGGGTCTAGCCCCACCGGTTTTTGCACAGTGCCCAATAACTCTGTGTTTTTTATGGCTCTCCCCCCCCCCTCGTTCAAAATGCGTCAGTGTAGGTCGCCGCCATCTTGGCCCGCCCCCTGAACTAATTATTAAAGGTGGAATAAGACCACGTCAAATGTCAGAAATAAACCCGGCCAAAAAAGTGGTGCCTCTTACTAATGCTGAGATTATGTCATTATGGGTAATCAATGAAGATTGCCAAAGAGCTTGCAGTAACTATTTGGAAGAAATTAATAACAAATTTGCAAAAAAAAAAAACGAATGTATACAATTTATAAAAAGAACTAAGTGGATTCTTCCTCATATTGTAAAGGAAACACCAATTATGGATGCACCAACTTTCTATACTGATACAAACAAACAGGGAATGGCAGGTTATAAGACAGATAAATCAGACAGGTAATCAAAAGTCCATATACCTCAGTTCAAAAAGCAGAATTGTATGCAATCCTTATAGTGTTATTAGATTTTTCTGAGCCTCTTAGCATACTGACTGATTCTCTATATGCAGAAAGAGTTGTATTACATATAGAAACTGCTGAATTTATTCCTGATAACACAGAATTAACATCTTTATTTATACAATTGCAACAGGTCATCAGAAGCAGAAATAACCCATTTTATATTACTCATATTCGGTCTCATGCAGGTTTAACATTACCTTGGGACAAGGTAATGAAGAGATTGGCCAATTAATAATAGGAAATGTGTTACAAGACTCAAAGTTTCCTGAGAAACATCATGTTAACAACTCAGGTTTAAAGAGGAAATTCTCTATCACTTGGCAACAAGCCAAAGAAATAATTTTAAAATGTTCTACATGTTCTTTCTATAACCAACTTCCATTACCGGCTGGTAGTAACCCTAGAGGTATTAAAAAGAATGTAATTTTGCAAATGGATATGTTTCATTTTAAAGAACTTGGAAAACAAAGGTACATACATCATACCATTGATACATATTCAGGGTTTCAATGGGCAACTGCTCTATGTTCAGAAAAGGCTGATTGTGTTATTACTTGTTTATTACAAATTATGGCATTTATGGGTGTAAATGCACAAATTAAGACTGATAATGCTCCTGTATATGTATCTAATAAAATAAAACAATTCTTTATATATTATAATATAAATCATGTTACTGGTATACCTCACAACCCTACAGGACAAGCAATTGTAGAAAGCTCATCGTACCTTAAAGGAGATGCTTATTAAACAAAAGGGGGATTAAAGAATCCCAGGGACAGACTACATTAATGCTTTACTAACATTAAATTTTTTTGAATGTTGATGAAAATGGTACCACTGCAGCTGAAAGACACTGAGTTATAGAGAAAACTGAAGAATTAAATCAACCAATATACTATAAGGATATCTTGACTTTAGAATAGAAACCTGCACTAGTTCTAAGATGGGGGCATGGTTATGCATATGCATTAACAGTCTAATGTTCATAATATTTCATTCCTTCATTTAGCATGGATGGAGTTTATGCTAAAAATGGACTTAGAAAATTAATATATGCTTTTCTCCCTCTTAAAGTTAAAGAAAAATGTTACTTTCAGAACAGAACCAAAAACTGAATGACAATAACTACAAGACAAGTAGAGCAAATGATCCAGCCTATCAGACTTCAATTACTAATTTTTTCAAAATATGCATGCAAATCAAATTTTAAGGGCTAGCCCAAAATGATCGATCAGACAGAAACTAAACAACAACTGTCCTTTTTGGTGGACTGCCACAGTGAGTCACAATAAAGCCTTTAATACCCAAGTAGCTTTTGCATATAAGTGTTAATCTTGGCAACTTTGGAGAAAGTCCTTTATTATCTATCCTATCATGGTGAGCCCAGAGTTCTGAGTCTAAATCATTTTCTATTATGGCTTATATTTAATAACCTCAAAATATCTTTTATATCTAAAAAATTCTTCTAAAATCCTAAACAACTTAAGCTTAATTGTAAAACTATAACCTAATCATAGACTTAAGAAGGAAATAAATTATCCAAGTAAGTAAGAAGTGTAGGCAAGCAGCTTCTAAAACTCCAGAATTGACAGACAACAGCAGCCTGAACAGTCCAAAGTATCTTTTATAACTCTAGATCATCAATCTTCATCCTTCTGGCCAAATATATCTTATAGACATATTTGTGAATCAGGAATTATGTAGGACTTGCCTATTGTGTCTTGGCAGAACTAGACTGTCCACTTAGCCTGTGTCCAAGACTTGTCCCCTTTTGGACAGCATACTGTCTGCTGACAGATCAGGAGCATTCTCTCCCAGTGGCTGCTTACCACATTTCAAGCAACTCCAAATGGATGAATGCTCATCATCTTCTTTCAAGTCAAGTGGATGCTGTCAGGAGCTGACATCTATTAAGTCAAGGAATTCTTAAAATAATAAAATATATTACATATTCTGTGGGTGTCTGTGGTTTTTGAATACCAATTACCTGTCTGTCTGTCTTCTATCTGTCATCTACATAAATATGATATCTGAACATCTATATATATATAATATCTGAACAGGCAAACATTATTCATTTTTAACTACTATCTATTTAACCTAGGAAACATGTTTTTGTAATAAGCTAGATTAGTATGTGATATGACTATGAGTTTAATTGGCTAAGCATTAACATGTAATACTTAATATCCTAAATAGATTGTAAGAACAGCTTATAAAAGGACTGGAAGTAAAACTTGTATTTCTCAATGAGTTGCATAGATACAATATCTTACAAGGAGTTGAAATATGTGTATCAAAATTAACCTACAATTAATATTAATATACAATAATTTATGCCAACGTATCAAAATAACCTTCTCTATCAATATGCAATATTCTATAAAAATACATCAAAATTAACCTGATTAGAGAATAGCAATAGCTCTAAGTTGAAGAGTAGATTCAATAATCTACCCTTTTACCAAGAGTCCTATGTTGTTTTCCTATATTTCCATTTTTTTCCTCAATTCCCTTCCTCTTAACCAAAAAACGAAAAAGGATAGAGAAAAGAAAACAGAGAAATCCCTGAGTCTAAGGTTCTATATTATTTTTCCAGAAGAAGACCATCAATACCTTTAACCAGTTCCCCTAAGTGACAATAAACATCTATATAGCCCATTAGAACAACCAAAATCTGTCCAACGAACCCAAGGGAATTGGAAAAAAATCTTCAGAAAATTTGCTTGCTGATGATTTGGGGGCAAAGGAAACCTATCTGGGAGCCCAAATAAAAATGAAAAAAAAAAAGTTAAGCTAGTTAATATTAATATTTGATGTTCACTCTTTTAAAAGTTAAAACTGTAGGTTTTAATGAAGCCCTGTCTGGTACTGTCTGAGAGACTGGACTCATTGGAATTCATAGCATTTTTTGAAGGTGTCTTTGAAGCAATCTTTGACAAAACAGCAACTGTGGCAGTCCTTTAGTAGAGCCTACTGGCTAATCCGAACACACTCTATCACAAACAAAAACAAAATAACAGGAAGCAACATTCATTGGTCACTAATATCTATCAACATCACTAGACTTAATTCCACAATAAAAAGTCACAGGTTATCAGAATGGATTCGAAAACATGATCCATCATTCTGCTGAATATAAGAAACATACCTCAGCAAAAAGATAGACATTATCTCAAGGTAAAGGGCTGGAATAAGGTTTTCCAAGCAAAGGGACACAAGAAGAAAGCAGGAGTAGGTAGCCATTCTCATATCCAACAAAAGTGATTTTCAACTAAAATTAATCAAAAGAGACAAGAAATGTCACTTCATACTTACAAAAGGAAAAATTCACCAAGATGAAGTTTCAATTTGAACATCTATGCCCCAACACTCGGGGAGGCTCAGAGGCCAAAAGCCTCTGCCCAGGTCACCACATGTAACAACATAACTATAATCTGGTTCATGGTCCATTCCAGTAACAGCAGATCAGACTCTGATAGCTCACCCAACCTACTCCTTGTCATCTGGCAACTGACTCCTACATGGTATGGATTGAGGTCTCCTTCACAACACCTTACAGCTGCATCAGAGGGAAATCCTTGAAAGAATTCACAGGCTGCCTCTTACTGGTGCTCCTGATTGCTAGCCCTTCCTGGAGTCCATTAGCTAAGGTCACCCAACTCTGCCTCAGGTCAATACTTGCTCCCATACTGAGTGAAAAGGGATCAAATGACTCAGACAGGACAGGCCTTCCCAATTCTGAAGTTCCACCCTAGGGGCAGACAAGGCTTAGTCTTAGAAATTTGTATTTTTGTAGAAATTCCTCCAGTCTCTCATAGCACTTCTTTCTCTTCCAAGGCACTGGGTCCTTTTTTGTGCACATTCCATTACACACTCATTGTCCAGTGCAGCCATCCCTTTGATTAATAGTTGGGAAGTCCTCCAGCTAAACATAGGTCACTTTCAAACAGTAACTGTTGTTAAAACAAAAGGAGGCCATGAAGTAGAAAACCATGAAAGGTATATGGTAGGGCTTGGAGGCAGGAAAGATGGTGGAATTGATAGAATTATAATCCCCAAAAATGTTATTTTTAAAGGTTGAACCAGGTTTTATGGCTCCACATGCTCCAGGGAGTTGGGGTTTTTAGTAGAGCATACTAAATATTACTCACACCTTTCCTCTCAGGTTGAAGATCTTCAACCTGGAAAATGACAAACTTGTTAGTCTGGTTGAATCCATTTTATCCATAACTTCTATTTTTGGTTGAAATACTGTAACTTCAGTAATCTGGTTACAAGTAAGTTCAATTTCATTATCCAAATTCTTGATTGCCTGGCCTGCGGTCCTGAGAAATGGCCAGTGAGGACATTTATTGATCATCCAAAATTGATCACTGCACTACTCCTTGTTAACATTTATGTCAACTATTGTTAAAAAGAAAGGCTTAGCAGGGTGGGGCTGGTGCACACCTTTAATCCCAGCACTTGGGAGGCAGAGGCAGGCAGATCTCTGAGTTCAAGGCCAGCGTGGTGTACAAAGTGAGTCCAGGACAGCCAGAGCTGTTACACAGAGAAACCCTGTCTCGGAAAAAAAAAAAAAAAAGCTATCTCCCTCTTTCTTGTCCATCTCTTTCTGTGCTGTGACTATACCAGCTTCAAGGTTGATCACAGAAATCAGTCCTTGCACACACCCTCTTCATTTGTAAGTCCCCAAAAAGCCAGAAGTGTTGGAAGACACTCCTTCACTGACCTATTTTTCCTCTTCACTGACTGGTCAAGGTCCAGCCTGGAAAGAGTTTTAGGACTGGTTTCCTAGCACTGGGAAACAGAGGCAGGATTGGATGTTCATAGCAGTTTTCAATTATATAACATGAGGCAAACTTGAGCTATACGAGACAATGCTCTATACAGAAATAAATCATCAACAACACTTAAGAAAAATTAAAAGACTTTCTTAATGACCTGGAAACGTTGGGGAATAAAAACAATAAGAGGATAGAGCAGTGATACATTTGGAGAAAATCAAGTTTTAAAAAAATCAACAATTGACTTTTTAAAACATAAATGTAATTGGAAAAATATATAGGTATAGTGACTTTGAAGAAGAGCAGGCCATTTCCTGGCAAACAGAATGGCATTGATAAGATACTGTGTCACCTTGCTTCTATGTGTATACAGCTTAGTTGTTGAGATCTGTAACCTGACACACACATCTTCAGCCAGTGTGCTCTGTCTCAAGCCTCAGAGCTGACTTAACTGGGCAAGTGGATTGGACATATCTACAAAGGACTGTCTCCTAGTTGGAAATTCAACATTCATTGTATCAAAGCAATCTCCCTAAATTATACACCAACCAATTTGGTCTGTCGTAATTAATCTGACATGAATTAATACATGAAGAAAAATTACAAAAAGCACTCTCCCTGTCGCGATCAGTCCTTTTTATAATGGTGGATCAGCAGCTGTGTGCCTACCGTGTTTCTCCCTGTGATGTCCACAATAAGCTAGTCCTCCTATTCTGCTCTGAAGACAGAAGCCGTGCTCCCCATGCAAACCTTTTCCCTGTTAATGCAATGGACAATGGACTATATGACTCAAATGGGTAATTTTAAAACTGAGTGGTGGTACGTCCTTTTAATTGTATGATCTAAAAGATAGATTGAAAAGATTTATCAATGGCATTATTCTGACACATACAAACAAGGGAGAAGACAAATACAGATCATCAAGGAAAAATCACCTATCAGCACTGTGTTTCCACTTCTTAGATGAACAGGAATGCTGATCTATTCAAACCTCAGAAAAGACTGTTTTTGCCACTGAGAAGACTGATTCAGAGGAAAGCCACAGCTGCTCCCATGCAGGACCAGAAGGGGTTCATCAGTGTAGAGAATTCCATTTTTTAAAAAGATTTATTTATTTTACATATATGAGAGCTCTATCTGCATGTATCCACTACATGCCAGAAGAGGGCATCAGATTCCAGTATAGGTGGTTGTGAGCCACCATGTGGTTGCTGGGAATTGAACTCTGGACTTCTGGAAGAGCAGACAGTGCTCTTAACAGCTGAGCCATATCTCCAGTTCGAGAATTCCATTTTTTTTAAGTTTTATTTTTATTTTATGTACAAGGATATTTTGCCTTCACATGTGCACAATACCTGCAGAGCCCAGAAGGGGACATCAGATCCATTGGAAATGGAATTACAGATGTTTAGCTACCTTGTGGTTTATGAAGTGGAATCTGTGTCTTCTGTAAGATCACATAATGTTCTTAACTGTGATGCTATCTTTCTAGACACTCTATTGCAAATTTACATTTATACGTGATTTTTAAAGTACCCTGCATCATTTTCCCTTGTCCGTTTCCTTTTTCTATCTGTTCCCATATTCTTGCCTTCCAATTACTCCCTTTTAAGCATGTGTGAATAAGTATGAGCAAATATATGAATAAAACCTGCAGAGTCCATTTCTGTTGGTTGTGTGTATACTGCTGTAGGGCTGAACAATTTCCATCCTAATTAGGAAAGTCATCACTGCCTGAGGCTAATTCCCACACTTCCAGGAGAGTTCCACTCTTGAATGACCAACAAGTGTTGGAGATTGAAGTGACCCAAGCTGCCTTGGACAGGAAACAGTACAAAACACTGGTTGGTCAGTACCTTAACTGATGCTTTCTGGTGCCATGTCCCTGAAGTCACGGAGCTGCAGGGTATACAACGGACATTGGCATGAGCCAGTCACACTCTCCCTTTGTTCTGTGGGCTTCCCACAATACCATTGGCCATTCTCTCCACTGATGAATTTGCTATCTTGGAATTCCTGCCTTCTCTGTTAAGCATTTTGTAAAGGCCTGATTTCCTCAGCCTTAGAGTGACATCTGTTAGAGTCTTGAGTTTTGTGACAACATCCAGGTCATCTGGGGTCACCAACCCTCTGGTCTCCTATCTGAAAGTCTTGTAGGCCTCAGGGAAGTACAAGGTCATCCCATTAAGACATGCTGCTCTTCACTTAATTAAGAATTCCTTGAAAGAATTCGTGCAAGATTTTTTTCTTTCCTTACTGTAGGCATACACTCCAGCAGAGGTATACCTGACAAGTGTCTTTCTGTGCTTCCATTGTTGGCAATTTAGCATATGTGAGATAACCTCAGTCTTGTGGCTTTGGTCAAGTGATAAGCAACTTTTCAATGATTTATATTGTCAATTTCTGTCATCAGTTTTTTTTTTTTTTTTTTTTTGGATACTTTTGCAATTTTGTGGAGATTTCGGTTGAGAAACTTCTTTATGCACCAAGTCTAAGTTACTTTCTGATGTGATCAATCTTCTACTTCTTCTGGGTCACCAGGGCTGAGTTAATGATAAACTTAGCATCAACCATACACACTTTATTGCTATTCATGACATGTTCATGGTGCTGAATATATGACTCAGCACCTAAGAGCACTGGCCGCTCATCCACAGAGCCTAGCTGTAACTCCCTCCACACAAGAGTCAGTTCACAAATGTCACTAACTCTAATCACATGGATCAGACTCTCTCTTCTTACCTCCACAGACACCTGGCATGAAATTTGTTTCCACAGTGGCAAAATTTATGCACTTAAATTAAATCAATATATTTAGAAAAATTGTCAACGTGATTAGAAAAATAACATATACATGAAGAAAACATGTTTTTAAAATAGTGAATCACATACGTATGTGTCTTTTCATCATTTTCATATCTGGTGCCCTAGGAGACCGGAAAAATGCATTAGATGCCCTAGACCTGGAAATACAGGTAGTTCTGAGCTATCTGATGTGGGTGCTAGGAACCAAACTTGGGGGCACATGAGGAGCAGAACTACTAACTTTCCAGCTCCCAAGTATGTCCTTATAATGCAGAGGATGAAGATGTCCCATTACTGCTATAGTCTCCTATCACTTGAAGATGATGAAATCCCTGCTAGACAGGTGTTGAAGAACTCTGTGATTTATGTCCCTCTGTGAATGTACTTTCCACTTATCTTTCTATTTGCATTGTTAACACACTTCTCTTAATGTGAGGAAAGATAACAAAAGGATTCATTGAAAACAGAGTCCAGTGAGATTATATCAGCAACATTTCCATATTTTGAGATATACTTTTTCATTTTGGAATCTTTGAGACAGGACATCCATACATAGGCATAGCTGACCTGTAACTCACTATGTTGATCAAGCTGTCCTCAAACTCATACAGACTGGCCTGCCTCTGTCTCCCAGGTGCTGGGATTACCACATGTGCCTCTAAACCCAGCTGAGATAAGTTTTAAAAATGTTTCTGAATCAGATTCAAAACAATTCCAATGTCTTTCAATCAGAGAGTGAAAGGATGAAATAAGATTTAAAAGGCTGGAGAGATGGCTCTGTAGTTATGAGCACAGGCTGCTCTTCCAAAGGACATGGGTTCAAATCCCAGCATCCACATGGCAGTTCACAGCTGTCTATAATTGGCAGGTGAGGTGGTGTATGCCTCTAAGCCCAGCACTGGAGAGGTACAGGAAGGCATATCTCAGTGAGATCAAGGTTAGCCTGGTCTACAGACTGAGTCCAGGACAGCCAGGGATACACAGAGAAACTCTGTCTCAAAAAACAAACAAGGAGACAAATAAGCAAAAAGATGTAAAGAGGAACCATCATTGTTTTGATGAACAGTAATACTTTTTAAAATTCTGTAATAATAATTTAATCTAGCAAAACCTTTCAAATGTTCTCAATAATTATTTTCTTCAATTTGTTCACTTCATCCATTTAGGAAATGTTTGAGCTGTGTTTGTGTGTACGCACCTGTGCCATGGAATGTAGATGGCAGCGAGAGGACACCTTATCACTGTCTGTTATCTACTTCCCCCATGTGAGTTCTAGACATGAAACCCAGGGAGTTGTTTGGTTCAAGTGACCTCACTGACCCTTATTTGTATTTAAATTATTTATGTTTTGGTGTGTGAGTGTGCCTATGAGTGGACATACACACCCCAAGTGTAGAAATAAGAGAAAACTATGTAGGAGGGATAGGAGTCTCCCAGAGACTGAACTCAAGTTATCAGGCTTAGCAGCAAAGAACTTCACCTGCTGAGACAGTTACCTGGCTTTCATTTGTAGTTCTGAGAAACATTATGAACAAGTGTTTACTCCTAAGAATAAACACAATCCAAAAAAAAAAAGAATAAACACAATCCAGAAATTTCCAATATATCATTTGGAAATAAGGTTTATTATTCAAATTGTTATGTTTTCCTCCATCTTTAGATGACAATCTGAAAAGAGGACAATGGTTTACATCAGTAACTCTGAACTAACCTTAATTGACCATTAGTGAGATGGCTCAGTGGGAAATGTCTGTGGTGTGGAAACCTGACTTTGATTATGTCATAAAGATGGCCAAGCTGGGTTTTGTGGTGCACACCTTTAATTCCAGCACTCAGGAGGCAGAGGCAGGCAGATCTTTGTGAGAAAGAGGCCAGCCTAGTATACAAAGTGAGTCCAGGACAGCCAGGGCTATATTACACAGAGAAACACTGTCTCAAAAAAAAAAAAAAATGGAAAACAAAAACTACCCAACAACCTCAAAAATAAAGGTGACCAAAAGTACACCCCAAAAGTTGTCTTGCAGTCTGCATGTATGAGTCATGGCCTAAAAACACATAATTACATTACACAAATACACACACACACACACCAGAAAAAAATTTTTTAATAAATCTCATTGCTGTTACATTGTAATGTTCATTAAAAGCATATTTACAAGATTCCCTCAGAAGGCGGTACTTCAGGAAGAAGCACCAAATGGGTAACTAATGGAAACATGTAGAATCCTAGAACTTCAAATAATATATACATATCCATAGCACATCAAGCTATGACATGAGATATACAGTTGATTACGATTACTTCATTGCATCTCTACCAGATAGATGAAAATGCAGAGGGTTCATTAACCTTATTAAGTCCATTCACAGGGTTCCTCTCCAGTATGAATTATTTCATGACAATGAAGTCTACAGAAATGTACAAAGTCTTCATCATATTAAAAACATCCACAGGGTTTCTTTCCACTATGGTTTCTTTCATGCCTTTGAAGAAAACTGTGATATGCAAAGGCTTTCCCATACTGGTTCATGCATAGGTTATCTTTCCAGTATGTGTTCTTTAGTGGATTCAGAGATTATTGTGTTGTGAAAAAGCTTTACCATACTGATTACATTCATAGGGTTTATCCAGTATGTATTCGTTCATGTCTTTGGAGATGAATGCGTTGTAAAAAGGCTTTATGACATTGGTTACATTCATAGGGTTTCTCTCCAGTATGTGTTCTTATATGACTGAGAAGATGATTGTGTTGTGTAAAGGCTTTACCACATTGGTTACATTTGTGAGGTTTCTCTCCAGTATGTGTTCTTTGATGAATATGGAGATTACTGTGACATGCAAAGGCTTTATCACATTGATTACATTCATAGGGTTTCTC
>CAJQZJ010034563.1:0-28510 GCA_907164525.1 Lophiomys imhausi | reverse complement strand
TGACATGCAAAGGCTTTATCACATTGATTACATTCATAGGGTTTCTCTCCAGTATGTGTTCTTTTATGCCTGAGAAGATTACTGTTTTGTGTAAAGGCTTTACCACATTGATTACATTCATAGAGTTTCTCTCCAGTATGTGCTCTTTGATGTATTTGGAGACTACTGTGATGTGCAAAGCCTTTACCACATTGGTTACATTCATAGGATTTCCCCCCAGTATGTGTTCTTTTATGTCTTTGAAAATCACTGTAACCTGAAAAGTCTTTACCACATTGGTTACATTCATAGGATTTCTCTCTAGTATGTGTTCTTTCATGCCTTAGAATATTACTGTGTTGTATAAACACTTTAACACACTGGTTACACTCATAGGGGTTCTCTCTAGTATGTGTTCTTTTATGTACTTGGAGATGAATACGTTGTGAAAAAGCTTTATCACGCTGATTACATTTGCAGGGTTTGTCTCCCATATGTCTTCTTTCACACCTACAAAATAATAGGCACATGTGTAAGCTTTACCACATCCGTTATTCTAATGATTTTTTTTCTATCTCTATAAACTAATTTTATAATTTTCTCTAATTGTAAAGAGGAATGTTGTATTAAGGTTTTATTACTTGGGTTACATTCATAGTTCTCCACTTCATTATGGTTAGTTTTGTATCTTTGAAGATACCTGTGATGGTAACAACCTTTCTTACATGGCTGACATTGTAGCATCCTTTATCTAGAGGAGGTTTTTCACATATTTGAGAATTGGAAAAATTCTAAGCTTTCCCATACTGATTGCATGAATAAATTTGAGTATAATCTGAGTCATACTACATTTGTAAAGCAAACCAGGACAAACAAAAGAATTTACACATTCCTAGTACTTAAAGGGATTTTCAACAGTGTGAATTTTTGGATGTATTTGAAATGGATTTAGAAAAATTATCTATTGTATTAGTTTAATTTATTAATAGCCCTCCCCATTTGTGTAAAATTTCTGAGTGTGATAATAGTTTATAACTAATTTATTATTAACTAATTATGAATGAATGAATGAATGAAGTATACATTTACAGTGTTGTTACTATCATGTTTTGTTGTATGGGATATGTTAGGTTGCAATGACCTATGATGATATGCATGTGAATTTCATGGAGGAAGAGTGGACTTAGCTGGATCCTTCTCAGAAGAATCTCTATAAAGATGTGATACTGGACACCTACAAGAACCTCACTGCTATAGGTAAGACAGTAAATTTTCTTTCACGTATTAGTGAACAATTTAGTTACTAATAATTAATTAAAAATTAAGAATAAGTTAATTTTAAACTTGTATAACATTCAGAAAGTCTACTCAAAGTGGGGACTACTACATATCTTTGAATTGTTCTTGGAGAGAGAGAGGTACATTGCTACTTTCAATATCTCTATGCTCATATGGATCATATCCATTCTGACAAATGATATATCTAGTAAAAGAAGAATAACAAATGAAAGATTTCCACATTCACGCCGTTTGGCTTTTTGTTCCTCACAGACATTTTGGAAAGGAATTAAAGTTTCTTCACAGCAATGTTCTTGACTCCCATAAACTGCCCATGTCAATAAACTTAGTAATGTTAGTACAAATATATGAGTAACATCAGTTTTGCTATGGAATATTTATTTACTAGAAGGTTTTGGACATATAATTATCACCTATTCGATGCATACACATTTTGCAATATCTGAGTGATATGAGAGTAAACAGATTACCAGTTCTGCAGAGTATCTGTAATGGGGCTAGGATTCAAATGGGAGTGTATATTAGACATTCTTTCCTTGTCTTCTTACTTAGAGCAATGCCTTGCAAACACAAAACACATACCTGACATTGAGGTACATGGATTGATGAGAATTTAATAATCATCAATACACTTAAGGCAGTGCTATTTCTACACTGTAGATTTTCTTTAAAACTTCCAGAACATATTAAAATTTCTTCAGAGACATATTTGTATAGCTTGCATATGAAAATTACCTTCCATGTCTTCTAGAATTTTGAGAATGTCCTTCAACATTACAGGTTTCCCAACTGTAGCCTAAAATAGGAACCAGAAAAAGGATGATGTATTATTGGAAATTTGGCAAATTTAAGTTAATATCTTCAGTGAACCTTAGAAGACGACCTGATTTATTCACCCATTCTTCTTCATTCTCAATTGAAATTATAGAAGGATAACAATAACAACAACAGCAACAACAAAAATATGGGTATCCTTGTTTTAAAAACTGAAAGTGAAATCACTGTCTCACCTATAGCAGTGAGGTTCTTGTAGGTCTCCAGCATCACATCTTTGTAGAGACTCTTCTGGGAAGGATCCAGCAAAGCCCACTCTTCCTGAGTGAAGTTTATATGCACATCATCATAGGTCACTGCATCCTAAAATATCCAACATATATGTCTAACAGAAAGCATGAGAGTTACAACCCTGTATATGTAGAGTTCATTAATAATATGTTCATATATTTCTGGTGTTTTCTCTACTTCTTTCCTGACACAGAAGTTCTAAGGTAATCACCAAATCATTTCAGAAGGAAACTGAATAGTGAGATTCATCTCTGTCATTTCTGCATCCTTTGAAGAGGATACAGCCTTGCAAAAGAAATTCCAGTTAACAGATAAGAGACAAACAACCAGACAAACAGTAATGAGGACACCTCAGAGAAATTGTGTGAACAATTACTACAAAAAAATCAGGAGCAATCTGGGTGTATTGGCTCTCAGCACATGGAGGCAGAGGCAGGTGGATCTCATTTAGTTGGATGTCAGCCTGATCTATTCCTAAATAAGTAATCTAGAAAGGTTCCTCCTACAAAAGCTTCCATAAGCTCCACAAGGAAAGTAACAAAGAAGAGACAAGTGTTCAATGACATCATCCTGTGTGGGAGCTTTGTGATCCAACCTACTACATTATGACCCTGGTCACTATAGGGTCATAGTCATCCAATGAAGAAAATGCATTTAGTCTAACTGTAAAGATTCTAAGAGTCTACCTCATATAGTACACTGTTCAAATGTCCAAAGTCCTTTCTGACACTCAAGGCAATCTCTTCATTGACATTTTTGTACAATCAGAAAACAAGTTATATCTTCACAACATTCAATGACAAAGAATACTCCTCCCCATTCCAATAGAGAGGAATGTGTATATAGTGAGGGTAGATTGGACCAAAGCAAGGATCCCAGCAGGACAAACCACAAATCCTGTACCTCTATCTCAGACACATGAGGCTTCAGTTTCAAATGGCTTAGATGGCCCTATCCCTGCAACTTTGAAGTATCTCTAACTCTGGATACTTCAACTCCCTATATACATCTCTCCATGACAGGTGTCTCATAGTTTAGGCATTTCAACATCTTGTGGTCTCAAATGCAACTCAAGCCTCATCCTCACAGCCTCATGCAGTGCATTCTCAGGGATCCGAACTGGGGCTCTGACTCTGCCAAAAATAGATGGCAGGAACACTGCTGAATGAAAACACAGAGGAAGAATCCATGACTTATAGTTTTTATTTTTCTTGTTTCCTAAAGCAGCACTACATAAGTGGTGTTGTGGGGCTGCAGCAGGTTTTATATGAAGTTCTGTCCTAGGACTAGGAATCACTTTGCCTACTCCTTCCATTAATTGAGGGCTTGTAGGAAGGAGTGTTACTCTTTGGGGACCATCTTAGGCTTTGAAACAGAGCAAGGGCCTTCTCTTGAATGGTGATAATCTCCTTAGAAATTTTTGCCTCTGTCTCAGCACTTGACTACAATCTCAAAGTACCCAGTGCTGTTTTTCTCTAACATCCACATACTTGGCATTCATTTCTGCCCTATTTCTTGCTTTCTTTTACTGTAGTCCTAGTAAGTCACTAGTAATAACCATCCAACAGACTCCATATTCCATGTTAGAAATCAGCTCATTTTTTAAATTGTGCTTCACTTAATTTCTCAGGGCTTGAGCAGAATAGGAAAGATTTTAGGCCAAAATACCACACAAATGACCTCTACCTAAATTTTTGATGGAGTCTATTTTCCACTGAAATCCTATGACCCTGAATTCCTCTTTCTGCATTACTCTCAACACTCTGATCTTCCAGGTCCTACACAAAAACCAATTAAGCTCTGTGCACAGCTTTTCTATGCCTTTTGCCATCTAAAAACATGATATTTTCAACATCCCTCCAAAAGAAAGCATTCCCAGGTTCTGTCCAGCAGAAAAATCATTTTTTGAATACCATTCTTTGTTCCAACTTGCTACTCTGCTGCTGTGATGAATCCTCTAACCAGCAGCATCTCAGCTAATGAATGGGTACACTTGCTTGGCACTCACAGGTCACAGTCCAACATTTTGGGAGCTTAGGATAGAAACTCATGCTTCAAGAAAATTAAGGCAAACATTGTTTCCTGACTTCATCTCTTGCTTGGTCACGGTGTCAGTCTCAGCTCTCTTATTGAGCACAGGTACAGTTGATTAGTTGAAGAGCTGTCCCACGACGATCATCAGTCAACACAATCTGTCACAGACTTAGCATCTAGCCATTCTGATGAGGGCATGCTCTCAATTGAGCCTCCCTCATATGAAAGTAGGCTCTATAATGTTGGCAGCTATATGTAATTAGGACACACAGATAATAATATATTAGAAAGTTTTAAAAACACAAAACCAATGTGTTAACCATTTCAATCACACAAGTAGCAAAAACTCAAATAGTGATGATGACAACAACTGGTAAAGACAAGTTTGCCAAGAAAGGAGAGGCAAGCCTCAGTTTAGTGAGGATCAAGAAGAGAAAACTAAAGCTGTTTCTGCACAGAAGTCCCCAGTCCAACTAAAACTCACAGAACTCATGACATCACACGGTAAATTTTCACAAGACAAAAGTGGGTGAAGGCTTACTGGTTGAGATAAAAAAAAACATAACTAGATTATAGTTGATAAACTCATACAATATAGATAGCAACATAAATAAAAGGAAACAGAAACACTGACATATAATTCCTTAAAAAAAAACAAGATTATGATCAAAATCAAATCAAAGAAATCACTGGTGAGAACAAACCCTGTGCACTCTGTTTCTCTCTGATGCCAATAATAAAAAATGGATTGGAAGTGGAGGGTTCCAATCCTCCACCAAAAATGCAGAAATTCACTTAAAGCATTTTTTTATGTTTCATCATTTGAAAAACTAGTTCTGACTACTAAAAATATATTATTCCCTTTTGATAAAATGTCAGTCAGGCATGGTGGCCCACACCTTTAATCCCAGCACTGGGGAAGCAGAGGAAAGCAGGTCTCTGAGTTCAGGGACAGCCTGGTTTACAGAGTGAGTTCAAGGACACCCAGGGATATTACACAGAGAAACCTTGTCTAGAAAAAATAAATAAATAAATAAACAAAAATGGATGTCTGATAGGATCACTTAGAAAACATTTTGATTCCTATGACGGGATGTAAGTCAGCATGACAGTGAGAAAATGAAAACTTTTAAAATCCAAATGCAAGAAAACAGATTTTTAAAGAAACAGTGTATTATTTCTCCTGTACACCTAAAGTAGCTTGTTTTGCATTAATTGCTTCATAAGCCATAAGCACTCTTGTTGTTGTTGTTCTTTTGAGACACTGTTTCTCTATGTATCCCCTATGTATCCCTGGCTGTCCTGGACTCAATGTGCAGACCAGGCTGGCCTCAAACTCACAGAGATCTGCCTACTTTTTCCAGAGTGCTTGGATTAAAGGTGTGCGCCACCATACTAGGCTGCCTTAAGACCTTTGGAAAACAAGTTTATCCCCATTTTTATGTGTATGTTTGTATGTGTGAGAGAGAATGTCTTCCATGTGCACATAAGTGACACACCAGAAAAGAGGGTGTCAGATCCCTGGGATTTGGAGAAGCAGGTGGCTGAGACTCCAGACATGGGTGTGGGTATCTGCACTCAGGATATCCCTAAGAATAATACTTCCTGAGTGACCTACCCAGCTGAGATCATACTTTTAATCACAAATGAAGGCTTTCACAGATTAACAATAACAAAACATAAATAAATAAAGAAGGACATTAATTATTCCTGGGAATGTGATGCCTCAGTATTAAGATGTTGTGCATGGGACCAGGTAGGATGTCTGTGGACCTTTCCTAATCTCTGTTACTTGAGATCACAATGGGTTCTAGAGGTGCATCTTCCTTTTCAGTTGTCCACTTCTCCTGTAGACACCACAATCTTTCCACACCTACCCTTCCCTTTGTACCTTATCTCTATGCTCAAGCACCAAACTACAGACAGACATTCCCTGCTCAAACATAGGCCATGTCTGCTAGAAGACTAGGTAGTGTGGTCAAAGATGTACTCCAGAATCTGTTACCACAGACCAAATACTCACAGTCTCTCTTAGTACTGGAACACAATACCAGGGGCAGATTCTTCTCTTCTAGTGAACACCTAATATGTATCCCATGGAACACTGCCACCTGCCTTCCTTTCCTGTCTCATCTCTGTGTCCGAGCCCCAACTCAGGCAGAAAACCCGTTTAACCAACCACATTCCACCTTTGCCAAAACATCAGGTAGGTTGTCCACAGATGTGTCACACTATCTGTTGCCCCTGACCCAACTTTCACACTTGACACTGGCACTGGAATGGAACACCAGAGGCAGATGCCCATCAAGCTGTCCACACTCTTGGAGCCTGCAGACAGAACCATGCAACATCCACTGCAGCCATGAAGATTAGGAAAAATTAAGACACAAAAGCTGGGGTTGGAGGGTGTGCCAGTCACTAGTATGGCAGCCCAACTTTATTTTGCAACTCCTTTTTATAACCCCAGCAAACACGCTATGGTTAGTACAAAGGAGTTTGAATCAGTTTCCATACCAACAAAGTCACAAAGGCAGAGCAGATCTTTTGTGTACAAGTAACAGTAGTTAGTTCCATATTCTGATATCCTCCCTCCTGTTTCCAGCAACCTAAGATACAATAGAAAGAAGGAACTAAGCCGGGCGGTGGTGGCGCACGCCTTTAATCCCAGCACTTGGGAGGCAGAGGCAGGCAGATCTTTGTGAGTTCGAGGCCAGCCTGGTCTACAAAGCGAGTCCAGGACAGCCAGAGATATTCAGAGAAACCCTGTCTCGAAAAACCAAAAAAAAAAAAAAAAAAAAAAAAAGAAAGAAGGAACTAGGCATGTAAAATGCACTTACGTCAAAGAAGCATGTTCTCAGGACATAAGGTTATATAAAAAGGATGGGAAATTGGTCAAACAAGTCAACTGTCAATAGGCTGGAAAAAGTTTTCCCAAATCAGCTTTTCTAAAATACACAGAGCTCCCCATACCTTACCTCCTGTGGATTCCTAAGATCATATCTCCCTGAACTCCTCTTCTCCCAGCCTCCAAAACCATCAACAATTCTCTATGTATACAAAAGCCAAGCAAGCCAATAAAAAGGCAACACTTGAAAAACACATTCTCTTGAAATCTAAAGAGCACAAAGAAACCCAGAAAAAACACTCCCACCCAACCAAGTCAACCCATAAAACAGTACCAAGACTTAGAATCACCCCAACCACAGATCCCTAGACACCAGCATGATCAATAACAGCCAGGGAAATATGTCACCAGCAGAGCCAAGCTGTTCTACCAGAGCAGGTCCTGAATATTCAAACATAGTTGAAGCACAAGGAAAAGACCTTACAACTATCTATATAAAGATGGTAGTCAAGTCTACAAAGCAAGTCCAGAACAGCCAGGGCTGTTATACAGAAACACCCTGTCTCGAAAAAACAAAAGACAAAGATAGGTCCTTAAATTGGAAATGAGTATTAATTCCTTAAAGACGTTTTATAGACATTTGTACATATAAAAGAATGAAAACAGATCCATATTCTTCACCCTGCACAAATCTCAAGTCCAAGTGAAATAAAAACAAGGATACACAGAGAAACCCTGTCTCAAAAAATCCTTAAAAAAATAAGAGGCCTCATACCAGACCAAGAAGTCATTTTAATGAATATTTGCAAGCAAAATGTGTGGACAAAGGGAATATGGTGGAACACATTGAGACACACTGCAACTTCCACAATGAGACTTTATTTTTTATGCTGGGACAAATTGCAAGGGTAGAGGGTGGGTCTGAGGGGAAGTGGGAGATGAGAGGGAACAGGGTGCATGATGTGAAATTCACATAATAAAAATTTTTCCACTAAAAAAAAGAAAGTTATTTCAATACATAATAATCAAAATACTAAACACACAGAACAAGAGAAGAATATTAAGTAAAAGAATCAGTAACATATCAAGGCAGATGTATTATAATTATACCCAATTTCTCAATGGAGACTGTAAAAGCCAGAAGCGCTTGGGCACATGTTCTGCAGACTCTAAGAAACCAAAGATGCCTGCCGTCATTACTATAACCAGAAAATCTTGAATCACAACAAATGGAGAAAATAAGATATTCTATGATAATGTCAAATTTGAACAATATCTATCTACAAATGTAGTCATATAGACAGTGCTAGAAGAAAAGCTCCATCTCAAGGAGGTTAACTACATTCATGAAAACACAGAAAATTAATAACTGCACATTATCAGCAAAAACAAATGAAGGGAACAACACAAACACACACACCACCACCACAACCCAAAATACCAGGAATTATCAATCATTGTTCATAGATATATTTTGATATCATTGCCCTCAATTCCCCAATACAAGACATAAATTAGCACAATGGACTTGAAAATATGATCCATTCTTCTATTCTATACAAGACATAATGTCCAACATTACCTCAAAGTAATGGATTAGAAAAAGATATCCCAAGCAAATGGACCTAAGGAGAAAGCTGAAGGAAAAAAAATATACTTCAAACAAAAATTAATCAAAGGAAATGGTGAAGAACAATACATATTCATTAAAAAAATCTAAGAACCCTTAAATCCTTCAATTTTTGCCCCAAACATAAGAGCAACCACAGGTGTTAAAGAAATACTTTTGTGCCTGAAATGACACACTGACTCTTATGTACTGAAAGCAGGAGACTTCAATACCTCTCTCTCACCAATGGACACTTCCTCCAGACAAATAAATAAACAGAGGAATGATCAACCTAACTGACTTTTGAAACCAAATAAACCTAACTGATATTTACCAAACATTCCACCCAAACATAAATGCATATACTTTCTTCTCAGCAGTTCATGGAATTTTCTCCAAGTTCATGTCATACTAAACCACAATGCAAGTCTCATCCAATTGAAATAACCCCCCCCAAGAATCCTACAAACCCATGGATTGAAGCTGTACATCATCAGCAATATATAGATTACAAACTCATGGAAACTGAACAACTCTCTCTACTAAATAGAAAGTGGGTCAAGACTAAAAAAGCAAAAAAAAAAAAAAAAAAAAACCAAAAAACGGGGGGATCCAAGATGGCGGCGGCCTGGGCGGACGTATTTTGATTTCGGGGTTAACAGTCACAGGGTGGCGAGTGTTGCAGGATGCTGTACAAACGGCTCGACCCTCTCTAGATCTCACCCAACTACCCAGGGACCACTGAGGGTCCCTGGGCAGGACGCTCCTTCCCATTCTCAGACACCCAAGGAAGCCGCTGGACCTGGGAATCGGGATCCCCCATCCCCCACCAGGAGAGATGCAGGGTAAATTCCAATATAATACCCAGAGGGCAGATTCAGATCCCACGCAGAGATAATCCCCACCCTGCCGGGCACCCCCAGGTCTCGCACAGATGATCCAGCTATCTGGCAAAAGATTGTGACCCTTGGAAGTGAGCGCAGCTTGGCTGCAAAGTGCCTTCAGACTGCAGATTGCAACCCACTGCTGTGACGTCACTGGCCAGTTTCCAGGCCGTGGGAGTGGCAAGGCTATTGGGGGTGAAGGGCAGATTTACCCACCACAGGAACCAACCCCAGGCAAACTGCAAGGTATTTGAAACTATTGTATATCGGACTTTTGTACTAGTACTGGCCCTTCCAGTGGGGAACCAGAGCTTACTTGTACACAGCTCCACCCCCTGCATTAGTTAGGTCTCCACATAGGAGGCGGGGCTGAATGACTCACCTTATAGGGGTAGAGTAAGGCAACTCGACTCCTACACCAAAGCGTCCCCTTTGGACCCAAGCCCAGAAGACAGCTAAAAAATTCCACATGGCCAGAGGCCCCAGACCAAAAAAAAAAAAACAGAGCGAAATGACTCCAACAAAAGAAAGCAACACTATTTCATCCAGCCCAAACCACCTCACCACAGCTGAAACACATGAAAATGATGAAAATTCTTCAAGAAGAACATAAATCTATGAAGGAATTCAAAGAAGTCACAACTGCACATACGAAAGGGATGGAAAACACCATTAGAGAACTTCAGAACAAGGTGAGTCAACTCGAACAAGAAAAAGAGAGGGCAATGGAAGACTTCCAGGCAAAGACAAGCAAACTGGAGCAGGAAATGTACAAAACAAATAACATCACTCAGGAAATGAAAATGGAAATGGAAACAATAAAGAAAACACAGTCAGAGTTAAAAATGGAAATGGAGAATCAAGGGAAGAGAACAGGAACTATGGATATCAGTACCAAAAATAGGATTCAAGAGATGGAAGACAGGATCTCAGGCATGGAAGATTTGATGGAAGAAATCAATACAACATCCAAAGAAAATGAGAAAGCTAAAAAAAAAATCTCTCACCCCCAATATCCAAGAAATCAAGGACTCAATGAAAAGACGGAACCTAAGAATTATAGGCATAGAGGAAAGAGAAGACTCCCGACTCCATGGTCCAGGAAATATCTTCAACAAAATAATAGAAGAAAACTTCCCAAACATAAAGAAAGAGATGCCAGTAAAAATCCAAGAGGCTTATAAAACACCAAACAGATTAGATCAGAAAATAAACTCCTCTCACCACATAATAATAGAAACTCCAAATATAGAGAACAAAGAAAGGATATTAAAAACTGTAAGAGAAAAAGGCCAAGTCACATACAATGGCAGACCCATCAGAATCACACCTGACTTCTCCTCAGAAACTTTAAAAGCTAGAAGGGCCTGGACAGATGTCCTACAAGCCCTGAGAGAACATAGGTGCCCAGCCAGACTACTATACCCAGAAAAACTCTCTATCAACATAGATGGAGACAACAAGATATTCCATGACAAAATCAAATTCAAACAATATCTCCCCACAAACCCAGCCATACAGAAGATCCTAGAAGGAAAATTCCAACACAGAAAACAGAGCAAATAGAAACCTCCACAGCAACTAAACAAAAAGAAACACAAGGCGACCAGCTATACCAAAATAATGGGAAATAACAACCCCTGGTCACTAATATCCATCAACATCAATGGACTCAACTCACCAATAAAAAGACACAGACTTACAGACTGGATCCGTAAACAAGACCCATCTTTTTGCTGTATACAAGAAACACATCTCACTATTGAAGATAAACACTATCTCAGAGTAAAGGGCTGGGAAAAGGTTTTCCAAGCAAATGGATCCAGGAAACAAGCTGGAGTAGCCACCCTAATATCAAACAAAATAGACTTCCAATTGAAGTTAATAAAAAAAGAGAAGGGCATTACATACTCGTTAAAGGAAATATCCACCAAGAGGACATCTCAATATTGAACATCTATGCCCCAAATACAAAGGCACCTACATTTATAAAAGAAACCCTTCTAAAACCTAAATCGCACATCAATCCAAACACTTTAATAGTGGGAGACTTCAACACCCCACTCACAACTATGGACAGATCATCAAGACAGAAGAAATAATGAGTCTAACAGAGATCATGAACCAAATGGATCTAACAGATATCTACAGAACGTTTCACCCAAACACAAAAGAATACACCTTCTTCTCCGCACCTCATGGAACCTTCTACAAAATCGACCATATAGTTGGACACAAAGATAGCGTCAACAGATAAAGAAAATTGAAATAACCCCTTGTATCTTATCAGACCACCATGGAATAAAGCTGGACTTCAATAGCAAAAGAATCAACAGAAAGTCTACACTCACATGGAAATTGAACAACTCTTTACTAGAGGACCACTGGGTCAGGGAAGAAATAAAGAAGGAAATCAAAGACTTCTTAAAATCCAACGAAAATGAAGACACAACATACCCAAACCTATGGGACACAATGAAAGCTGTGCTATGAGGAAAGTTCATAGCACTAAGTGCCTTCAAAAAGAAAATTGCGACAGCTCATATTAGTGAATGAACAGCTAAACTGGGTGAATTGGAAAAAAAAGAAGCAAACACTCCCAAGAGGAGCAGAAGGCAGGAGATCATCAAACTTAGGGCTGAAATCAACAACTTAGAAACAAAAAGAACTATAGAAAGAATCAATGAAACCAAGAGTTGGTTCTTTGAGAAAATCAACAAAATAGACAGACCCTTAGCCAAATTAATTAAAAGACAGAGGGAGAAAACACAAATCAACAAAATCAGAAATGAAAAGGGAGAAATAACAACAGACATTGAGGAAATCCAGAGAATATTTGGATCCTACTTTAAAAATCTATACTCCACCAAATTTGAAAACTTAAGTGAAATGGACAATTTTCTTGATAGATTCCACCTACCGAAGCTAAATCAAGATCAGATAAACAGACTAAACAGCCCTATAACCCCTAAGGAAATAGAAACAGTCATTAAAAATCTCCCAACCAAAAAAAGCCCAGGGCCAGATGGCTTTAGCACGGAATTCTAGCGGACCTTCAAAGAAGAGCTAACACCAATACTTTTCAAACACTTTCACAAGACAGAATCTGAAAGAACATTGCCAAAATCATTCTATGAGGCCACAGTCACCGTGATTCCTAAACCACACAAAGACCCAACAAAGAAAGAGGACTTCAGACCAATCTCTTTCATGAACACAGATTCAAAACTAAATAAAATACTAGCAAACCGAATTAAAGAACACATCAGAAGTATCATACACCATGATCAAGTAGGCTTCATCCCAGGAATACAGGGATGGTTCAACATATGAAAGTCTATCAACGTCATTCACCATATAAACAAGATGAAAGAAAAAAACCACATGATAATCTCACTAGAGGCAGAAAAAGCATTTGACAAAATCCAACACCCCTTCATGCTAAAAGTTCTGGAGAGAATGGGCATACAAGGAACGTACCTAGAAATAGTAAAGGCCAGTGGCCAACATCAAATTAAATGGAGAGAAACTTGAAGCATTTCCTCTAAACTCAAGGACAAGACAAGGATGTCCACTTTCACCATATCTCTTCAATATAGTACTTGAAGTTCTTGCTAGAGCAATAAGACAACTAAAGGACATCAAGGGGATAAACATCGGAAACGAAGAAGTCAAATTATCCCTATTTGCAGATGATATGATAGTATACATAAGCGACCCCAAAAATTCCACCAGAGAACTCTTACAGCTGATAAACACCTTCAGTAAACTGGCTGGATACAAAATTAATTCAAAAAAATCAGAAGCCCTTCTTTATACAACAAACAAATGGGCTGAGAAAGAAATAAGGGAAACAACCCCCTTCACAATAGCCACAAACAACATAAAATACCTGGGGGTAACTCTAACCAAGCAAGCAAAGACCTGTACAACAAGAATTTCAAGCCCTTGAAGAAAGAAATGGAAGAGGCCTTTAGAAGATGGAAAGATCTCCCATGCTCATGGATAGGTAGGATCAACATAATAAAAATGGCCATCCTACCAAAAGCAATATATAGATTCAGTGCAATTCCTATCAAAATACCAACACAATTTTTTATAGACTTGGAAAGAGCTATTCTCGATTTCATATGGAACAACAAAAAGCCCAGAATAGCTAATTCAATCCTGTACAATAAAAAAACATCTGGAGGTATTACCATCCCAGATTTCAAGCTGTACTACAGAGCAATAGTTGTAAAAACAGCATGGTACTCTTATAGACACAGACCAGTGGATCAATGGAATTGAATTGAAGATCCAGAAATAGACCCACACACTTATGGCCACCTAATTTTTGACAAAGAAGCCAAAACGGCACAATGGAAGAAGGACAGCCTCTTCAACAAATGGTGCTGGTCCAACTGGATGTCCACTTGTAAAAGAATGAAATTAGACCCATACTTATCACCTTGTACAAAACTTAAGTTCAAGTGGATCAAAGACCTTAACATAGGCCGGTCACACTAAATCTACTAGAAGAAAAAGTGGGAGAAACCCTCGAACTCATTGGCACAGGCAACAACTTCCTGAACAGAACACCAACAGCTCAGGACCTGAGATCAACAATCAATAAATGGGACCTCATGAAACTGAAAAGATTCTGTAAGGCAAAAGACACTGTCATTTGAACAAAACGGCAGCCTACAGACTGGGAGAAAATCTTCACCAACCCCACATCTGACAGAGGACTAATATCCAAAATCTACAAAGAACTCAAGAAATTAAATGCCAAGAAACCAAATAATCCAATCAAAAAATGGGGGACAGAGCTAAATAGAGAATTCACAAAGGAGGAATCCCTAATGGCTGAGACACTTGAAGAAATCCTTAATCCTTAATCATCAGAGAAATGCAACTCAAGACGACTCTGAGATTCCATCTCACACCTGTCAGAATGGCTAAGCTCAAAAGCTCAAATGACAGCACATGCTGGCGAGGGTGTGGTGAAAGGGGTACCCTACTCCATTGCTGGTGGGGGTGCAGGCTTGTGCAACCACTATGGAGGTCAGTCTGGGGATATCTTAGAAAACTTGGAATAGCTTTGCCTCAGGACCCAGCCATACCACTTCTGGGTATACACCCAAATGCCTCTTCATGGAATCATAAGGAAGTTTCCTCATCTATGTTTATAGCAGCCTTATTTGTAATAGCTAGAAACTGGAAACAACCCAGATGTCCCTCAACCAAAGAATGGGTTAAAAAGCTGTGGTACATCTACACAATGGAATATTATTCAGCTATCAGGAACAATGAAATTATGCAATTTGCAGCCAAATGGATGGAACTAGAAAAGCTCATCCTGAGTGAGCTAACGCAGACTCAGAAGGATGCATATGGCATCTATTCACTTATAGTAGGATTTTAGCTATATAGTAGAAGGTATCGATACTACAACTAACACACCAAAGGGAACTTGGACATAGACGTTTTATTTTTTATTTTTATTTATTTATTATATATTTTATATATTTTTTCTATTTTTTAGTCTTTCTATCTATTTGTCTGCTTATTTGTTTGTTTGTTTTTTAGTTCTCTCTCCCGGGCAATGAGACACTTTTCACTGGTGGTACTGCCTCGTAGAACCCCAATGAATGAGGAGGCTCTTGGCCTTCATACGACCTCTCAACTGAGACAAAGGACTGTTATATAAGGACACCCCACTCCAGAAAAATGGGATGGAAGGGTTAGGAGGTAAAGAAAAAAAAAAAAAGAAATGTGATGTTTCGGCCTTTTACTACTAATTGTCATAAACTGTTTAGGATAATTAAGAAATGCAAACTAATAGTTATGCAAGCCGGTCATTTTGTTAGGTACTATGACAGCCTATTATAGTTATTTTCTAAGCTAATCAGAAATAAAGCTGCTAAGAGACAAGCAACATCTGCTTACCCTAATATAAGAGATAGATAGGGCCTCTTCAAAAACCTCAAGAGATCTGCAGAATATGGCATTCAAAGATGTTTTGATAACTTTAGATTTTTTTATATCGAGACATATCAACTCCTGACAGCACCCCCTATTCTACCCCAAGTAGATGATGAGCATCGAAGAATCTCCCGTGGGAGATGATTGAATTAGTCGCAAGTCTATCTCTTGGTAGGAAAAGCCCTTGCTCCAACTGTAGACAGAATACTGTCCAAAAAGAACAAAACCTGGAAGCAGGTAAGTTGACAGCCTAGCTCTGCCAAGACAGGGTAGGCAAGTCCTTCATAACCCCTGCTCTACAATCAATGTCTGTCAGAGAAACGGGGCCAAATGACTGAAGATTGATGCTGTAATGTATGGAGAGAAAATGGGAACTGTCCAGGCAGCCACTGGTATGTCATTTCTTAGTTTTGGAAGCTGCAGGCCCTGCACTTCCTATAAAATCAGATACATTTATCCCTCTCAGGTCTCTGAGGTGGTTGAAGAACAGATAGCTAGAGTCTCATAATTAAATTTTGAGTTGTTTAGGAGTCAAGAGAGTGTTATAGATCTAAGAAGATGCTTTTAAAATTTTGTTGCAAGTTAGTATGAATGTTGAGTTAGATATAGAACTTTAAACTCATGGAGATGGTTAGATAGTAGAATGTTAAAGTCAGGTGCCAAATACATATGGACTGGACATTGGGAATGTATGCTAAGCCATATAAACCTCATAACTGTGGCCCAATTACCTCTCTTGTTTTGTATTGTATTTATTATTATAAGAGAAAGAGCCATTTGTTGGATTGAAAGGGGAAACTGTAGGGGGAAATAAGATATACCTTAAACTTAAAAAAAGGGAAGCAGATTGGGGGTTGAGGGTGGGAGGGCGGGACTGGAGGGGGGAATAGGGAGGGGACTGTAATTGAGATGTAACTTGAAGAAATAAAAAATATAGGAGAAAAAAACCCAAAAAAATTAAAGACTTTCTACAATTCCATAAAAATGAATAACCAACATATCCAAACTTGTGAGATACAATGGAAGTGGTGATAGGAGAAAAGTTCATACCAGTACGTGCATATACAAAAACATTAGAGAGATCTCTTTCTAGCAACTTAACAGCACACTTGAAAGCTCTAGAACAAAAAGGAGCAAGAACACACAAAAGGAGCAGACAGACAGCAAGAAACTATCCCATTGAGGGCTGAAATCAATAAAATAGAAACAAAGAAAACAACACAAAGAATCAATTAAACACAGAGTTGATTCTTTGAGAAAAATCAACAAAACAGATAAACCCTTTTCCAAATTCATTAAAAGACACAGACAGAATATACAAATTAACAAATCACAAATGAGCCAGGCGGGGTGGTACACACCTTTAATCCCAGCACTCAGGAGGCAGAAGCAGGCAGGTCTCTGTGAATCTGAGGCCAGCCTGTTCAACAAAGCGGGTCCAGGACAGCCAGGGCTGTTAAACAGGGAAACTGTCTCAAAAAACAATCAAGAACAATGAAAGAACCTCATAGTGTTGGCATGAAAACAGACATGTTGGTCAATGGAATGAAACTGAAGACCCAGATATAATTGCAACCACATATGGACATCTGATGTTTGATAAGGAATCCAGAAACACACAGTGGAAAAAAATACAGTCCCTTAAACATGTAGTGCTATTTAAAATGCATCTCTACATATTGAAGAATAAAAATAGATCCATATTCTTCACCCTACACAAAATTCAAGTCCAAGTGGATCAAAGACCTCAAATCAAACCAGACACACTGAACCTGATGGAAGAGAAAGTGGGGAACATCCCTGAATGCACTGGCACAGAAGAAGATCTTCTGAAGAAAACACCAGTACTGCAGCCACTGTGATCAACAATTAATAAACTGGACCCCAAGAAACCAGAAAATGTCTGTGAGGTAAAAACTCAGTTAACAGGCGGGATGTGGTGCTGCATGCCTTTAATTCCAGCACTTGGGAGGCAGAGGCAGGCAGATCTCTGTGAGTTACAGGCCAGCCTGGTCTACAAAATGAGTCCAGAACAGCCAGAGATACACACACACACACACAAAAAAAAAAAAACCCTGTCTCTAAAAACCAAAATAAATGAAATAAACAAACAAATTCAGTCAATTGTATGCAAAAGCATCCTACGGACTGAGAAAAGATTTTTTTTTTTTTACCAAATTGACATCTGATTTAGGCCTAATCTACAATATATATAAAAGATCTCAATAAACAATACAATAAGAAATCCAATTAAAAATAGAGCTCAGATCTAAACAAAGAACTCTCAAAGAGAAATCTCAAATGGGTGAGAAACACTAAAATGTTCACCATCCTTAGCCATCAGGGAAATGCAAACCAAAACTGCTTTGAGATTCCAGCTTAAATATGTCAGAATGGCTAAGATCAATAAGACATGTGACAGCTCATGCTGCCAAGGATGTGGAGCAAGGGGAACACTTCTCCACTGTTTGTGGGTGTGCAAACGATTACAGCTGCTATGGAAATCAGTATTTGGTTCCTCAGAAAACTGGGAACCCATCTACCTCAAGACCCAACTATAGCACTCTTGGGCACAGATCCAAAAGGTCATCTATCTTACCACAAGGACATGTGTTCAACTATGTTCACAGCAGCTTTATTCATACTAGTCACAAACTGGATAAAACCTAGATGTCCCTCAACTGAAGAATGAATAAAGAAATTTGGTACCTTTACACAATGGAGTATCACTAATTTAAAAAAAACTGACATCATGAAATTTACAGGCAAATGAATACAACTAGGAAAAAGTAACCTTAATGAGGTAACCTAGAGCCAGAATTGCATATATGGGATGCATTGGCTTATAAGTGGATATTATCTATTATGTATGTGATAATCAACCTACACTCCATGGACCTAGAGAGGTAAAGAGGCAGGCTATAGAGGGTAAGCATGACCTCTCTGGAAAGGGTAAATAGAATAGATTCTGTGGGTAGACAGGGGTTAATGGGAAATTAATGGGAACAGGAGAGGCAGGGATCAGTTGAGGGGGATTGAAGGGAGAGAGTACACTGCAGGAAGAAACAGGAGGAATTAGGCGGCATTTGGGAATTAGTGTAGAATCCTAGTGCACTGGAAACTGCCTCGAATCTATGAAGGTTAACCTAGTGAGGACTCCTAGTAATGGAGGATATGGAGTGTGCACTGGGATATTGTGTAGCAATTCAAGTCTTCATTATTTGATAATGGGTTACATTTGGTTGAAGTGTTGGCCAAGGCAGTCCCTTAGAGATCTCTAAAAAAACCTATGCTGAAGTTGGGACAAAATTTTTCTCTCTGAAAACTGACAGCAGAGCCCCACTGCTGAGGACAACTTACTCAGACCTCTCTGAATGAAGTGGTCAAATGGGCGCAGGCTTGGAGATTTCAAGCCTATGCTTTAGTTTTTTAAGGGAGGGAAAAAACTCTAGAGGATACAGAAAGAGAAACCTCAACACCAACACAGCTACAAAATCCTCCACCTACAATCTGTCCTGCTTCAAGATGTACTGGGACATAGTGGTAATGGACTTGTCTGAGTGGCCAACCAATGTTTGGTTTAACTTGAGGCCCAGAACATGAAATGTAATCTATGGCTTATACTGCCTCGTTTCCAGGAACCTCACAGAGACTTAAGTATCAAGCACAGGACCTTCTTGGGACTGTCAAGTCATCAGCTGATATGTTATGGCTGTTAGCTTGGGGTTTTTGTAGGACCCCAACAGTGGGAGTAAGTGTACTCTGATTCTTTTGCCTGCTCTTCAGACTCATTTCCTCCTATTGTGTTGCAGTGTTCATCCCCAATATGAAGGCTTTCATCTTTTCTTTTTGTTTTATCCTGTATGGCTGTCCTCTCTTGGAAGTCTGGTCCTTTCTGAACAGCTAACAGAGGAGGGAGCGTCAATCTTGAGGAGAAGACGATGAGAGAGATGGGTGTAGAAAGGAGGGGTGGAGGAAAGGAAAAAAATGGTTGGAATATATTGTATGGGAGAACTATTGGCACTTAAAAATTTAATTCAGTTGTGTGTGGTGGCTCCTGCCTTTAACCCCAGCACTTGGGAGGCAGAGGCAGGCAGATCTCTGTGAGTTCAAGGCCAGCATGGTTTACAAAGTGAGTGCAGGACAGCCAGAGATACACAGAGAAATCCTGTCTCAAAAAATGCAAAAGTAAATAAATAAATAAGGCTGGAGAGATGGCTCAGCGGTTAAGAGCACTGCCTGCTCTTGCAAAGGACCTGGGTTCAAATCCCAGCACCCACATGGCAGTCACAGCTGTCTGTAATTGCTGGGTGTGGTAGTGCACACCTTTAATTCTAGCACTCGGGGCCAAAGGCAGGTTGATCTCTGTGAGTTCAAAGCCATCCTGGTGAACAAAGTGAGTCCAGGACAGTCAAGGATACACAGAGAAACCCTGTCTTGAAACCTTAAAATAAATAAACAAACATTAATTTTAATTCAACCGGGTGTGGTGGCTCCCGCCTTTAATCTCAGCATTTAGGAGGCAGAGGCAGGTGGATCTCTGTGAGTTCAAGGCTAGCCTGGTCTATAAAGTGAGTCCAGGACAGTCTAGGATACATAGAGAAACCCTGTCTCGAAAAACTTTTTAAAAAATTTAATTCAATATTACTTAAATGTAACTGCAAAGAAGTAGGAAGAAATAAAGAAGAATGAATCCAAATGAATGTTACACCTAAATGTTAAACGGCAAGGTCAGAACTTGAAGATACTAGAGAAACTAGGCATCCTGTTTAGCAGGATACATTCTAGCCCTGCTTCAAATGCTTTGTGAAATGCAGCCTCAATAATGAAGTTACTCACAGGCCACTGCCTGGTTCCTTCTGTAGCTATGACCTCAAAGGACCTCACATGTTGCTGCGTCAGGGTGCTGATTCCCACTCAGCCCCAGGGAGTACTCACAACACCAGTTGCTGCTGCTCAGCAGCCTCTTCCATCAGGTTGGGAGCAGCATCCACACACTCACCATGTCACGATTTTGGAACTCGCTTGAACTCCCCTCACAGCACCCAGCGGCTGCGTTCAGACCATTTTAGCCTGCTCAGCAACAGAGCGGAAACTGCATCTAGATACCCGGAAGAACCCGCCTCCTCGGTGACTTAGGTTCGCCTGGAGTTCCTGATTGGCCAGCGAACTTTTGAGTGACAGGAGCACCGTTCAGAGTTAGGAAGTACTGAAGGCAAGTGGTTCCTGGGTCAGGCTTCCGTTCCAGGGACAGACCTTTTCCACATCTGCAGAGATTTGTATCTACAGTAGAACTTGTGCCTGTCCTCCACTAGTCTACCCTTCTATCTTCCAGCACTCAGTAGGCACTTCCCCTTCTTCCTCCTGGAACCAACGTGGATAGAGTGGCCAGCGCATTACTCAACTTGCAGTGGAGTGAAAAATATGACCAACAGGTGGTAAGGTGCCATGAATATTAACAATTAAAGAGATATTTTAGGAAACAGAAGTAGATTTTTGGTGCATAACTTCAAGCAGGGTTCAGGTAAACTACAACGACTTTTCACCTGGTCAGTAGAAACAACCCTGGGAGAAAAGCAGGAAATAGATGACAAACACTGTGGAATGCTATTTTTTTAGCCAGGACATCTTCCTCAGTGGGAAGGTTCAAAACAAAACAACCCAATCAACAACCCAAATAACCCAGATGTGTTAGTTCATCTCTAGGTGAACAAAAATGATAGAATGAGTTCTTCTACATATGAAGAATGACTCACATTCAGGGTGTGGTGACATAGGCCTTTAATCCCAGCACTCCACAGGCTGAGGCAAGTGGATCTCTGTGTCTTCAAAGTCAGCCTGGCATTACAGACTGACTTCCAGGACAACCAACGCTGTTACACAGAGAAACTCTGTCTCCATAAATCTTAAAAAAAAAAAAAAAAAAAAAAAAGAGCCGGGAATGGTTGTGCACCCCTTTATTCCCAGCACTCGGGAGGCAGAGGCAGGCAGATTTCTGTGAGTTCAAAGCTAGCCTGGTGTACAATATGACTCCAGGACAGCCAGGGATACGCAGAGAAACCCTGTCTCAAAAATCCAAAAAAAAAGGGGAGAAAAAAAGAAAGAAGAAAGTAAATCCTTCACAGTACCAAACTGTTTGGGTTTTAGTTAATTGAAATAATGTAACTACAGTAATTTGGTTTCATGAGAAGATTCTTTATTCAGATTATTGATTGCCTGGTGTGTAAACTGGATAAATGTCAAATCAGGACTTTTATTGATCATCTAAAAAGACACATGACTACCTCACTATATATTCCTAATATCAACTACTATCAAAGCAGGAAAGCGTTCTTCCTCCTTTGTACTATCATATGAATTAACATGAGATGTGTAGAAAACTCCTCACCATTTTATACAAGTAAACTCCAACATCTGCTTTAAAAAAGTTAGATACCTAAAACACTTCAAGTGGTATTATAATATTAATATTTGTGTTAGCGCATCCCTGTTTAATTTCCAATTGATACAGTATTGAGTAGAATGTTGAATACATTATTTAATTTACCTTCTTTTACACTTGTCAATTTATTTCCCTATGTGACTCTTTCTTTGTGTGGGCACACAGGTGTGGGAGATCATATGTGCATGTTTATACACAGGATACTGAGTGTGTGGAGGTCAGAAACAACTAGTGGGAGATTGTTTTATCCTTTTTCGTGGGTTCTTTGAATCGAAGTCATCCCGTTGGGCTGGCAGCAAGTGTCTTTACTCACTGAGTTATTTTGCTGACCCAAGTTAATTCTTCAATAAAATATTAATATTATATAGATCAATGATTTAGAAGCAAATCTTGTGTTGAGAAATGCTTTGCTTTTAAAGAAATACCTGCCCAGGAAAAATGTGAATGATGACATGATGGAGAAGATTTCAGATGCAGGGAGCCTAGAACTTTCAACATTGAAGAAGTGACACAAGAAGTTCACAGCATTAAGGAAAGTAGACTAGTACTACCTTAAGTTGGAATACTTTTAAATATTTATAAGACATTATAAAAGTGCCTTTAAACAAATGATTAAACAGCCACTAATTGTGTTATGAATACTCAATGCTTAAACCTAAACTAAAACTACTAAACCTTAAATACACTTCCAATGCATTTAACTATAGGCAGTTAAATCAGCCAGAATGGCTAAGATCAAGGAAACAATTGTCAATAAATGTTGGAGAGAATGTGGGAAGAGTTGTCACTGTTGGCATGGTTACAAATCACGTAGATACAATGGAAATCAGTTCAGAGACTACATAAGAAGCTTAGTACAAATTTTCCATATGGTACTGCTATACTACTCCTTAGAATATTCCTAAAGAACTCCACAATCAACTCTATAGCTGCTTGCTCAAGATTGCTCATTGCTAGTCTATTCACTCTATCTAGGATATTGAAACGTGTTTTTCCAGTGATGAAAATCTTACAAAAATGTTACACATATACACCGTGGAAAATCACTCAGCTATAAGAAAATTGAAATTATAAAGTTTGAAAGTAAGTAGATGGACAAAAAAAGAACATTACTTACACCCAGAAAAGCAAACACTCTATGTTTCAAATACTTGAAGTTCTTGCTAGAGCAATAAGACAGCTAAAGTAGATCAAGAAGATACAAATTTGAAATGAGAAGTCAAATTATCCCTATTTGCAGACAATATGATAGTATACATAAGTGACCCCAAAAATTTCACCAGAGAACACTTAAAGCTGATAAACACCTTCAACAAGGTGGCTGGATACAAAATTAATTCAAAAGTAATCAGAAGCCATTCTTTATACAGAAGATAAATGGTCTGAGAAAGAAATTAGGGAAACAACTCTCTTCATAATAGCCACAAACAATATAAAATACCTGGGAGTAACTCTAACCAAGCAAGTGAAAGACCTGTATGACAAGAATTTCAAGTCCTTGAAGAAAGAAATTGAAGAGGACATCAGAAGATGGAAAGATCTCCCATGCTCATGGATAGGTAGGATCAACATAATAAAAATGGCCATCCTGCAAAGGTAATATACAGATTCAATGCAATTCCTATGAAAATACCACCACAATTCTTTATAGACCTGGAAAAAGCAATTCTCAACTTCATATAGAATAACAAAAACTTAGAATAGCTAAATCAATCCTGTACAAGAAAAAAATATCTGGAGTTATCACCATCCCTGATTTCAGGCTGCAGTAATAAAAACATCATGGTACTGGTATAGAAATAAACCAGTGGATCAATGGAATCAAATTGAAAACCCAGAAATGAATCCACACACCTATGGTCACTTCATTTTTGACAAAAAACCAAAACCGTACAATGGAAAAAGGACATCATCTTCAACAAATGATGCTGGTCCAACTGGATGTCCACATATAAAAGAATGAAATTAGACACATACTTATCACCTTGTACAAAACTTAAGTCCAAGTGGATCAAAGACATTAACATAAGGCCAGACACACTAAATCTATTAGAAGAGAAAGTGGGGAAAACCCTCGAACTCGTTGGCACAGGTGACAACTTCTTGAACAGAACACTAACAGCTCAGGCTCTAAGACCAACAATCAATAAATGGGACCTCATGAAACTGAAAAGCTTCTGTAAGGCAAAAGACACTGTCATTCAAACAAAAGAGCAGCCTACAGATTGGGAAAAATCTTCACCAACCCCACATCTGAAAGAGGTCTAATATTCAAAATTTACAAAGAACTCAAGAAATTAAATGCCAAGAAACCAAATAATCCAATCAAAAAATGGGGAACAGAGCTAAACAGAGAATTCACAAAGGAGGAATCCCTAATGGTTGAGAGACACTTGAATGCTAAGCATCCTTACTCATCAGAGAAATGTAAGTCAAGACGACTCTGAGATTCCATCTCACAACTGTCAGAATGGCTAAGATCCAAAGCTCAAATGACAGCACATGCTGGCGAGGTTGTGTGAGAAAGGGGAACACTCCTCCACTGCTGGTGGGAGTGCAGGCTTGTGAAACCACTATGGAGGTCACCTGGCGATATCTTAGAAAACTTGGAATAGCTCTACCTCAAGACCCAGCCATACCACTTCTGGGTATACATCCAAATGATTCCTCACCAAATCAAAAGGAAGTTTCCTCATCTATGTTCATAGCAGCCTTATTTGTAATAGCTAGAAACAGGAAACAACCCAGAAGTCCATCAACCAAGGAATGGATTAAAAAACTGTGATACATCTACACAATGGAATACTACTCAGCTGTCACAAACAATGAAATCATGCAATTTGCAGCCAAATGGATGGAACTAGAGAAGCTCATCCTGAGTGAGCTAACCCAGACTCAGAAGGATATACATGACATCTATTCATTTATAGTAGGATTTTAGCCATATATTACAGGATAACTATACTACAACCAATGCACCAAAGGGGACATGAACATAGACTTTTTTTCCTATCATTGAGACACTTTGCCCTAGCTGTGCTACCTTGTAGGCCCCCAGTGTATGAGGAGGCTCTTGGCCCTCATATGACTGCTGAGCTGGGGAGGGTGACTGTTATGTATGGACACTCCACTGCAGAGGAGTGGGATGGAAGGGATAGGGGGTAGAGGGTGGGAGAGTGGGACTGGGAGGGTGGAAATAGGACACTGTGATTGAGATGTAACCTGAAGTAATAAATACATATTTTAAAAAATACCAAAATAATAATAAAAAGAAGTTCCAAAGTGAGAGAGAGAGAGAAGAAAGAATCTCAGGCATTAAAGATTGATAGAAGAAATGGATACATCAGCCAAAGAAAATTTTAAAGCTAAAAATTTCCTTGCACAAAACATAGAGAAAATCTGAGACATTGTGAGAAAACTACAAATAATAGGTATCAAGAAAGAAGAATACCAGCACAAAGGGCCACAAAATATTATCAACACAATCATTGAAGAAAAATTCTCTAACCTAAAGAAGGAGATGCCTATCAAGGTACATGAAACATACAAAATAACAGATAGATTGGAAAAAACAAGAAAGTTCCTTCCCTACATAATAATCAAAATACTAAACACACAATACAAGGGAAGAATATTAATGAAACATATCAAGGTGGATGCATTATAATTACACCCAACTTCTCAATGGAGACTGTAAAAGCCAGAAGGGCTTGGGCACGTATTCTGCAGATGCTAAGAAACCATAGACGCTGGGGCTGGAGAGATGGCTCAGCGGCTAAGAGCACTAGCTGTTTTTCCAAAGGACCCAGGTTCAAATCCCAGCAACCACATGGCAGTTCACAGCTGTCTAATTGCCGGACGTGGTGGCACATGCCTTTAATCCCAGCACTCTGAAGGCAGAGGCAGGTGGATCTCTGTGATTTCACAGCCAGCCTGCTCTACAAGGTGAGTCCAGAACACCCAAGGATATACAGAGAAACTCCAAATATAATTCCAACCACATATAGACATCTGAAATTTGATAAAGAATCCAGAAAAACACAATGGAAAAAGTACAGTCCCTTCAACATGTAGTGCTACTTAAACTGTATCTCTACATATACAAGAATGAAAATGGATCCATATTCTTCATCCTGAATAAAACTCAAGACAAGTGGATCAAGGACCTCAAACTAAAAGCAGGCATACTGAATGTAATAGAAGAGAAAGTGGGGAACATCCCCGAATGCACAGAAGATCTTTTAAACAGAAACCAATACTGCAGCCACTGTGATGAATAATTAATAAATTTGACCTAATGGAACCAGAAAGTGTCTGTAAGGTAAAAGCTCAGTCAACTGGACAGAGCGTCATCCTTCTGATTGCGAAAAGATTTCGTTTTTACCAAATTGACATCTGATTGAGGGCTAATATACAAAATATATAAAGACCTCAACAAACTATATGTTCCAAAAGCAAGAAATCCAATTTTAAAATGGGGTATTGATCTAAACAGAGAATTCTTGAAGAGGGATCTCAAATAGGTGAGAAACACTTAAATGTTCACCATCCTTGGCCACCATGGAAATGTAAACCAAAACTGCTTTGAGATTCCAGCTTAAATATGTCAGAACGGCTAAAATCAATAAGACAAGTGATAGCTTATGCTGCCCAGGATGTGGAGAAGGGGAACACTCCTCCATGCTTGTGGGTGTGCAAATGATTACAGCTGCTATGGAAATCAGTATCTTGGTTCCTCAGAAAACTGGGAACCCATCTACCTCAATACCCAACTATAGCACTCTTGGGCACAGATCCAAAAGGTCATCTATCCTACCACAAGGACATGTACTCAACTATGTTCATAGCAGCTTTATTCATACTAGCCACAAACTGGATAAAACCTAGACGTCCCTTAACTGATGAATGCATAAAGAAAATATGGTACACAATGGAGTATCACTAACTGTTCAAAAAAATGACTTCATGAAATTTACAGGCAAATGAATGCAACTACAAAAAAATAACCTTAATGAGGTAACCCAGACCCAGAATGACATGTATGGCATGCATTGGCTTGTAAGTGGATATTATCTATTAGGTGTGTGATAATCAACCTACATTCCATGGACCTAGAGAGATAAAGAGGCAGGCTATAGAGGGTAAGCATGACCTCTCTGGAAAGGGCAAATAGAGTAGATTATGTGGGTAGACAGGGGTTAATGAGAACAGCAGAGACAGGGATCGGTTGAGGGGGATTGAAGGGAGAGAGTACACTGCAGGGAGAAACAGAAGGAATTAGGAGACATTTGGGACTTAATGTAGAATCCTAGCACGCTGGCAAATGCCTCAAATCTATAAAGGTGACCCTAGGGAGGACTCCTAGTATTGGAGGATATGGAGTCTGAACTGGGATATTTTGTAGGCAGGCAGGGCTTCAGCGTTGGGAATGAGTTACATTTGGATGAGGTGTTAGCCAAGAGAATCTCTTAGAGATCCCTAAACAACCTATGCTGATGTTGGGGCAAAATTTTTCTCTTTGAAAAGTGACAGCAGAGCCCCACTGCTGAGGACAACTTACCCATACCTCACTGAATATAGTGGTCAAATGGGTGCAGGCTTGGAGCTTTTACCCCTATGAAATAGGTGAGAATTAGAGTATGATTCTTCAAGGGCAAGAAAATCAACCTGGTACTTGTGGGCACCTGGTATGGCAGCATATGGACGAAACACATGATTTATGACTAGCAACTGGTTTTACCTGTTAATAGCATTATGAAATGGGAGGAGTCCAGATTTGACAAAGGCCCATGAAAGGTGCTCGGTGGAGGCATGGCTACAATACTGGAAAAGTTTTGGGAATTGCAAGTTCTCCCTGAGACATTTCAGAAGACCATGAGATAAGCCCCTATAAAACCTTGGGGGCTTTACATGACTCTGCCTTGCCACATGACAGAGAAAAGGAACAAAGGCATTAGATACAAAGCACTGTAGGCCTTATACCCTGAGGCCATGATAAAATAGCCTGAGCAAAGAGGAACTCTAAGAGGCAGAACTGATAGTGGTCAGCAGCAGAATCAAAAGTGGGTAAGGTACACTAACAAATGAGTGAAGCCTGAAGCAAGCTTGGGTGGAGGAGAAAGTTGAGACTGGTGGACACCAGGGAATTGCTGTTATGGACTTTAAATCCTGACCTGTGAATAATGATGAGACTGTGGAGCTGATCACACAAACCTGCAAAGCTAAGGCCGGAGAGATGTGAACCGAGCTGAAGGTAATTCTGCTGTAATTGCCAGAGCTGTACTTCTAACCAAGATGGCTGAATAGGCCTACATTAGAGAATCTTAATATCCTTTCAAGATAATTAAAGTGGGATGGATTAAAGGTTCTTAGACATTAAGTGTTTA
>CAJQZJ010034555.1:0-10627 GCA_907164525.1 Lophiomys imhausi | reverse complement strand
TCATTCTTTTGCAAGTGGACATCCAGTTGGACCAGCACCATTTGTTGTAGATGCTGTCCTTCTTCCATTGTGCCGTGTTGGCTTCTTTGTCAAAAATTAGGTGGCCATAGGTGTGTGGATCCATGTTTGGGTCTTCAATTCGATTCCATTGATCCACTGGTCTGTTTCTATACCATTGCCATGCTGTTTTTATTACTGTTGCTCTGTAGTACAGCTTGAAATCTGGGATGGTGATACCTCCACATGTTTTTTCATTGTACAGGATTGATTTAGCTATTCTGGGCTTTTTGTTGTTCCATATGAAGTTGAGACTAGCTTTTTCCAAGTTTATAAAGAATTGTGTTGGTATTTTGATAGGAATTGCATTAAATCTATATATTGCTTTTGGTAGGATAGCCATTTTGATTATGTTGATCTTACCTATCCAGGAGCACGGGAGATCTTTCCATCTTCTAAAGGCCTCTTCCATTTCTTTCTTCAGGGGCTTGAAGTTCTTGTTACATAGGTCCTTTACATGCTTGGTTAGAGTTACCCCCAGGTATTTTATGTTGTTTGTGGCTATTGTGAAGGGGGTTGATTCCCTTATTTCTTTCTCGGTATATTTGTTTGTTGTATAAAGAAGGGCTTCTGATTTTTTTGAGTTAATTTTATATCCAGCCACCTTGCTGAAGTTGTCTATCAGCTGTAAGAGTTCTTTGGTGGAGTTTTTGGGGTCGCTTATGTATACTAACATATCATCTGTGAATAGGGATAATTTGACTTCTTCATTTCCAATTTTTATCCTTTTGATCTCCTTTAGTTGTCTTATTGCTCTGCCAGGACTTCAAGTACTATATTGAAGAGATATGATGAATGTGGACATCCTTGTCTTGTCCCTGAGTTTAGATTAAATTCTTCAAGCTTCTCTCCATTTAATTTGATGTTGGCTACTGGCTTGCTGTATATTGCCTTTATTATTTCTAGGTATGGTCCTTGTATGCCCATTCTATCCAGAACTTTTAGCATGAAGGGGTGTTGGATTTTGTCAAATGCTTTTTCTGCATCTAGTGAGATTATCATGTGGTTTTTTTCTTTCATCTTTTTATGTGGTGAATTTCATTGATAGACTTTCGTATATTGAACCATCCCTGCATTCCAGGGATGAAGCCTACTTGATCATGGTGTATGATACTTTTGATGTGTTCTTGAATTCGGTTTGCTAGTATTTTACTAAGTATTTTTGCATCTATGTTCATGAGGGAGATTGGTCTGAAGTTCTCTTTTTTTGTTGGGTCTTTGTGTGGCTTAGGAATCAGAATGACAGTGGCCTCATAGAATGAGTTTGGCAATGATCTTTCTGTTTCTATGTGGTGGAAGAGTTTGAAAAGTAATGGTGTTATTTCCTCTTTGAAGGTCCGGTAGAATTCTGTGCTAAAGCCATCTGGGCCTGGGCTTTTTTTTGGTTGGGAGATTATTAATGACTGTTTCTATTTCCTTACGTGTTATTGGGCTGTTTAAGCTGTTAATCTGATTTTGATTTAGTTTTGGTAGGTGGAATTTATCGAGGAAATTGTCCATTTCCCTTAGGTTTTCAAATTTAGTGGAATATAGATTTTTAAAGTAATGCCCGAATATTTTCTGGATCTCCTCAATGTCTGTTGTTATTTCTTCCTTTTAATTTCTGATTTTGTTGATTTGTGTTCTTTCCCTTTGCCTTTTAGTTAACTTGGCTAGGGGTCTGTCTATTTTGTTGATATTCTCAAAGAACCAACTCTTGGTTTCATTGATTCTTTGTATAGTTCTTTTTGATTCTAAGTTGTTGATTTCTGCTCTAAGCTTGATGATTTCCTGTCTTCTGCTCTTCTTGGGAGTGTTTTTTTCTTTTTTTTCCAATTCACCCAGCTTAGCTGTTAGTTCACTAATATGAGCTGTCACAATTTTCTTTTTGAAAGCACTTAGTGCTATGAACTTTCCTCATAGCACAGCTTTCAATGTATCCCATAGGTTTGGGTATGTTGTGTCTTCATTGTTGTTGGATTTTAAGAAGTCTTTGATTTCCTTCTTTATTTCTTGCCTAACCCCTTGGTCATCCAGTAAGGAGCTGTTCAATTTCCATGTGTGTGTAGGCTTTCTGTTGATTCTTTTACTGTTGAAGACCAGCTTTATTCGTGGTGGTCTGATAAGATTCAAGGTGTTATTTCAATTTTCTTGTATCTATTGAGACTATCTTTGTGACCAATTATGTGGTCGATTTTGGAGTAGGTTCCGTGGGGTGCTGAGAAAAAGGTGTATTCCTTTGTGTTTGGGTTAAACGTTCTGTAGATATCTGTTAGGTCCATTTGTTTCATGATCTCTGTTAGACTCAATATTTCTCTGTTTGTCTTCTGTCTTGATGATCTGTCCTTTGTTGTGAGTGGGGTGTTGAAGTCTCCCACTACTAATGTGTTGTGATCGACGTGAGCTTTAAGTTTTAGAAGTGTTTCTTTTACGAAAGTAGGTGGCTTTGTATTTGGGGCATAGATGTTCAGTATTGAAATTTCCTCTTGATGAATATTCCCTTTAATGAGTATATAGTGTCCTTCTTTGTCTTTCTTCATTAACTTCAGTTGGAAGTCTGTTTTGTTTGATATTAGGATGGCTACTCCAGCTTGCTTCCTGGGTCCATTTGCTTGGAAAACCTTTTCCCAGCCCTTTACTGTGAGGCAGTGTCCATCTTTCATAGTTAGATGTGTCTCTTGTATACAGCATAAGGAAGGGTCTTGCTTGCGGATCCACTCTGTAAACCTATGTCTTTTTATTGGGGAGTTGAGTCCATTGATGTTGATGGATATTAGTGACCTTGGGTTGTTATTTCCCATTAGTTTGGTATAGGGGGTGGTCCTGTGCCTCTTTTGGTTTAGTTGCTGATGGGTTTTCTATTCCCTTTGTTTACTTGGGTGGAGTTTTCTTCTCTGGGTTGGGATTTTCCTTCTAGGATTTTGTATAGGGCTGGGTTTGTGGGTAGATATTGTTTAAATTTGATTTTGTCATGGAATATCTTGTTTTCTCCATCTATGTTGATAGAGAGTTTTGCTGGGTAAAGTAGTCTGGCTTGGAACCTATGATCTCTCAGGACTTGTAGTATATCTGACCAGGCCCTTCTAGCTTTTAAAGTTTCTGAGGAGAAGTCAGGTGTAATTCTGATGGGTCTGCCATTGTATGTGTCTTGACCTTTTTCTCTTACAGCTTTTAATATTCTTTCTTTGTTCTGTACATTTGGTGTTTCAATTATTATGTGGCGAGAGGAGTTTCTTTTCTGGTCTAATCTGTTTGGTGTTCTGTAAGCCTCTTGGATTTTTATTGGCATCTCTTTTTTCAGGTTTGGGAAGTTTTCATCTATGATTTTGTTGAAGATATTTCCTGGACCTTGGAGTCTGGAGTCTTGTCTTTCCTCTATACCTATAATTCTTAGGTTCCGTCTTTTCATTGAGTCCTTGATTTCTTGGATGTTGTGGGTGAGAGAGTTTTTAGCCTTCTCATTTTCTTTGGATGTTGTACTGATTTCTTCCACTGAATCTTCCATGCCTGAGATCCTGTCTTCCATCTCTTGCATCCTATTGTTGATACTCACATCCATAGTTCCTGTTCTCTTCCCTTGGTTCTCCACTTCCTCTTTTAACTCTGACTGTGTTTTCTTTCTTGTTTCTATTTCTATTTTCATGTCTTGTATGGTTTCGTTCGTTTTGTACATTTCCTTCTCCAGCTTGCTTGTTTTTGTATGAAAATCTTTCATGGCTTTTTCCTTTTCCTGTTCAATCTCTGTCACCTTGGCTTGGAGCTCATTAATGGTGTTGTTCCTTGTTTTGATTTGTAGAATTGTGGCTTCTTTGAATTCCTTCATAGATTTAAGTTCTTTTTGCAGGGACTCTATCACTTTCCATAATGCAGAATTGTCAATGTTTTCATGTGTTTCTGTTGGTGTGTGGTCATCCGAATTGGATGAGCTAGGATGATTCTGCTTTGTTGGAGTCATAATTCCTTGATTTCTATTTTTTTTTTGACCTTTTGCCATTGGATACATTTAGCTGTCTGTTTTCTGTGCTTGGAACCACAGTGGATGATTTGGTGCAGGGGACGAGTTACTTGGCTCTTTGTCGTTGCTTACAGGGGGATTTCAAGGTCACTGTGGTTTTAATCGCCTGAGGCACTGTGAGCTGGTGCAGCCTTTTCCCAGGTTGTGAGTAATGGACCAGGGTTGTTTCACTGCTCCCAATTCAGACTTCCCTGTGTTGCACTCTGAGTTATCATGTAATGGTTCTGATGGTATGGGCCTGTTTGCCCAGGCACAGATTCTGTGGGCTTTGTTTGTTGTCACGGAGGCTGACAGGGTCTGGCTCCACACCTAATATGTCTGGATTTTTCAGGATACTGCTATGGTCCCGGTTTCTGGCTTCTCTCTAGGCTTCTCGCCACAGGGCTGGAGTCTGTGCCTGATTCCCTTCCTGTCTGTGCCGCCACGGGTCCCGTGGGTACCCCAAGCCCCGGATCCTCTGGCTGCCTGAGTGGACCTCTCGTCCCAGCAGCTCAGCCGTGGGTACGCGGATCCCTGGCCCCACCCACGCCTTTCTCTCTCCCCAGATGACCTGCCGTGGGTTCGCGGGGATTTGGCCCTGCTAGCCGGACTCCCTCCCCAGCTGCCCTACCATGAGTGTGCGGGATTCGGCCCCTCTCGCCCGCTTTTGTGTTCCCAGCTTCCTGCGCTCTCTCGGGACCTCCCGCCCTCTGCCTCACGAGCGGCTTCGGACCACCCGCTGAGCCCCCTGTTTGTTCCTTGCTAAGGCTTCCACTATCTCGCAAAGTTTTTTAAGTGGGTATAAGTTCAACCTGATGTGTGTGGAGCCCAATAGGCCAGTGATCTATGGCCAAGTGGACCCTGATTCTGCCTGCTGTAAGTTGGGATCGATCTTACCAGGCACCTCTCCAAATGGGAGTTCCCGAATCCCGGGTTTAGTGGCTTCCATGTCTGTGAGAGATGGGTGAGAGCCTTGCCCTGGGACTTTTAACAGTCCCTTGGGAGCTGTGAGTGTTCCCTGGGGGGGGGTCTAGCCCCTCTGGTTTTTGCACAGTGCCCAATAACTCTGTGTTTTTTATGGCTCTTTTTTCCCCGCGTTCAAAATGCATCAGTGTAGGTCGCTGCCATCTTGGCCCCAGACAATAGGCTTTGAGGGAGCCTGAGATAATGGACTGAGGGCTGATTCACAAGACTTTGGCCCAAGTACTATTGCTTGCTTTGCCAGCCCTACAAACCCAGACTCTGTCTTTGTAACACACCCCTCCCCATTATAAAACCCCAAGGCCCTTGTGAGCTCATCCAAGACAGACCTTGAATATCCAGACCTCTTTATTTCACCTTGGTGTGATCACACTTAAGTAAAGCTCCTCTCATGCCTGCACTTCCAAATAATCTCTTTCTGGTCAGCTGGTCAAGGTAACTCTGCAGGACCTGAATTCCAAGGAGACTAAATAAGCAGATCCTGGTGGAACACTCAGCTCTCCTATTTTTTATGAACACTTTCAGACCCCTAGCCCATCCAAGTTTCAAAGTGTCAGCTCCCAATACCAAGAAACTCATTTTTCTGGACTCCCCCACCCCTGCTCCTCCAGTGGACACTTGAATTGAACATTTCATATATACCAGTGGAAACACGAAGAGGCTTCAGAAGTCAGTTGACTGCAGACCAGCAGCAGGGATCTAGGTATGATACATCCTGCATTACTGTATTACTGGAAGGCAAATTCTGTATTACTGGAAGATTCTGCTTAGGAGGTGGGAGGTAAGGGAGAAAAGTAGGTATTGGCCTGGGCTAGCCCTTAAATAATGCAATTTAAAAATAAAACATATTGTCTAATCAAATTGGAAGTTATTCCTCCACTCTGCGACTCTAAATGAATATTTCTAGACTATGGGGCTTTGCTTGTTTTCTTTAGTTGATTGCTGGAGGTAGAATACACACATATTCTCTGTCTCTGTCTCTGTCTCTCTGTCTGTCTGTCTCTCTCTCTCCAGAAACACCCCAGAGCCTTTCATCTAAAATCCACTCAGTGTGTTTTACACCCAATGATGTTAGTTTAATAATTTTTACACCACACATTTAGCAGAGATGAAAAATAATGGGGATTATACCATAAAGCCAAATACTATGGCTGATAAATCCAAAGTCTCCTTGAGTTTGTGAGTCCTGGCCATTCCAATAAAAAGAGCACAAAGATAGGATTATAAAGCTTGATTAAAGAAATAACATTGCAGTAGTTGCCAAGATAAACCAGGGGATTTTATTAGTATGCCACTAGCCTGCTTATTTTCTACAATCCTTCTATAACAAGGAATCTAATTTTTAATATTTTTTTTCAGAGCTGAGGACCAAACACAGGACCTTGTATTTATTTTTAATCTCCTGAAATAAGTTATTGATCTGCTAAACCCATAATTTTTTAGGGTGGGATTGGACAATTTTGCTTAAAGATTCAAAGAGCCTCCTGACAGGGAAATTAATGAGATGTCTTCTAATGATGATTTTTCAGAAAATGTTGATTCTTCAATGAATATTAAAATTAACCTATGTTCATATGCAAGCCTCTGGGTTCTATTCCCAAGGGCCAAACTCCCAGTATCCCCCAGTGAACTCTCCAACACAGCAGACACAGGCAGCTCTTACATCTAATTCAAAGGAAAAGTCACAAAGTCTAGGGGTCTGTGTTGCTGAGGGGTTGAACTGAAGGTGGGGGAAGGAAAACCGGGCTTTCTACAGAGGAGAATGCAATAGGAATAGAAAAACATTGAAGGACAGAATTTGTATGTCTACTTGTCTACGCACTGGCAAGGAAGGACTCATCATTAGAAGGGAGATGCTATTTGTAGACAATAATTTTTTTTATGTGCTTCCAACTCCTTGAGGGTCAGTGCCCCAAAATCTGGGGAAATATGACTTAGGAATAGATGTAGTCCAAGAAGTCTTTGGAATATAGTTACCATACAGGCAGAAAGTGGCAGGATTTATGGCAAAGGCAATGGGTCCAGGAGATGGTGTGCTCTAACCCAGTCCTGGAAAGGCTTGTGCCTGGTGTCCTGACTATAACGGTCCTGGATTTCCATTTTCCCTTGCACAGGTGGATATCCACCTTTTGTCTTCTTGTGTCCTGCAGGGCTGCCAGTTGGACACATCAGCAGAACCCTGACAGTAAAACTGGGTATCTCTTCCTCACAAAGCTCCTCCTCCACACTCAGTCACCAACAGTCAGGAGAGGCAGCCTCACCTCCTGCAGCCCAAGTAGCTGCTTCGCGGTCTCCACTGAGGCAAAGATGGGGAAGAAAAGAATTCCAGGATAATACCAACTAATTTATTGAGTAGACATAAGAGATAGACTCACTTTAGACCTAACTGTGGTCATTTTGGAAGAAATCCACTCCTAAGACCAAGGGACAGTGGCACAAACCGAAGACAAGGGTGTGGCTTATTAAGAGAGCTGTTTGTTCCTTAAGTGTCTTGTTGATTTTGAGTTACCTCATGAAAAGGATGTGATTTACAACCAGGCTTAAAGACTGAGCAAAGTTCAAAAGCTAAATTAAAAAAAATACAAGTTGGTTTATTGATTTTCTTATCTTGAAGAATTTCTTTTTTTGTGCATGAAATATTAAGGTGGTTTTATGATGTGTGTTGTTTAGATTAAGGAATGTGAGCAGTGAAAATACCATGAAATTTTAGGGTTGCAAATAGTCTTATTCCAAGTACACATTGTTTTTTGCTTTCAAAAACCATTTCTGTTTGTGGTGTCTGCAGGCAAATGAGCACTATTCTGTAGGCAATTTGATTTTGTTTGTCTTATGGTTCTTTCTTGACACTCGGTGGATCCCATGGTGGTGGTCTGCTTTCCCTGCACATCTTCTTAATTTCCAACTGTTTTCTTTTGCTCAGATGCAGGTTGCCTGTGTACAAAGGATCACAGCCTCATAAAACACCCTTGCAACTTCCTATTCACAGCTTCCCATTTCTCCTTTCTTACTGAGAACTCTCACCTCGTGGGTGCTAACAGCTCTCTCTCATACTGGCTACCCCTTCGAAACTGTGCTCCTTGTCTACTAAAAACATCCCCTTAAAAAATACTGTTTACTTTAGAGTAATGATCCATTGGGATATCAGCAAGTAGATTGATTGAATGCAAAACTGTGGTACTGAGTGTGGGCTGGTCACCATGGCAAAGGGCACAATCACCGTGTGGTGGCAGCACTGTCCAAGGAGAGGCATTAAGTCGCAGCAATAGGAAGATTGGGTACACTGGACAGAAGCATCTCTGACCTGCCCAAGTGTCTCTTAGGCACTGTTTACAGTGTGGTAGACACAGAGCTGTTACTAAAGCAACTAGCTTCTTATGGCAGGTGTCGTATCCTCCAGTGTGAATATGGTACATCAGAGGTTCAGTACCTCCACAGGGCCAGAGGACACCTCAAATAGCATTTCAGTTATGCATCAGCATCTCAGAATTTTGTAGTCATGGTAGAAATTGTATACCAAAGAGAAGAAGCCAATTTTGGTAAATAAATGAGATGATTTCTTGAACCACTTTACTAATATTATATTGTCTATAAATAATTGAAAAATGTAATACTTCAGCATTGACTGTGATATGTATGTATGCATAAATGAAGTTTAATTTGTACCCTAGAGGGGTTAACTAATGTTTGAAGACACTCTAAATAGAGACACAATGTTGATGCTATTTAAGTATTAAGCATAGTTTTTTGGGGTGTGTTTGTTTTTGAGATGGATTTCATGTTGCCCAGGCTGGCCTTGAACCTGTGTCTTGAAAGTATTAAAGTTATAGGCTTGCACTGCTTTATCAGTTCACCATGATTCCTTATTTAGAACAAGGGAGTTACCTTGTTTTCTGGTAACTTTTCCCAGGGAGGTGACCAAATGTCTAACAAAAAGCAATTTAAGAGACGAAGAGTTTTATTTTGGCTTATGATTTGAAGGGATGATTCCCTCATAATGTGGAAGGCAAGACAGTAGTACTAGTAAGCTGGCTTATCACACTGTATACAAACTCAGAAAGCAGATAATGAGCAGGATGTCAGAGCTTGTCCTCAGTGACCACTAACTTCACAGAGGCTTCCACTCCTAAAAGTTCTCAACCTTCCCAAACATTGACCCCAGCTAGGAATGAGAGTTCAAACATGTGAGATGGCAGGGGACATTTCACATTCAGAACACAACATCCAGACACCTTGTCATTTCATGAGTAGGTCAAGACTGGGGGGCCCACAATTTACTGTAGAATAGATTCCTATGCATAGCAGCCAGTACATTTCCACCCATCCCTCTACAGCACATATGGAGGATCTGATCTATATGTTGAGAACACTAATTGATTCTACTGTAATAATATTTAATTTTCCTCAGAGTGAAGTGTCCATTCAATGTGTTCTGTTAGAATAAAGGGTAAGGTGGTAGCTAGTGGTATAAGGCAATAGTATTGATACTAGGGAAAATGGGGTTCCCTCTTGGGGCTCTTAGTCTTATTAATAAAAGAACCTAAAAGTAGACTCAAAAAATTCACCTGAAGACAATTTTATTACAGCTTAAAAAAATTACCCAGGGCAGGCAAGCTATAAATCTCAACAGCTTCCCAGAGCAGGAGGGTGGAGAGGAAGAAAACAGCCATGCCATTGAAGGTAAGCAGACATGGAGGTCTGTCATTTAGTGACAGGCAGGAAGGAGCTTGAGTGAGAGAGAGAGAGAGTGAAAAACTAAAGCATGGCTAGAAAAAAGGTAAAAGAAAAGGAAAAGTTTTTTGAATATTTTGGAGAAGTTGGAAGATTTAGAAGCAACATGGCTATGCTTTGTAAGAGATTGCACTAGAAAGCGGGGGATTCTGGGAGGGCAAAGTACAGTATCTCCTTAAAGGGATAATTATTCCACTGGTCTCTTCAGTGTGGTTTAATGTAAACCTCTCCCAGGGGTTTCCCTGCCTTCCTGGTTTGACCTGCTCAACTGGGAAGTTAGGTCTCCATTCAGGCTAGGGATTTCAGTCTCTTAACTAGGCCATCTCCACTTAGCATATGCCCAGCATTGGTAAGTCTCTGGATCTGATGTTTGGCACTGAGAAAACAAAACCAAAGCACAGTAAAACACAAAAAAGAGAGAGAAACAAACAAACAAACAAAGCTCCAGATGTACTGTGTGTGACCAGAATTAAAGAAACAAAAGCAAAAACAATGAACTTTCATGTGTAACTCACACTGTACAGTGAGACTCCACTCTGTGGCCCTGTCCCATGGAGTGACATGGATTGTTCTTTTTAAAATGAGGAAACAGGAATACTCTGGAAGGTCTCTGTTGTTAATACAGTAATTCTTGTTACCAACTGGCTTTGGTTAGTTTATGTCATGAGCATTTGGCTTCCGCTTGAACGAGATGCCCATGGCTGCTGTGCTTCACCTTGTACCACCTGGGGCCTCAATTCTGTTATGATGGTGCAGCATGGATGCAGATGCAGACATTGAACAATTTAGTTGATGACTAGAATGTTATGGGTTTCTTTCCTCCTCTCTTTTCTCCTCTTTCCCCCCCCCCATTTTTCTTTCTTCTTTCTCCTTTGCTTTTAGTATACT
>CAJQZJ010034553.1:0-12406 GCA_907164525.1 Lophiomys imhausi | reverse complement strand
TGTGTGTGTGTGTGTGTGTGTGTGTGTGTGTGTGTGTGTGTGTGTGTAAAATGCTCCCTGGGTCTTTATATATCTGGCTCTGGACACTTCATGAAACTACAATCTTGATCATGGAAGCCACAGGCTTTTAACACCTGAACCACATGTTTTTCCACTCTGAGGGACAGAAAGGAATCCTCGTTGCTTCCTGTTCTAGGAAGCAAGCAGCCTCCATGGATTTTGATCTGCCTCTATACCATGGTCTTGCACCAAACTAGAAAGAAACATGGATGGGAGGGTTAGGCACATAGCTCAGTTAGCAGGTAGAATGAGTGCCTAGGATGTGCAAAGCCCAAAGATCAATCCCCAACTCTGTCTGAACTGACCATAGTCACAGTGACCCATGCCTATAGTCCCTGTACTTAGGAGTGAAAGCAGGATTTTCAGAAGTTCAAGATCATCTTTAGAAACATAGAACATTAGATAAAGTTGAAGGTCAGTCTGAGCTACATGAATCCCTGTCCTTAAGAAAAGAAAGAAGGAAGGAAGGAAAGAAAGAAAAGGCAGACATAAGAACCTTCCTCCAGAGCATGCCTAAGGCAACAGGATGAAACAAAACACCATAGCAGGAAAGGAAGGACTCAGGGAGTTGGAGGGAGAGAACAGGCAGCGGAGGGATGATAAAGGAACCATCAGCCTTTATCAGGTCTGACACGGTGTGCATCCTCTACCTCAGGTCCACTCTCCAGTGTTCTCTTTTCCTTGTAAGCAGGAGACACTTGACAGTCTGCATTGGAAATTCATCAGGTGCCGGGGCTCCTTGGCCATCTGTGCACATCTGCGCACTTTGGGGTAGAAAAGAGCAAGAAAGGGACAGTGGATGCATGTCAGAGGCAACAAGGCCACAACACCCCTGAAACATGCCCGATGTGGAAAATATCTATCTAGCAGAGTGTGAGCCTTTATCTCCATCCTGTAAAACTAAATTAACGAGTCTCTTGCCCACTCCAGAGGCCAGTGTGAGCCAGAGCCTAAGACTTCAAGAATGAGGCTCAAAACATATCTGCAGGAGAATTTAGTGATTTTGACTTTCTGCCCAGACTAATAAACTTTTCTGTGTTTGCAAATTTCTCATCTCAGTTTTAGATGTCCGTGGCTCATCTGTGGCATAAACAGAAATCAGTTTGCATTTCTCCCCTCAGGTGTGGAGGGTAATTAGGTATCCGCCCTTGTTTGCTGTGCTGGCTCAGAGTGGGCACACATGCGTGCCCACGCATATGCCCATGTGCAGGAACTCTGCCAAATTAGCAAGGGGTAGGAAATACCATCAAGAGGCGAGTTCCTGATTAAAAGTTCTGGTCACAGTAGTTGAGTTTGATCCAGTTTGTGTCAGTTTCACATGTAACTTCACACTGTTGATCAATTACATTTGAATTTTTTGCTGTTTTGTCTTTAATCAGACCTGCAGAAGGAGCATCAAACTGCTTAGTTTAAACAATATAGTTTAAACTGAAACCCATTCAGTTGATCCAGACAGATACAAGGCATGACTAAGGCAAGAATGTGGCTTTTTGGAGGATTCTCATAGAATAGTAGACAGTGTGCAATACAAGGCAGGGACGCTGCATGAGACTGTAGAAGATTCTTGGGATGGAGAACAAAGAGGATTAGGCCTTATGAACCTCTGAGTTGGGGTGCAGTTTAATACGTAGGTGCATGTGGGAAGTTTCCTGGAAATGTCTTGCACTAGATATGCAAAGGAATCTGGAACACGGTCATATTCTTGGAACGTTCTGGAGGTAGGTGGGTGGACCCCTTCAGTAGAGGACCAACCGCCACTGGATCTCAACTTTTTTGTTAGTGGAAGTGGCTGGCAGGGTGGACTTGTCACAAAAATTAAATGTTTAAATGTGTGACGGAGCTGGAGAGATGGTTCAGCAATTAAGCGTACTGGATGTTCTTGCAAAAGACCTGAGTTCAGTTCCCCACATCCACGTCAGATCCCAGGCGCCTGCAAGGCCAGCTCCAGTGAATCCAAAGCCCTCTGTCAGACCGCACAGGAACCCACGCTGGTACAGCCACATGCCCACATATGGCCACACAGGTACACATATAATTAAAGATTAAAATAAACCTTTAAAAAGTGTGATGGTTTTAGCATGGTTCCCGGCACATAGTGGGCTATCATTAGTGCCTGTTAAACATCACGAAGAAGAAAAGACAGAGAACATCTTACAAGAAAGTCCTACACTTTGTGAAGGTCAAGTTCTCCTGGGCTGGGGAAGTCAAGGGAAGGTAATTGGAGTAAGTGAGGCAGGGTTTTTCCTTTGGAGAATGAAAAGAACTAAATTGGAAGGATGACAATCCTAGGGGAAGCCTGGAGGGTGGGAAGAAGACTAGAAAGAGGGCTAACTGAGGACAAGGGGTAAGTGGAAATGAAAGTTCACCCTGACAGGTGAAGCTTAGCCTTGAGGAAACAGTGATGTTGCACAGAGAGTTAGTTGAGAGCAGCCCAGTGAGTGGGAGTGCTCTGGAGACAGAATCCTTGGTGGGAAGGGAAGATAGCTAAGGCATATGTAGCTTTCATTACTTAGAGAGAATCAAGAGTCAAAGAAAGTATCTCTCCAGTGTTGGGGACAGCAGGCACCGTCAGCCCTCTCACCTTCTCATATGACATACCTGAGATACTTCACATTGATGCTGGGTGCTCATTATTGACAAGGGCCTGCTTCGCTAACCTCTGACCTGGCTCCAAGCTCAGTGCTGAAGACAGTATATGCCTGGCAAGGACTTGGCCCAAAGGCCAGGCTGACAAAAAAAAAAAAAAAAAAAAGCCTCGTAGAAATGCGGGAGCCAAAAGTCACCTCAACTTACCACTGCCCCTACTCTCTCCCTGAGGCTCCCTTCCCAACCCTCCTGATCTCACCATTTAATATTTTCATCCAAAGGTGAAGAGAAATCCAGGCATGCTATGCCGTCTCCTCTTCAGAAAACCTCTTCTGAGATTCACAGGAATAAAGAAATACTCACTCAAATACAAGCTCTACTCCCTCTCCACATATGGTCTTGGCTAAGTCCTTAAACTTCTATGCTCTGTCTTCCTCGTACATAATTTAAAAAAAAAAAAAAGATTTAGCTTTTGTTTAGGAAACTTGCCTGAGAAGGCCAGAAGAGAGTGCTGGATCCCCTGGAACTGGAGTTTAGGTGGCTATGAGTGAGTAGCATAGTGTGTGTTCCCAGAACCAAATTCAGGTTCCTTGGAGCAACAGCGATTGTTCCTAACTGCTGAGGCACCTCTCCAGTCCCTAGCGTGTGTAACTTTTGAGTGTTTGTGTTGACTCCACTGAGCCACTGTGACTTTCAAAGAACATGTCTCCTCAGATATCTGTCATTTCTGGTGATTTTCATATACTCCTAAAATTCTCTTTTCCCCTCAGATTAAGGACTAAGATATAAAATGAACAGATAAATTAATTACTGGGGGGGGAGAGCTATGATGGCAATCGTTTTTTCTTAGCGTATCTTCACCTGGAAGTCTCTTATTCTTTTGCTTTGCTTCTGGTAGATAGTTTTGCTGGGTGTATAATTCTAGCTTGACTAAAGCACCCCCCCCACCTTTGTATTAACCACTGCTCACTCCCCCTCCACACTTTAAATATGGCTTCCCATTACTTCTGCCTCCCATGGTTTTGGATGGTATTCATGTATTTTGAGACTTATCCAGTAACAAATTCTTTAAATATATCTTTCTGTCCCCTTTATTTCCTCTCTTCTCCCAAAAGTCCAGACATCTATATGTTAAGACTTTATATTGTCTCTCGGATTTATGTGTTTCTTTTGGTGTTATTTCTTAGTTTTCTTTCTCTTTTTCAAAGTGGGTAATGCTTACTGATCTCACCTTCAAGTTCATATACCTTCTCTCTGCTACTATCTCCATTCTGTTCTTAAGTCCACCCAGCGAACAGGTGCATTGCAGATGACGAATTCTACAAATTTTAAACTTTTCCCTTTAATTTTCTATATCCTCAATTTTGTATGATTTCTTATCTTTTCACTTGTATCAACTGCATTTTCCTTTTCTTCTTGGGTATGGTCATAAAGTCCACGTCAGAACTCTTGTCATAGAATCATAAAAATAAAGATCACACTGTGATCCATGTCTGCTCACCACTTGATTTCTTAAGATTGGAAAATTAATTTTTTTCCTTCTGTCCTGTTTATTGTGCTATTTTGTGGTGTGAAGATCCTAGATTCTGTGAAGTTTTTTAAAAGACATCTTACATTATTTTTTCCCAGCAATTAGTTAAATCATTATAGTCTGACTGTGAACCCTATCACATAGCACTTCAGTCTGAAGGATTTTAGTCACATCACTGCCTATGAGGACAAGGAAAGCAAAGAGTCAACAGGTAGTTGGCATGGTAGACCTCGTCCGTTGGATATTGGACGTGGGTTCATACAGAGAATCAAGAGAGAGGCTTCCTTTCTCATACCTACAATTGAGCAGCTTTGAAACTTAGTAAGGTGAAAAATACTAGAGAAGGAACAGGCTCAGGGGAGACAAGGCAAGTTCAGTTTAAGGCCTTAGAATCTGAAGTGTGAGGGAGAAACAACATGCTCTGGCACAAAGTCAGGAGTCTTTGATCAGCCTCCATTGCAGTGAGTGTGGCCACGTGACTAAGCTCCGATGGACAGACTATGAGTGGAAATAGCCCGTGACGCTCTAGAGAAATATTTCCGTGGACTAGTTCTTGGGCTCTTTCCCTTTTACTAGCAGGTGTTAATGCCCAGGGGGACTGACTGACAAAGATGAAAACATTCCCAAGTGGCCGACGTCTGTGACAAAATGTGTTAGGGAGAGATCCTCAGCTCCTACCAGTCCTTGCTGCCGATCCTGGACCCGCACTACACAGACTGTTCATGTGAGGAAAATGTAGCCTTTACTCCACCAAGCCACTGCAATGCCTTTGCTGGACAAGTCATTCCACTTGACTTAGTATAAAGCACCTGCTATGGCATGGCCATGCCCATGTGTCTCCCAGTGGATTCGTGTATTAAAATTCAACCCCTATTTTGAGGGATTAAGGTGCGGAGATTCAAGCAACTTGGATGGCTAGAATAAGGGTGTTGGAGATCCGAAGTCAGGAGTACATAAGCATCCTAAAACATGAAAGGCTCACAACTGCCTCTAACTCCAGCTCTGTGGGGATCTGATGTCTCTGACCTCTACAGGCACCTGCACTCACATGGACACTTGTGAGTGAGCACATGTATGTATGTATGTACACAGAGACAGACGGGGTGGGGGGATAACTCTTTTTAAGAAAAAGAGGAGGTGGAAGAGAAGGGAGCTGTTTCTGGGAGCAATGAGACCATTGGACAGAGTACTCAAAACTGAGTCATGGTGGCTGTACAGTAAGAAAGAGAGCTGGGAGATGGCTCTGTTGACAAAGTGCTTACCGGGCAAGCATGGAGGCCTTAGTTCAGATCCCCAGCACCCTCATGAAAGTAGGGCACGACAGCACGCGCTCGTAATGGCAGCCCTGCAGCGGAAAGTGGAGACAGGCAGATCCCTGGAGCTCACTGTCCCATCGGTCTAATCCAATTGGTGAGTTCAAGGCTCAAAGGGAGACTTTCTCTCAAAATTTAAGATGAGGACAAGGGAGGAAAACACCCAAAGCTGACCTCTTGGCTGTCACAGACATACACACATGCATGTGCACCCCTCCTCACACACGTGCACATACGTATATAATCATACCCACCCCACTTCCCCCTCCCACAAACATGGAAAGAATGACCACAGGATATAGTTATACATGTATAGTGCCTTCTACAAACCAGAACCCAGTGGGGCGTGGACCCTACTCTCTTCCTCTCTATAGCATACATTAACATGAATTTCCACTTTAATGTTTTCTGTCTCTGTCCACATAAACTTCTTCTACCATTTTCTGCCCAGGTTATATTCATTGCTACATCACTGATTTCTCCCCAAGAACCTTGCTATGTGCTTCGAGTCTCAGAGAGGTTGTGTAACTTTTTCAGATCACACAGCTTAGCTTACAGACTAAAGCAGCTAGAGACTGAACTAACATTTTAACTCCAGTATAACTACACATCTTTCCCCAGCACTGATGTGGCTCGGTCCTTAGTGTTTCTCCAATTGGCTGAATGATTTCCCTCAGTTGAAGCTAATTTGAGTATTTTTGTCCTTAGCTTAGTTCCCTGGGTAAGGAAACAAGACTGACCTTGCAGAGCCCTTATAGAAAGGGTTAGAACCGCCTTACAATGTATGTCTTCAGTTACCAGGAGAAAGAAATGACCAGAAGCCAAGCTTTTGTATCTGAACGCACTTACTAGCCACCAAAATCTCCACATATCCTGACTATTTCGAATGCAGCCATGTGTGTCATCTGATCACTGGACATTTTGCTTTCCAATAGATGTTATTATTATTTAATATAATTAGAGATGGAGGGAATTATCAATTCATAGGCAAGTTAAAATTATAATTTCAATTAGGGGGGTGTTGTTACAGGGAATTTTACTTTATTGTGAGAGATGGCCTCATTCCGTAACCCAGACTGGCCTCAAACTTGCAGAAATCCTCCTGCCTAGGCCTTCAGAGTACCAAGATTATAGGCGTGAACCACCACACCCTGGTGAGTGAGATCCAGGCCTTTTGAGTCTTGATTCTACTTCCTTTGGCCTTTGCTAGGCCGTTTAAAGTTTCTGTGTTACAGCCGGGCGGTGGTGGCGCACGCCTTTAATCCCAGCACTTGGGAGGCAGAGGCAGGCGGATCTTTGCGAGTTCGAGGCCAGCCTGGTCTACAAAGCAAGTTCAGGACAGCCAGAGCTGTTAAACAGAGAAACTCTGTCTCGAAAAACCAAAAAAAAAAAAAAAAAGTGTCTGTGTTACAGGTGAAAACAAAGATACAAGAAAGGACTGCCAAGTTCAAAAGCAAATTTCCAATGATGATGTTGGACACAAACCGTATGTGAAAAAGACTGAAAAGCAGAGATGGAAGAGCAGTCAGTAGGCCACTGAGGCAGAGTGGGCATCCCAAGAAAGGCCTCCAGCTCCTGCTTCTGTCCCCTCTTGCCACTTCCCAGTTCTCCTCCCTTCAGACTGTCTGGCCAGCAATCTGCTAGTTTTTCCAGTGAACTTGCTGTTGTCTAGTAGACAGACTAAGGCAAGAAATGTGATAAGATTATCTATGTTTGTTGTAGCCTCACATTCAGGATCTTATCTTTTGCAAATGCCCCACTATGGTTCACCAGTGCTACATGGAGGAAGAAGGGGGGGGAGGGCAATTCTTTTCCTCAACCCCATTAAACTGTCATGAAGTTATTCTCTATTTACAGATGCAGATCCACTGCTGACAGTCCACAGACCTCGAGGAAGGCTGGCAGAGATGAGATCCTGAAGTCGGCAATCATGTTGGTGTCTGGACCTGGAGAGACGTTTCTCCCCACCGGGCTTTTATGAAGAATTAACTTTCATACAAAACTTTATTAAAGTCTATCAGTGAATTCTTTTCCCCGTTGGAAGGGACCTTTCAGCCATTAAGCCTGGAAAACAGCCAGTGTCGGACTAATTCCAAATGAAATGTAGAGGGAATCTAGAACTCTCTGAGGGCAGACACATAAATCTCATTAAATGTGTATGGGTGCTCAGGACAAAGCCAATGCAATTAGATTCCCAAGAATGACACTAACGGAGATGAACGGGGCTGAGGCACAGGCAGGGGTCTCCCAGGCATTCATGGAGGCGGCTGCAGGGCTCAAACAAGCACCCTCGCTGTCCCCACAATATGTTGGTTGGCCAACTGAAAAGAGAAAATTGCTTGGCGGGGCTGGTTCGCCTCATTTCTTTTTGTCTGTTCTAATTTCTTTCCCCCTGGTCAAATCAAGACCTGTGACAATTTAATCCAAACAGACTCTGAGTCTGGGTCAAATGCTCAGAGGGCAGAATCGGTGACAAAAAAAAATGTCTGAAGAAACCGTAGCCCGCGACTAATTTACCTTGATGAATTAATTGCACCAATAACACATGGAATGAAAGAAAATGACTTGCTTGTTTGTAAAAAAAAAAAAAAAAAAGCTACCCCATTCCCCGACTCACATACCCCACGTATCTCTCCTGGAAACCAGAAATGCTCAGTCGTGAGCTGCATTCAACAAATATCTGGGAGCTTTGCTGCTGCAGGGAGTAGAGGGGGGGAGTGCACAGGCCCACTGGTACACACAGAGGCCAGAGGAGCAGAAGAGGACATAGGGAGGCTGCACTAATTCTCATGACGTGGGGTCTCTCGCTGACCTTGGGCCAGGCTACCCCTACAATCCTCCTGTCTCTGTTCCACACAGCACCGGAGTTACAGTCACTCTTGGCTTTCTAAACTCATGCTTGGGGCTTGAATTCAAATACTCCTGCTTGCACAGCAAGTGTTCTTCCCTGCTGAGGCCATTCTCTAGCCCTGCTTGTTTGCATAGCATAAGACGAGAATGTAGAACAAGCTGGGCATTCAGGCACAAATCCCATGAAACCATGTTTTGTTTGGGTTTTTTTATCTCACGCTAGACCCCTAGCTCACCCAGTCTCACCCGTCCAACCCAAGGGCACAAAAGCACAGCAGGTGCATCAATATGTGAAGTTTCCTTGAACACTGGGAGAAGCAGCTGAGCACAGAGCAGAGGCACATCTAACGGGCGCAGATAATACTGCTTAGCACGAGTCAGAGATGTACTGTGAGATGGGGAAGCTCTGTCTTCACCAAAGCCTCACAAGAAATCACATCCAAAGCTGAAAAAGAGTTTCTGCCCAGGAATTAATTACAGCATGACCACAGAAGAAAAAGAAGAGGAGGAGGATATAACAAATACCAACAATTTCTTAACTATTAACCCTACAAATTCCTACAACCCCTTTAACCTAACCACCAAACTTATTATTATTTTCCTAACCTTTTAGAAGGTTATAATTTCTGGGACAGGTCCTCAGTCGTCAAGAACACAGTCTCTGTGGTAGACCCTTTAACGCACTTAGTAGTCCTTTTTTCTGGAATATCTCAGAGGTAGATCCGTCAGGATAAATTGCAGTCTCACCTTAAATAAGGCTTGAGGCTTTCTTCTCTCTGGGAGACCTCAGCATCTGTAGACCACCTTAATTCCTTCGTATCAGCAACTCTGTCGCTCTGCCTCAGTCTTTAAAGCTGGCCACAGTTCCGTTCAAGCCACTGTTCAGACAGGTCAAACCCCTCTAGGCAAAAGCTGAGCCACAGGGTTTAGTCCTTGGCCTTTTGCTGTTTTGCTGAGGCTTTCTTTGCTCACCGGCTTCTTTCTGCCTCAAGGAGATCTGGTCATCAACTGATGGCCAGCATTGTTTTCAGCAGGACTTTCAGAGCTCTCTAGCATGGGGGGGGGGTCTCTTGGATGGGGCTCCATGCACTGTCCTTAAATAGGAGGAACTCTGTTTCAGCTTAATTTGGGCTCCGCCCACTTAGCAGCTGAAAACAATGCCAGGCCAGATACTTTGTTTCTTAGTCCATTAAGTCTTTCCTGTTTTTCCTGGCTTCAACCTTGTTTTTCAGTCCATTAAGTCTCCTGTTTGTTTCCTGTTTTCACCTGACTTCATCCTTGTTTTTCCACAAGTTGATAAGCTAATCACTCACAGAACCAAGTTGATCTTCATGCCCCGAATCAAGAGACTGTATAATATGACCTTATACCTTTGTATATTGATTCAAAATTAATATTATATTTGGCTAAATTGGTATTGATCATTGTGTATTAATACAAAATTAAGATTGTATTGGACTACATCTGTATTGATCTTTGTATATTGATACAAAATTAAGATTATATTTGGTCACAGTGGTATTAACCCTTGTATACTGATGCAAAATTAAGATTGTATTGGGCTACATAGGTATTGATCTTTATATATTGATACAAAATTAAGATTATATTTGGCCACATTGGTATTGATCTTTGTATATTGACACAAAATTAAGGGTAACGCTTCTTAAAGGTATTGTACCTAGTAATGCTTAAAAATGAAATGTGAAGTTTTGGCCTTTTGCTACCAACCATCATAAACTGTTTAGGATAATTAAGAAATGCAAACTAATAGTCATGCAAGCATGTCATTTTGTTAGTTACTATGACAGTCTATCACAGTTATTTTCTAAGCTAATCAGAAATAAAGTTGCTAAGAGACAAGCAACAGTTTTTTATCTAAATATAAGAGATAGATAGGGCATCTTCAAAAGCCTCAAGAGATCTGCAGAATATGGCATTCAAAGATGTTTTCTTAACTTTAGATTTTTTTTATATCGAGACATGTCAGCTCCTGACAGCACCCCCTATTCTACTCCAAGTAGAAGATAAGCATCGAAGAATCTCCAGTGTGAGATGATTGAATTAGTGGCAAGCCTATCTCTTGGCAAGAAAAACCCCTTGCTTCAACTGTAGACAGACTGCTGTCCAAAAAGGACAAAACTTGGAAGCAGGTAAGTCAACAGCCTAGCTCTGCCAAGATAGGGTAGGCAAGTCCTTCATAATTCCTGCTCTACAATCAATGTCTGTAAGAGAAATGGGGCCAAACAGCTGAAGATTGATGCTGTAATGTATGGAGAGAAAATGGGAACTGTCCAGGCAGTCACTGGTTTGTCATTTCTTAGTTTTGGAAGCTGCGGGCCCTGCACTTCCTATATAATCAGATATATAATCCCTCTCAGGTCTCTGAGGCGGTTGAAGAATAGATAGCTAGAGTCTCATAGTTAAATTTTGAGTTGTTTAGGAATCAAGAGGGTGTTCTGGAACTAAGAAGATGTTTTTAAAATTGTGATGAAAGTTAGTATGAAAGCTGAGTTAGATATAGAACTTTAAACTCATGGAGATGGTTAGATAGTAGAATGTTAAAGTCAGGTGCCAAATACATATGGACTGGACATTGGGAATGTATGCAAAGCCATATAACTCTCATAATTGTGGCCTATTTATTTCTATTGTTTTGTGTTGTATTTATTGTTATAAGAGAAAGAACCATTTGTTGGACTGAAAGGGAGAGCTGTTGGGGGAAAAAAGATATACCTTAAACTAAAAAAGGGGGGTTAGAGGATGGGAGGTTGAGGGGGAAGAGGGTGGAAGGGTGGGACTGGAGGGGGGAGTAGGGAGGGGATTGTGATTGAGATGTAACTTGAAGAAATAAAAAATAAAAAACAAAAACAAAAAAGAAACCTCTAAATATTTTCTAAATCTAATTTAATTAATGTAACTCCCTACAGGAGGAGAAGTAGGAGGAGGAGGAAGAGGAGGAAGAGGAAAGAGAGTGAGAGGAAGAGGAAGGAGAGTGAGAGGAAGAGGAAGAAGAGGGAGAGGAAGAAGAGGAAGAAGGAAGAAGAGAAGCAGTAGTAGATGATCCCATCAACTATACATTGCAAGTAAAATGCAAATCTCTTAGACTCACACTCCACTTACCTTTCTGTCTTCCTGTGTTTTATGCACCTGTGATAATTATTATTAAGAATGACTATCCAGCGGGCTGGAGAGGTGTCCCAGTGGTTAAGGGTACTGGTTGCTCTTCCAGAGGACCTGGGTTGATCCCCAGCACCCACATGGTGACTTACAACTTAACAACCATCTATAATTCCAATTCCAGAGGATTTGATACCCTCTTCTGGCCTCTGCAGGTATTTTGCATACATGGTACAGAAACATACAGGCCAGCAAAACCAGTCATACAAAGAAAATTTAAAAACAAAGCCAAAGAATGATCATCCAACCAAGTATGATGGCTGACTCCCATAATCCCAGTTCAGGAGGCTGAAGGAAAGGGGCTATTGTGAGTTCAAGTCCAGCCTGGACTACACAATACATTCCAGGGCAGCAGGCTGTAGTGTGAGGGCCTCTCTCAAAAATCCACAACAAAAGCTAGAGAGATGGCTCAGTGGCTCAGTGGGTAACGTATTTGTTGCCCAAGTGTGACTATCTAAATTCAGATCTTCAGAACCCATGCAAAAATAATCCAGTTGTAAGAGTGTACCTCAATAATCCAGCGCTAGGGAAGAGAAAACAGGAGGATTCCCCAGTCCAGCCAGATCAGGGAGCTCCAGGCTCAGTGAAAGACTGACTTAAAAAAACAAAGTGGAGAGCAACACAGAAAGACAACTATATTTATCTCTTGCTATCACATGGTGTATCCATGAACATACTTACCTGCACATACAACTGCTTACACATACAAACATGCATGTGTGTACACACAAACAATATAGTACTAATCATTAACTGAACCTTTTCCAGCTCAGCAATTTTTAAACTACTTTACCTTATCTAATTTAAACATTAACTTTTAAATTATTTTAACTATATGTACGTGTGTGTGTGTGTGTGTGTGTGTGTGTGTGTGTGTGTGTGTGTG
>CAJQZJ010034511.1:1462255-1478274 GCA_907164525.1 Lophiomys imhausi | reverse complement strand
TTTTTTTTTTTTTTTTTTTTTTTTTTTGGTTTTTCAAGACTGGGTTTCTCTGTGTAACCCTGGCTTTTCTGGACTCACTTTGTAGACCAGGCTAGCCTTGAACTCACAGAGATCCGCCTGCCTCTGCCTCCCGAGTGCTGGGACTAAAGATGTGCGCCACCACGCGGGGCTGATTTCCTTTTTTTCTGATGGCTGAGTAGTATTCCATTGTGTAGATGTATCACAGTTTTTTTTATCCATTCCTCAGTTGAGGGACATCTGGGTTGTTTTCGGGTTCTAGCTATTACAAATAAGGCTGCAATGAGCATAGATTACGAAACTCCCTTGTGGTTTGGTGAGGAATCATTTGGATGTATACCCAGAAGTGGTATGGCAGGCAGGTAGAGCTATTCCAAGTTTTCTAAGATATCGCCAGACTGATTTCCAGAGTGGTTGTACAAGCTTGCACTCCCACCAGCAATGGAGTAGGGTTCCCCTTTCTCCACACCCTTGCCAGCATGTGCTGTCATTTGAGCTTTAGATCTTAGCCATTCTGACAGGTGTGAGATGGAATCTCAGAGTTGTCTTGAGTTGCATTTCTCTGATGATTAATGATGCTGAGCATTTCTTCAATGTCTCTTAGCCATTAGGGATTCCTCCTTTGTGAATTCTCTGTTTAGCTCTGTTCCCCATTTTTTGATTGGATTATTTGGTTTCTTTTTTGTTTTTCCAGACAGGGTTTCTCTGTATATCTCTGGCTGTCCTGGACTCGCTTTGTAGACCAGGCTGGCCTGGAACTCACAGAGATCCGCCTGCCTCTGCCTCCCAAGTGCTGGGATTAAATGCATGCGCCACCACCACCTGGCCACTGGTCTGTGTCTATACCAATACCATGCTGCTTTTATTACTATTGCTGTGTATATTTGTTGTTATTGTGATGGGTGTCATTTCCCTAATTTCTTTCTAAGCCCATTTATTTTTTGTATAAAGAACGGTTTCTGATTTTTTTTGAATTATTTTTGTATCCAGCCACCTTGCTGAAGATGTTTATCAGCTGTAAGAGTTCTCTGGTGGAATTTTTGGGGTCTTTTTTTTTTTTAGGTTTTTCAAGACAGGGTTTCTCTGCCTGGACTGCCCTGGACTCACTTTGTAGACCAGGCTGGCCTTGAACTCACAGGGATCGCCCTGCTTCTGCCTGGAGTGCTGCAATTAAAGGTGTGTGCCACCACACCCAGCAATTACAGACAGCTGTGAACTGCCATGTGGGTGTTGGGATTTGAACCCGGGTCCTTTGGAAGACCAGTCAGTGCTGGTAACTGCTGAGCCATCTCTCCAGCCCCTTCATTTCCATTTTGTATCCCCTTGATCTCCTTTAGTTGTCTTATTGCTCTAGCAAGAACTTCAAGTACTATGTTGAAGAGATGTGGCAAAAGTGGGCATCCTTGTCTTGTCCCTGAGTTTAGAGAAAATGCTTTAAGTTTCTCTCAATTTGATGGTGGTTGCTGGCCTGCTTTATATTGCCTTTATTATTTCTAGGTATGGTCCTTTTATGCCCGTTCTCTCCAGGACTCTTAGCATGAAGGGGTGTTGGATTTTGTCAAATGCTTTTTCAGCATCTAGCGAGATGATTATGTGGTTTTTTCTTTCAACTTGTTTATATGGTGAATTACGTTGATGGATTTTCATATGTTGAACCTGAAAGGAATGGAAATTTTTGAAACCCCCCCAGCAGATAGAGTGGAGCCAGGCCAGCTATGTTCCAGGAACTTAGCTGACCACAAAAACGCGGAACTAAGAACGCAGGTCAGCCGGTTCACGAGCCCTAGGTTCCAGGAACTGGCTAACCACAAAGTAGATAGTTGAGTAAGATTAAATTCCTGAGAAAAACATGTATAGGGTGTTCCCCACATGACTGACTAAATGATGGGCTGGTACTTTCCACTGGTATTCCCCCTCACCCCCCCTTGTTTTGTCAACCCCCCCTTGGTTTGTGGTTTTGTCCTTTAAGTACCCTGCACTCCCCCAGCTTGTGGTTGGACTTCTTTACCTTCCTCTATCTGTGTGGGACCTCAGTGCACTGATCCCGAAATAAACCTCTTGCTGATTGCATCAAGATCGGTCTCTTGGGAGTTATTGGGTGGCCGTGTCATCCCGAGACTTGAGTGTGGTCTCCCCTCTCGGGGGTCTTTCAAACCATCCCTGTATTCCTGGGATGAAGCCTGCTTGATCATGGTGTATGATACTTTTGATGTGTTCTTGGATTCGGTTTGCCAGTATTTTATTAAGTATTTTTGCATCTGTGTTCTTGAGGGAGATTGGTGTGAAGTTCTCTTTCTCTGTTGGGTCTTTGTGTGGTTTAGGAATCAGGGTGACTGTGGCCTCATAGAATGAGTTAGGCAGTGTTCTTTCTGATGGTATTTTGTGGAAGAGTTTGAAGAGTTATTGGTATTAGCTCTTCTTTGCAGGTCTGGTAGAATTCTGTGTTGAAACCATCTGGCCTTGGACTTTTTTTGGTTGGGAGATTTTTTAAATGACTTTTTCTATTTCCTTAGGGGTTATAGGGCTGTTTAATCTGTTGACCTGATCTTGATTTAACTTTGGTAGGTGGAATCTATCAAGAAAATTGTCCTATTCACTTAGGTTTTCAAATTTGGTGGCGTATAGAGTTTTAAAGTAGGACCTAAAGATTCTCTGGATTTCCTCAATGTTGTTATTTCTCCCTTTTCATTTCTGATTTTGTTGATTTGGGTTTTTTTCCGTCTGCCTTTTAGTTAATTTGGCTAAAGGTTTGTCTATTTTGTTGAGTTTTCTCAACCAACTCTTGGTCTTATTGATTCTTTTGTTTCTAAGTTGTTAATTTCAGCCCCAAGTTTGATGATTTCCTGCCTTCTGCTCCTCTTGGGAGTGTTTGCTTCTTTTTTTTCCCCCAGTTCTTCCATTTCTCCTGTTAATTCACTAATATGTACTGTCACAATTTTCTTTTTGAAGGCACTTAGTGCGATGACCTTTCCTCGTAGCACTGCTTTCACTGTGTCCCATAGGTTTGGGTATGTTGTGCCTTCATTGTCGTTGGATTTTGACAAGTTTTTGATTCTCTTCTTTATTTCTTCCCTGACCCAGTGGTCATTCAGTAGAGAGTTGTTCAGTTTCCATGAATGTGTAGGCCTATTATTTCTGTTGTAGTTGAAGTCCAGCTTTATTCCATGATGGTCTGATAAGATGCAAGGGGTTATTTCAACTTTCTTGTATCTGTTGAGGCTTGCTTTGTGTCTGACTGTATGTTTGATTTTGGAGAAGGTTCCGTGTGGTGCTGAGAAGAAGGTGTATTCTTTTGTGTTTAGGTGAAACGTTCTGTAGATATCTTTTAGGTCCATTTGGTTCATGCCTTTTTTTTTTTTTTTGCTTTTTAAAAAAAATTATTTATTTTTTTATTTCTTCAAGTTACATCTCAATTGCAGTCCCCTCCCTATTCCCCCTCCAGTCCCACCCTCCCACCCTCAACCCCCCCATCCTCTTCCCTTTTTTTTTCTTTTAAGTTTAAGGTATATCTTATTTCCCCCTACAGTTTCCCCTTTCAGTCCAACAAATAAATGGCTCTTTCTCTTATAATAATAAATACAATACAAAACAACAGAGGTAATTAGGCCACAGTTATGAGGGTTATATGGCTTAGCGTACATTCCCAATGTCCAGTCCATATGTATTTGGCACCTGACTTTAACATTCCACTATCTAACCATCTCCATGAGTTTAAAGTTCTATATCTGACTCAACATTCATACTAACTTGCAACACAATTTTAAAAGTATCTTCTTAGATCTATAACACTCTCTTGACTCCTAAGCAACTCAAAATTTAATTATGAGACTCTAGCTATCTGTTCTTCAACTACCTCAGAGACCTGAGAGGGATAAATATATCTGATTTTATAGGAAGTACAGGGCCTGCAGCTTCCCAAACTAAGAAATGACATACCAGTGGCTGCCTGGACAGTTCCCATTTTCTCTCCATACATTACAGCATCGATCTTCAGTCATTTGGCCCGTTTCTCTGACAGACATTGATTGTAGAGTAGGGGTTACGAAGGACTTACCTACCCTGTCTTGGCAGAGCTAGGCTGTCGACTTACCTGCTTCCAGGTTTTGTCCTTTTTGGACAGCATTCTGTCTACAGTTGGAGCAAGGGGCTTTTCCCACCAAGAGATAGGCTTGTGACTAATTCAATCATCTCCCACTGGAGATTCTTCGATGCTCATCTTCTACTTGGAGGAGAATAGGGGGTGCTGTCAGGAGTTGATATGTCTTGATATAAAAAAAATCTAAAGTTACGAAAACATCTTTGAATGCCATATTCTGCAGATCTCTTGAGGTTTTTGAAGAGGCCCTATCTATCTCTTATATTAGGGTAAGCAGATGTTGCTTGTCTCGTAGCAGGTTTATTTCTGATTGGCTTAGAAAGTAACTATAATAGGCTGTCATAGTACCTAACAGAATGACCGGCTTGCATAACCATTAGTTTGCATTTCTTAATTATCCTAAACAATTTATGACAATTAGTAGTAAAAGGCTGAAACATCCCATTTCATTTTTTTTCTTTTCCTCCAAACCCTTCCATCCCATTTCTCTGGGGTGGGGTGTCCTTATATAACAGTCCCTCATCTCCATTGAGAGGTCGTATGAGGGCCAAGAGCCTACTCATTCATTGGGGGTCTATGAAACAGTACCATCAGTGAAAAGTGTCTCGTTGCCCAGGAGAGAGAACTACTAAACAAACAAACCAATAAGCAGACAATAGATAAAAAAGACTAAAAAATAGAAAAAATATAACTAATATATAAAAAATAAAAATTAAAAATAAGAAGTCTATGTCCAAGTTCCCTTTGGTGTGTTAGTTATAGTATCGATACCTTCTACTATATAGCTAAAATCCTACTATGAGTGAATAGATGCCATATGCGTCCTTCTGAGTCTGGGTTAGCTTACTCAGGATGAGCTTTTCTAGTTCCATCCATTTGGCTACAAATTGCATAATTTCATTGTTCCTGATAGCTGAATAATATTCCATTGTGTAGATGTACCACAGTTTTTTAACCCATTCTGCGGTTGAGGGACATCTGGGTTGTTTCCAGTTTCTAGCTATTACAAATAAGGCTGCTATAAACATAGATGGGGAAACTTCCTTATGATTTCGTGAAGAGGCATTTGGGTGTATACCCAGAAGTGGTATGGCTGGATCCTGAGGCAGAGCTATTCCAAGTTTTCTAAGATATCGCCAGACTGACCTCCATAGTGGTTGCACAAGCCTGCATTCCCACCAGCAATGGAGTAGGGTACCCCTTTCTCCACACCCTCGCCAGCATGTGCTGTCATTTGAGATTTTGATCTTAGCCAGTCTGACAGGTGTGAGATGGAATCTCAGAGTCCTCTTGAGTTGCATTTCTCTGATGATTAAGGATGCTGAGCATTTCTTCAGGTGACTCTCGGCCATTAGGGATTCCTCCTTTGTGAATTCTCTATTTAGCTCTGTCCCCCATTTTTTGATTGGATTATTTGGTTTCTTGGCATTTAATTTCTTGAGTTCTTTGTAGATTTTGGATATTAGCCCTCTGTCAGATGTGGGGTTGGTGAAGATTTTCTCCCAGTCTGTAGGCTGCCGTTTTGTTCGAATGACAGTGTCTTTTGCCTTACAGAAGCTTTTCCGTTTCATGAGGTCCCATTTATTGATTGTTGATATCAAGTCCTGAACTGTTGGTGTTCTGTTCAGGAAGTTGTTGCCTGTGCCAATTAGTTCGAGGGTTTCTCCCACTTTATCTTCTAGTAGATTTAGTGTGACCGGCCTTATGTTAAGGTCTTTGATCCACTTGGACTTAAGTTTTGTACAAGGTGATAAGTATGGGTCTAATTTCATTCTTTTACAAGTGGACATCCAGTTGGACCAGCACCATTTGTTGAAGATGTTGTCCTTCTTCCAATGTGCCGTTTTGGCTTCTTTGTCAAAAATTACATGGCCATAAGTGTGTGGGTCTATTTCTGGATCTTCAATTCGATTCCATTGATCTACTGGTCTGTTTCTATACCAATACCATGCTGTTTTTACAACTATTGCTCTGTAGTACAGCTTGAAATCTGGGGTGGTAATACCTCCAGATGTTTTTTTATTGTACAGGATTGATTTAGCTATTCTGGGCTTTTTGTTGTTCCATATGAAATTGAGGCTAGCTCTTTCCAAGTCTATAAAAAATTTTGTTGGTATTTTGGTAGGAATTGCATTGAATCTATATATTGCTTTTGGTAGGATGGCCATTTTTATTATGTTGATCCTACCTATCCATGAGCATGGGAGATCTTTCCATCTTCTAAAGGCCTCTTCCATTTCTTTCTTCAAGGGCTTGAAGTTCTTGTTGTACAGGTCCTTTACTTGCTTGGTTAGAGTTACCCCCAGGTATTTTATGTTGTTTGTGGCTATTGTGAAGGGGTTGTTTCCCTTATTTCTTTCTCAGCCCATTTGTTTGTTGTATAAAGAAGGGCTTCTGATTTTTTTGAATTAATTTTGTATCCATCCACTTGCCTGAAGGTGTTTATCAGCTAGCTGTAAGAGTTCTCTGGTGGAATTTTTGGGGTCGCTTATGTATACTATCATATCATCTGCAAATAGGGATAATTTGACTATATTGAAAAGATATGGTGAAAGTGGACATCCTTGTCTTGTCTCTGAATTTAGAGGAAATGATTCAAGTTTCTCTCCATTTATTTTGATGTTGGCCACTGGCCTGCTGTATATTGCCTTTATTATTTCTAGGTATGGTCCTTGTATGCCCATTCTCTCCAGAACTTTTAGCATGAAGGGGTGTTGGATTTTGTCAAATGCTTTTTCTGCATCTAGCGAGATTATCATGTGGTTTTTTCTTTCATCTTGTTTATATGGTGAATGACGTTAATAGACTTTCGTATGTTGAACCATCCCTGCATTCCTGGGATGAAGCCTACTTGATCATGGTGTATGATACTTTTGATGTGTTCTTGAATTCGGTTTGCTAGTATTTTATTAAGTGTTTTTGCATCTATGTTCATGAGGGAGATTGGTCTGAAGTCCTCTTTCTTTGTTGGGTCTTTGTGTGGTTTAGGAATCAGGGTGACTGTGGCCTCATAGAATGAGTTTGGCAATGTTCTTTCAGATTCTATTTTGTGAAAGCATTTGAAGAGTATTGGTGTTAGTTCCTCTTTGAAGGTCCGGTAGAATTCCGTGCTAAAGCCATCTGGCCCTGGGCTTTTTTTGGTTGGGAGATTATTAATGACTGTTTCTATCTCCTTAGGGGTTATAGGGCTGTTTAATCTGTTTATCTGGTCTTGATTTAGCTTCGGTAGGTGGACTCTATCAAGAAAATTATCCATTTCACATAAGTTTTCAAATTTGGTGGAGTATAGATTTTTAAAGTAGGATCCAAATATTCTCTGGATTTCCTCAATGTCTGTTGTTATTTCTCCCTTTTCATTTCTGATTTTGTTGATTTGTGTTTTCTCCCTCTGTCTTTTAGTTAATTTGGCTAAGGGTCTGTCTATTTTGTTGATTTTCTCGAAGAACCAACTCTTGGTTTCATTGACTCTTTGTATTGTTCTTTTTGTTTCTAAGTTGTTGATTTCAGCCCTAAGTTTGATGATCTCCTGCCTTCTGCTCCTCTTGGGAGTGTTTGCTTCTTTTTTTTTCCAATTCACCCAGTTTAGCTGTTAATTCGCTAATATGAGCTGTCACAATTTTCTTTTTGAAGGCACTTAGTGCTATGAACTTTCCTTGTAGCACAGCTTCCATTGTGTCCCATAGGTTTGGGTATGTTGTGTCTTCATTTTTGTTGGATTTTAAGAAGTCTTTGATTTCCTTTTTTATTTCTTCCCTGACCCAGTGGTCCTCTAGTAAAGAGTTGTTCAGTTTCCATGTGAGTGTAGACTTTCTGTTGATTCTTTTGCTGTTGAAGTCCAGCTTTATTCCATGGTGGTCTGATAAGATACAAGGGGTTATTTCAGTTTTCTTTTATCTGTTGAGGCTATCTTTGTGTCCAACTATATGGTCGATTTTGGAGAAGGTTCCGTGAGGTGCTGAGAAGAAGGTGTATTCTTTTGTGTTTGGGTGAAACGTTCTGTAGATATCTGTTAGGTCCATTTGGTTCATGATCTCTGTTAGACTCATTATTTCTCTGTTTAGCTTCTGTCTTGATGATCCCTTCATAGTTGTGAGTGGGGTGTTGAAGTCTCCCACTATTAAAGTGCTTCCGTTGATGTGCGACTTAAGTTTTAGAAGCGTTTCTTTTATAAATGTAGGTGCCTTTGTATTTGGGGCATAGATGTTCAATATTGAGATGACCTCTTGGTGGATATTTCCTTTAATGAGTATGTAATGCCCTTCTCTGTCTTTTTTTATTAACTTCAATTGGAAGTCTATTTTGTTTGATATTAGGGTGTCTACTCCAGCTTGTTTCCTGGGTCCATTTGCTTGGAAAACCTTTTCCCAGCCGTTTACTCTGAGATAGTGTTTATCTTCAACAGTGAGGTGTGTTTCTTGTATACAGCAAAAAGATGGGTCTTGTTTACGGATCCAGTCTGTAAATCTGTGTCTTATTATTGTCGAGTTGAGTCCATTGATGTTGATGGATATTAGTGACCAGGGGTTGTTATTTCCCATTATTTTGGTATAGCTGGCTGTGTTCTGTTTCTTTTTGTTTAGTTGCTGTGGAGGTTTCTATTTCCTCTGTTTTCTTGGGTGTAGTTATCTTCTCTGTGTTGGAATTTTCCTTCTAGGATCTTTTGTAGGGCTGGGTTTGTGAGGAGATATTGTTTGAATTTGATTTTGTCATGGAATATCTTGTTTTCTCCTTCTATGTTGATAGAGAGTTTTGCTGGGTATAGTAGTCTGGCTGGGCACCTATGTTCTCTCAGGGCTTGTAGGACATCCGTCCAGGCCCTTCTAGCTTTTAAAGTTTCTGAGGAGAAGTCAGGTGTGATTCTGATGGGTCTGTCATTGTATGTGACTTGGCCTTTTTCTCTTACAGCTTTTAATATCCTTTCTTTGTTCTCTACATTTTGAGTTTCTATTATTATGTGGCGAGGAGTTTCTTTTCTGATCTAATCTGTTTAGTGTTCTGTAAGCCTCTTGGATTTTTACTGGCATCTCTTTCTTTAGGTTTGGGAAGTTTTCTTCTATGATTTTGTTGAAGATATTTCCTGGACCATGGAGTCCTAACCCTAACCTCTATGCCTATAATTCTTAGGTTCTGTCTTTTCATTGAGTCCTTGATTTCTTGGATGTTGTGGGTGAGAGATTTTTTAGCCTTCTTATTTTCTTTGGATGTTGTACTGATTTCTTCCATCGAATCTTCCATGCCTGAGATCCTGTCTTCCATCTCTTGCATCCTATTTTTCATACTCACATCCGTAGTTCCTGTTCTCTTCTTGATTCTCCATTTCCTCTTTTAACTCTGACTGTGTTTTCTTTATTGTTTCCATTTCTATTTTCATGTCTTGAATGGTATTGTTCGTTTTGTACATTTCCTTCTCCAGTTTGCTAGTTTTTGCCTGGATATCTTTCATTGCTTTATCCTTTTCCTGTTCAAGCTGGGTCACCTTGGCTTGGAGCTCTTTAATGGTGTTATTCGTTGTTTTGACTTGTAAAATTGTGGCTTCTTTGAATTCCTTCATAGTTTTAAGTTCTTCTTGAAGGGACTCTATCACTTTCCATAATGTAGAATTGTCATTGTTTTCATATGTTTCAGTTGTGGTGAGGTGGTTCGGGCTGAACGGAATAGCGTTGTTTTCTTTTGTTGGAGACATTTCGCTCTGTTTTTTTTTTTTTTTTCTGGGGCCTCTGGCCATGTGGAATTTTTTTGCTGTCTTCTGGACTTGGGTCCAAAGGGGGCGCTTTGGTGTAGGATTCGAGTTGCCTTACTCTACCCCTATAAGGTGAGTCATTCAGCCCCGCCTCCCAGGTGGAGACCTAACTAATCCAGGTAGCGGAGCTGTGTATAAGTAAGCTCTGGTTCCCCGCCGGAAGGGCCCTTACTAGTACAAAAGTCCAATATAGGACAGTTTCAAATATCTCGCAGTTTGCCTGGGGTTGGTTCCTGTAGCGGGTAAATCTGCAGTTCAGCTCCAATAGCCTTGCCGCTCCCGTGGCATGGAAACTGGCCAGTGACGTCACATACTGCGATCTGCGGTCTGAAGGCACTTTGCAGGGGAGCTACGCTCACTTCCAAGGGTCACAACCTTTCGCCAGATAATTGGATTGTCTGTGTGAGACCTGGGAGTGCCCAGCAGGGTGGGGATTATCTCTGCGTGGGTTCTGAATCTGCCGGCTGGGTATTAGGTTGGAACTTACCGGGAGTCTCTCTCCTGTTGGGGGATGGGTGATCCCGATTCCTGGGACCAGTGGCTTCCTAGCGTGTCCGAGAGTGGGAAAAGGCGTCCTGCCCAGGGATCTTCTGTGGTCCCTGTGTAGCTGGGTGAGATTTAGAAGGGGTCGTGCCCTTTGTACAGCATCCTGCAACAGTTGCCGCCTTGTGACTGTTGACCCCGAAATCAAAATTCATCCGCGCAGGCCGCCGCCATCTTGGGTCCCCCTGGTTCATGATCTCTGTCAGACTCATTATTTCTATGTTTGGTTTCTGTCTTAATGACCTGTCCATTGTTGTGAGTGGGGTGTTGAAGTCTCCCACTACTAATGTGTGGGAATCAATGTGAGTTTTATGCTTTAGAAGGGCTTCTTTTACAAATGTGGGTGCCCTTGAATTTGGGGCACAGATATTCAGTATTGAAATGTTGTCTTGATGAATTTTTCCTTTAATGAGTATGTAGTTCCCTTCCCTATCTTTTTTGATTAACTTTCAGTTGAAAGTCTATTTTATTTGATATTAGGATGGCTACTCCAGCTTGCTTCCTGGGCCCATTTGCTTGGAAACCTGTTCCCAGGCCGTTACTCTGAGGTAGCGCTTATCTTTGTTAGTGAGATGCGTTTCTTGTATGTAGAAGAATGTTGTATCTTGTTTACAGATCCATTCTGTATGCTTGTGTCCTTTTACTGGGGAGTTGAGTCCATTGATGTTGATGGATAGTACTGACCAGAGGTTGTTATTTCCTATTTTGGTGTAGGTGGTGGTTGTGTGTTTCTTTTGGTTTAGCTGCAGTGGAGTTTTTTGCTTCCTCTATTTTCTTGGGTGTAGTTATCTTCTCTATGTTGGAATTTTCCTTCTAGGATCATATGTAGGGCTGGATTTGTGGGTAGACACTGTTTAAATTTGATTTTGTCATGGAATATCTTGTTTTGTCCATCTATGTTGATAGAGAGTTTTGCTGGGTATAGTAGTCTGGCTGGGCACCTATGTTCTCTTAGGGCTTGTAGGACGTCTGCCCAGGCCCTTCTGGCTTTTAGAGTTTCTGAGGAGAAATTGGGTGTAATTCTGATGGGTCTGCCATTATATGTTACTTGACCTTTTTTTCTCTTACAACTTTTAATATTCTTTCTTTGTTCTCTACATTTGGAGTTTCAATTATGTGGCAAGAGGGGTGTCTTTTCTGATCTAATCTGTTTGGTGTTTTGTAAGCCTCTTGGAATTTTATTGCCATCTCTTTCTTTAGGTTTGGTTAGTTTTCTTCTATGATTTTGTTGAAGATGTTTCCTGGACCTTTGAGTAGGGAGTCTTCTCTTTCCTCTATGCCTATAATTCTCAGGTTCCATCTTTTCATTGAGTCTTTGATTTCTTGGATGTTATGGGTGAGAACTCTTTTAGATTTCTCATTTTCTTTGGTTGTTGTACTGATTTCTTCCATTGAATCTTCCACACCCGAGAGTCTGTCTTCCATCTCTTGTATCCTATTTTTGATAGTCATGTCTGTAATTCCTGTTCTCTTCCCTTGGTTTTCCACCTCCAGGATTGTCTCTGCTTATTTTTTATGGGTTTCACCTGGTGACCCAGGGACTAATAAAAGTCTCTGGGTAACACTGTCGGACACTCAGAAAAACAGACCAGCAGAAACCACAGAAGTCACAAAGGCTGGGAAAGCAAGAAAATCGTCACCAGGAAAGGACCTGTGGGTACGAGCCACTCAGATACCTAGAGAGCTGCTCCGAACACCAGACAGGGATACTCACCAGCCTCCTGCGCTCCCAGATTCCATGTGGGCATTCCAACACCGGGGGAAGATCAGTGGAGCCTCAGGAACAGGTATATTCTCAGTGGAGCCATTGTGGCCATGAACCACAGCACATTTTGAGCTGCAGGACCACAGCTCTGTATCTCCAGTGAAGCTGCAGTCTGAGAGACGCAAGCATATTTGGGCTTGCCCAGAAGGGTGTTGGACATACAGGCCCCTCTATTGGATTTACAGTCACTCAGAAGAACACTGCAGCTAGACAAAGCAGCGGTATCAGTTCCTGTAGTGGACTACACCTCCGGCACATTGCAGTGTCCTGGGCTTTGGTGAGAAGGACCACAGCAGTGTATCTGCATCGGAGCCATGGTCTGGGAGACGAAGGTATATTTGGGCTTGCCCAGAGGGGTGTTGGACATACAGGTCCCTCTATTGGATTTACAATCACTACAAAGAATACTGCAGCTAGACAAAGCAGTAGGATACACTTCCTGTAGTGGGTTACGCCTCTGGCACCACTGAAGTTTCAGGCCTTGGTGGGCGGGTGGCCCCGATCACCAGTATCCATCCACAGGACAGTTCCGGCACCCAAATCAAGACCAGCACAGCCACAGGAACGGTGAGATCAAAGTGGGCTGAAAGGTGGGGTGGTCAGGTTGGAAGGTTGCTGGGAATTCAACTGAGTCCAAGCCCCAGACGAGTTGTGGGGTTAATATCAGACCTATCAGCCAGTGCTGATTCCTGGTGGAAAACCAGATCTTCAGCATCTACAGTTCCACCCCTGCAGCAGCAAGTTCTTGGCCTGTGTGCACCGCCCGTGTGACTCAGACTAGAGGGCTTAGTGCCTAGGGCCAAGAGGCACAGAGGTGCCCTGGGGACCATCTAGGAGGAGCCGCCTGGGGAGAACACAATCACTGATGTAACCCCCAGACCAGACAAACTAGCAGCAGGGGACTCTGCAGGCTGGAATAACACATCCTACCCTAAACCCAGCCTGAGTTCCCAGTTGGGACACAACTGGAAGGGGTGAACTTCAGGGGCCCCACTGAAATACAGCCCCCAACACAAGATCCCACCTAGCCTGTGTTCAGCTAGAGACCACCAAGACTATACAGCCTCTATACCAAAGTCCCATCCTTCGCATCAGGTCCAGAGGACACTAGGAACAATCACCTAAGGACAACCAGATGGCTAAAGATCAGCAAAAAACAAATCTAACAAAAATCAGGGAATTATGACTCCATTGAAATACAGCGATGCTAATACAGCAAACCCCAACCATCCCACCATAGCTGAAACCCACGAAAATGATGACAAATCTATACTTTGGAAAACGATAGAGTCCTTACAAGAAGAATTGAAATCTCTGAAAGAATATTAAGAAACTTTAACTTTACAAATGAATTGGCCGACAAAGTCATCTAAATTGAAGCAGGAAACATATAAAATGTATAAAAGTGCTCAAGACTTGAAATTGGAAATAGAAGCAATAAAGAAAACACAGGCAGAAATAGTCCTGACGGTGGAAAACCAAGGGAAGAGAACAGAAACTACAGACATGAGTAGCAAGAGGTGGAAGACAGAATCTCTGGTGTGGAAGATTTCAATTGAGAGAGAGTTCTTTAAAGTCGTCAGTCTCGGGGCCCAGAGAGCTGGAAAAGTGCACAAGGCAAGCCGAATTCAGAAGCCGCTTGGAGAGGCCTTCAGTTGTAAGGTTTGACTGGGCTAAGGAGACCATTAGAGGCGAGTTTCAACTGATGAACAAATCCAGCCTCAGTTTGGTGGCTGGAATAGACTGACTTTATAAACTGGCTACAATTTGGTGATGGAAATAAATTGGCATTGTGAAGTTACAAAGGAAGGCCCAACAAACACTAAGCTTTGAAAGGGACTGTCTTCTGGGACTGCTGTAAACTAAGCAGAAAGTTAAAAGTGTTAGTTAAGTGTTTTACACAGGTATTAGAGTGTTTTTAGGTATTAGAGTATTCTTAGATTATAGATTTTAGGATATAGGATTTAGATATTTTATAGATGTTTGTTAAATATTAATAAATATGTGTTGATAACTAAAAATATCCTGTTACACCCAGCTGTTGTTTACCTTACATCAAGAGTAAGACTGCTCCAATAAATAGAACAGGGAACATTTGGGAGTACTGGAAAACATGTATTTTGGCAAACAATAGTGAATGATAAGGGCCAAAATTAAAAATACAAATAAATGGTATTGAAATAGGATTGCTTGGGGCTGGAGAGATGGCTCAGCGGTTAAGAGCACTGCCTCCAAAGGTCCTGAGTTCAATTCCCAGCAACCACATGGTGGCTCACAACCATCCACAATGTGATCTGGTGCCCTCTTCTGGAATGCAGGTGTACATGCAGATAGAGCACACATGCATAAAATAAATATAATAAATCTTTAAAAAAAAAAAAAAAAGAAAGAAATAGGATTGCTTGACACAGGAGTGGATGTCACTGTCCTGTTACAGGAATCTTGGAATCCAAAATGGCCACTTCAAAAGGTCCATAAACAGTTTATAGGAATTGGATCACACATAAAACAAAGTGTATGCTGGATTAACTGTGTCGGACCAGAAGGGCAAACAGGGAATCTGAGACCTTATGTGGCTGATGTACCCATAAATTTATGAGGAAGGGATCTTTTACAACATTGGGGTACTCAAATTAATATTTCTGCAATCCCAGAAACTAAGAGATCAAGCTCAGAAATGATTGGTGTATGTCACCTTGATTTGTTTCTGGGAACAAGCAGACTATTGCAGTTGACAGAATGAAGCGTAACACTGTTAAATGTAAGAGGTTCCCTGGCCTGTATCTGCAGCCGAGTAGCTTTAGTAGCTCTCCCATTGGTGGCTCTTGGGGCAGCACCAGCATCAAAGTGTTCTGACATGGCTGCTGCACATGCTTGAAATGCGGCAGACACACGCATGTTACAATTTGGTGTGTGCCGTTTTTTAGAAATCAGACATGAAGAATGTGGAAAGTAAGGATTTTCATCTTACAGAGTTTGCCATTGGGTTAAATGAAATACAGTTTGAGATCAGGCAAATGGACAACACTGGTTTAATATGTAAAGCAAAATAAATGTGTCCCACGGTGTAATAGGGCAGTGCTGTTGTCCTACCATGCAGACCCTCAAGGAACAGTAAATTAGCACAGAAGATGTGGAATTTGCAGAGAAGCAGCTATCTTTTCCAAAGGTAGAATTTGGGAGGCAAGGGAGCCACTATCTTAGCACAAATCGTCTAGTACAGCCTGTAGTTCTGGAGATCTTAAATAAATTTGTTAAACGCTCTTCTGTTCTGCCCCTGCTCTGGATACACATTTGTGTGTTCATTAGGGAAATCAAGAGCCAGGAGCTTTAATGCATGGCGTTTCATGAAACACAAGTTCCCTAGTAAAAACCAGAGGGGATTCATTCTGGTTTCTTCATTTACTCTGTGTGTGTGTGTGTGTGTGTGTGTAGTAATGTACTCTGAAGTCCTTTAGGCATTTGACAGAGGAAATTGGGGGAGGTAGCACATAAATATCACCAGGACTTGTAGAAAGTTTTTTACATAAATAATAAAGGGGGAAGCTTATGTTAAGCAAAATGTTTAACAAAATTCTCTTTCTCTCATTTTTATGTAGCTATGCCAAGAAAAGCAGTCCTGAAGATTCCTTTTTGTAGTTTTCTTGCTACTACTGAGATTTTGTTCTGCAAGATGGTGGGGATTAAACTCTAAGGCCTCAGGCATGCGGAGGAAGTGGTTTTCTATGGAGTTAAGTCCCCAGTCTCTGTCATTTTGTTAACAGGATTCTTCCCTTGGTTTTCACATTTCTCTTATTAAACAGGTTTCTTTGTGTGTGTGTGTGTGTGTGTGTGTGTGTGTGTGTGTGTGTGTGTGT
>CAJQZJ010034511.1:1415922-1462245 GCA_907164525.1 Lophiomys imhausi | reverse complement strand
GTGTGTGTGTGTGTGTGTGTGTGTGTGTGTGTGTGTGTGTGTGTGTGCGCTTTGTGATTTTTTAAAATTTATCTTATCTTATGCACATTGGTGCTCTGCTTGCATGTCTGTCAGATCTTGGAGTTGTAGACAGTTGTGAGCTGCTATGTGGGTGATAGGATTTGAACCTGGGTTCTCTGGGAGACCAGTCAGTGCTCTTAACCACCTAGCCATTTCTCCAGCCCCTAAATAGGGTTTTTTGTTTGTTAATTTTTTGAGACAGGATTTCTCTGTGTAACAGAGTCCTAGCTGTCCTGGACTCAATTGGTAGAGCAGGCTGGCCTTGAACTCAGAGATCCGCCTGCCTCTGCCTCCCAAGTGCTGGGATTAAAGGCATGCGCCACTACGGCGGGCAAACAGGGTTCTTAACTGGGGAAATAGTTGGTAACAACTGGACACACTTGATTATCATAACTGGGTTTGAGATGTGTCTACCAACATCTAGTGGGAAGTGCCTACAGGTGCTACAAGATATCTTACAGGACAATCCATACGACAAAGGATGGTCTGACCCAAAATGTTAATAGTGCAGAATTTGAAAAATTCTGTCTTAGAAAATGTAATTCTCTACCTGGCACAGCCATATCCATTGGAAACAGCAAAAGTTATGAAATCAGAATACCCGTTTGACACAGTTTTAACAAAGCTGAGCCAAATACCACAACTGACTTCATTCTGTCTCACTTTTAGATTTTGCTCTCTGTGTGTTGCATTCTTGGGGACTTTCTGCATTATGATTCATTTTATGCCTATTCCCAAGAAAATTATGTCTCAGTCTCTTTTAGGAAAGTTCTAAACTGCTGCTTTTAGGGCAATAACCTTATCTGGCCACTATTTGGAAGGCTTCCGTGTGTCCCAGAGATCATGATAAGCTCAGATAAACAAAAGCTAGGAATTTCAGAATGAGGTCATGACTCCAGGAGTCTTCTTTGGGTGTCTGCCCATAAGCAAACTAAAACAGTATAATTGGAGCAGGGTAAACAGAAATAAATGACAAATTCTGACTGTCCAAGAGATTTAGTAACATTCTAAGCCTCGGTTTACAGTATACTTAGAGCTCTCTGACAATGCAGTTTAAAGATAGGGGGTCATCCAGGGTACACCCTTGGAGGAATAGAACTCAGTAAATAAGATAGAGTGACTAAAATAAAATTTTCCTACCTCGTAGCACCGATAATGAAATGATAAAGAAGATAGATATTAGTATTTGCTATTCATACAGAGACCAGTTCAGATATTTTCTGTTTGTCTGGGGCGCTCTAAAACTAAATATTTGGGGACTGGAGAGATGGTTCAGCAATTAATAGTACTGACAGCTCTCCCACAGGACCTAGGTTCAATTCCCAGCACCTACATGGCAGTTCACAACTCCAAGATCTGACACCCTCATGGACATTCATTCAGGCAAAACACCAATGCAATAAACTAACTAAATCCTTTTTAAAAACTGCAAATACTGCCTGATTTTAGCAGACTGTCATATAATTAATGTGTTTGCTTTGTTGGAGGCCTTTAGATTCTTTGAATCAGAGTTATAGGGCTGATAATAAAAATAAAATCTGTTCTATTTATACTTTCTAATTGTGACAACTTGTAACCCCAGATATGTAATGAAAAATCAAACACATTTCAAGAGATAAAATAATATAATCTGTACTTCTTGGGAAATCATTAGTTTGTGCTTGTTCTGTGTAACCTGTATAAATAAGCTAGTCAGTCAGAGCCGCAAGATTCTCCTGACCACCATGCCTGACTCACTCCCCGCTCAGGAAAGAACCCAATCAAGGGCCAGAGCTGGCACCCAGTACTGAAGACATACCCATAAACTATTAATAACTGTAAACACCTTCCAACCCACCAACTCGAGACACTTGAGAAAAGGTACCAAGATGAGGACATCTTCAGGTACAAGTCCTTTGGGCAATTAGTCAGCAGTCCAGCCAAACCAGCATCACCAAGGGACAGGTGCAATCAGCATCACACAGCCACCTGCGGCAGTGGCTCCCCCCGGCTCCGGCAAGAGCAACAGTGATGGCAGTTGCTGCATCCCACTTGGGGCTGAGGTCTCTTCAGCCCATCGAGCTTGCTGAATCCCCATGGGGCAGGTGCAGCACTCCACAGATGGCCTTGGTTCAGTGGCTTTTGCTGCTTCAAATGAAGCCTCACCTGGGTTCAGTCCAACCCAGGCCTCAATCTTGAGCAAGTCTAGGTAGCAGCAACCTTCAGCAAAGCATTGTCCTGAGTCTTGAAGTGAAGCAGCCATGAGCATCAGTGAGAAGCAATGTCAAGCAAAAAAGCCCCTCCAAGTTTCTGGGCCTTCCTTTTTATACTCCCTCCAATTATGCACAAGGATGTTTTTTCATTGGCCAGCCTTATGTCCTCCTCATGAGGTACTTCCTGTTGACCAAGATCATGAGCTCTCCCAGGAGTCTGTCCATCAAAGGATGTAAATATGTTTCTCACAGGTGACAGTCATCAGGATGAATTACATGTCCCTTTCATAAATCTGTTTTTCAGAGATAGACAAAGCACTCCCATGACCCTTACTTGAGATCAAAAAACAAAAAACAGGGCTGGAGAGATGGCTCAGAGGTTAAGAGCACTGGTTGTTCTTCCAAAGGTTCTGAGTTCAATCCCCAGCAACCACATGGTGGCTCACAACCATCTACATTGAGATCTGGTGCCCGGGCATATATGTAGAGCAAATACTGTATACATAATAAATAAAATGTTTAAAAAAAAAACAAAACAAAAAACATTAACAGAACTGTGTTTCCAAAGAAATCCAATCCACCACACAGCACCTATCCATCTGCCTAGGTATAATGTTACAGGCTATTCCTAGTATGAGCCCTCAGTGGGTTTTATTGATAGCCTTATTATTTTCACTTCCATGACCTTATATAGCATAACACCTATTTTCTTTTAAAAAGGAAACTAATTAGTTTTTTGTTTTGTTTTGTTTGTTTTTCGAGACAGGGTTTCTCTGTGTAGCCCTGCTGTCCTGGACTCACTTTGTAGACCAGGCTGGCCTTGAACTTGAAGAGATCCGCCTGTCTCTGCCTCCCGAGGGGTGGGATTAAAGGCGTGCACCACCACACCTGGCTGTTACAGACAGCTGTGAACTGCCATGTGGGTGCTGGGATTTGAACCCAGGTCCTTTGGAAGTGCAGTCAGTGCTCTTAACTGCTGAGCCATCTCTCCAGCTTGACACTGAATTCTTATACTGGGAAAATTAAAACCAGTCCCTTGAAGTTGAGAGGAAGATCTTTCTAACTTTAGTTAATGGGTGCCCTTCAAGTTGTCCCCCTTGACCTTCAGGGCAGTACCAGGAAGAGACCCAAAGGTGCTGTCATCCACAGAAAGTGACACATTTGCCCTCAGCTGTAGCAACGGTACAAAACATACACAAAATACCTGGAAAAACTCAGTGAATGATGGTCTAAGACTGTCCAGAGTCCTGAGAATGCTACCTACCTCTCAGGTGGGGGGTATCCAAGTGTCTCTCCCAATTGTCTTTTTTTAAAGATTTCTTATATATACAGTGTTCTGTCTGCATGCACACCTGCAGTCCAGAAGAGGGCACCAGATCCCATTATAGATGGTTGTGAGCCACCATGTGGTTGCTGGGAATTGAACTCAGGACCTCTGGAAGAGCAGCCAAACGTCTGAGCCATCTCTCCAACCCCCAAATTGTCTTCTTACACTTACTTTTTCTTGCACAAAAGAGAGTCAATGGCCATTGGTCACAAACAGCATGGATAGGAAAAACAATGTGCCAAACTGCTGCAGCTTTGGGCCTTTGTTACCAGAATGAAGTGGATGAGGTCCGTGAAGTAGTTCAGAGAGCACTGCCCATCGTTCACACCCCCCCGCTTCTGGAATGTTCTGGAGAAGAAGCCGAGTCACAGTGAGGTCAAAGGACCAGAGGCCTATAAGGCACCTGCCATGTGGTGTGGGGGGTGGGGGATAAAAATGAAGAGATGATAGAGTACCTCAGTAAGATTGTGGTTTTGGCATGAACTAACCTTGCCTTCCGTAAATGCAGCTCTCTGTTGCTCTGTTTTCTTATCTGTGAGGTCCAGATATTTCCAACATTCTCCACTGGAGGGTTCCATGAAATCATAGCCTGCCTTCAGAGTCTGAGGGGTTATATTATACACAGTGTTTTCAGACAGGGTCTCACTGTAACTAGGAGGCCCCAGACTCAATCCTGCCTCAACCTCTCAAGCACTAGAATTAGTAGGCCTGAGGCAACAGGGCCTGTCTTCAAAATATTTTTTTTTTTTACCCATGCCAGGATACAGGTACTAGCATGCCTATCTTGCAGTTGCTTTCCAAAGAATAAGATGACTTTTATACAGAAGTTTCCTTTGAGTCACCTTCACAGCTAGCACCCCCCAATGCTGTAGGTTCACTTGCGTGTGTTTCTACCCCTGGTTCATTGCAAGGTCTGCTTAGGAGAGAGTGGTGTTTCTTGCTCGCCCCTGAGATGGAAGGAAGCTCAGGCTTCTCTCTTCCCCTTAAAGAGGGGAAGATTACATAAAAGATTACATTTTAACATGCCTCAGAAGCAGCCCGGGAACCTAATGTTCAGTCACCAAACAGGGTAGGAGCCCCAGCTGTGCCAAAGGCGATGGTGTTCTTGGATGGCCTCAGACCACAGGGGTTCTGGCCCCTTCCCCTTTGGAGATCAGCTTCTTATAGCCTGGTTGGCTTCCTAGACAGCTGCCTTCTGGATTCTTACCCAACATGCAGCACTGGCCTCCTGTTTACCTTTATCCTAGCTCTTATCTTTATCCTAGGACTTAGCTCTGGACTCAAAACTTATCTGAAAATAACTCCATGCTTTCTGTCGTCTTCCTTTGCAGACCCTTAACCATGCAGCTGTTCCCAGACCGGGCTGCCCTAGCCAGGTTGGTGTGGTACCCACCACAGGTTCTGATGTACACCTTATCCCTTTGTGCTATTCTGACTATACCATGTGGCCTCTAGATCCCTCAAGCTTGCTGGTCAAAGATATCACCCAGTGCTGGACAGTGGCCCAGAGCTCAGTTCCCTTGCCCTGGCCCTCTGCAGGACGAGTTCACAAGATAGAAGGGATTGTGAGCTTCTGCAGCAGTACAATGTAAAGTGTGAGCTAATTATATACCGAGAACTAGTTCTAAATTAAGGGTGCAAAGAGTTAAAATTCTTAGGCTTTAAAAAAGGAAGCCACTTGTACTGGTTGTTAGCTTGACATAAGTTGGAGTCATCTGGGAAGAGAGAGCCTTAGTTGAGGAATTACCTCCAGCAGACTTCCATGCAGGCCTTTAAATCTGTAAGCTGAAAAGTGAAATGAACCCTTTCCTCCTTTAAGCTGTTTTTTTTTTTTGTCGTTATTGCCATAATAGAAAGCAAGTTACTATATCAATACTGAGTAACGTGCTGAATCCAGCTATAGGCATAGATGGTTTCTTTTGGAGTGGAAACACTTACTGAATAACTGCCTAAGATGGGCCCTGGGTGTGGTGCTGCTGTCAGCAAGGGGACCATCGACCCTGGTTACCAGGCTTGATCACAGCGACAACATTAACAGAGGCCTGTACATCCTTCTGGGCAGTGGTTTCTTAATGTCTATAGTTCAGTACCACGCCACCAACCAGTATCAAGGTTATCTGCATAACGGAAATAAATGTAAATGGTACTCCATGGAGGCGCTGGGTGAGCAGGGGCAGGAAACCCAGTGGCCCTGGGTCTTCCAGCCCACCCGATACTGCACTGTCATATCACAGCACTCAGGAAAACACTGAAATCACAATAAGATACAGCCATGACAACAGTGATCAAAGGATAGCCCTATCGCTTTAAAAATGCTGTGCTGGCCATATTGCCTACAGGAGTCACCTCAAGACACCCCCCTCCCCATGGGGAAGTGCCATTGTCATTGTCCCACCTACAGATCAGCAAACAGTGACTAAGGTGCTTTGGTATCATCATTAGGCAGTGAGGCTGCAGGTCCTGAACATCCGCCAATCCCCCAAGAAGGTGAAGACGGCTCTGGAGTCCTCATCTAGAATACAGTAAGAGCTGTTGTTGCCTGAGAGAGAGAGAGAGAGAGGAGAACGAGTGAACGGCTAAGCTCTGGAGTACTGAATACATTCCCAGATGGCAGGCTCTGCTTTCAGGCTTTCCAGGTGTGAGCATTTCCTTTTCATCAGTTAAGCCCAGTCATCCTGATAGGGAAGAGTTGTTAGGTACAGTTATTTTTTTCCCTCCCTCCCTCCCTCCCTCCCTCCCTCGTTTCTTCCTTCCTTGAGACAGGGTTTCACTGTGTAGCCCTGGCTGTCCTGGACTCACTTTGTAGACCAGGCTAGCCTCCAACTCACAGAGATCTGTCTGCCTCTGCTTCCCGAATGCTGGAACTAAAGGCGTGCTCCACCACGCCCAGCTATTTCCCATTTTCAATTAAATACTTATTACAACATATTATGACTTACATAAATCTTTCCTGTCCAGTCTTCTCTCAGTTTGTGTGATGAAAGGGTAGAAATGGAAGTTAAATGAAAGATATAACGCACCTGTCAGGTACCTCACTCAAAATACTTGAGGGTCTGATAATGTCTGTATGAAAGAACTAGGTTTTTGTTGTTTTAGACAGACTCTCTATGTAACCCAGCTGTCCTGGATCTCACTATATATAGCAGGCCGGCTTTGAACAAAAATCTTGTCTTTGCCTTCCAAGAGCTGGTGTTAAAGGTGGGCACTGCCACATCAAGAACTGACCTCTAACTCAGTTGTTTAGAAACAGAGGCACACTTTCCCTTTCCAGGATATATGTTACATTAGAGAAATGAGGTTCCAGAGCTAGCCCATTTATACCCTCTTGAAGCAACCATTTCCTCTCTTTCAGTGTTCCCAAGCGTTAGCAGAGCAAAGGGTTCTTGAAACCTAAGACAGAAGTCAGCAAGAAACATCCCAGCTCTCTGGTCCTGTCCCACCAAGGCCCAGAGATGAGGTGATGCTCCAAGACCCAAAAGGGGCAGAGACTTCGCTTTAGTTAAGTCCCCGAAAAATGTGGTACCCAGGGGAGGTCTGTGCAAAGGAACAGGTAACTAGACCTTTGATTCACATCTTCCATGCACCACTACCCTTCCTAGTTTCCTAGTTTCTACCCTGACAGGGACTGATCTGGGCTTTGAATGTGATGACTTTAAATTCAGGAACTTTTGAATTTGGCAAAGAAATGGTGCTGCCTTGTTGGAAACCCATTCACAGGGATCCATGTCCCGACTCGTCCCAACTAAAGTCTGTGGGCGCAATCACAAGAGCCAGGGTGTTGCTAAATGGTTACATTTTAGGGTTGTCAGGCATCAAAGGACCAAAGTCCAGTTGTTTTCATTTTAATAAACACCCCAACAGAAACAAGTATGTTCTTCCTGCTAGGTATGCATGGCATGGTGTGACGGCAAAGTACAGATAACAACCATGTCGGGACTCAGGTCTAGCCACCCCAACCCCATCTCTGGCAGAAGGCATACCCTGACTTCTCCCCCATGAAGTTACCCTCTCTTCTCAGCCCAGCCTTGTTCTTGGAGAAAGGGTTCAGTGAAAACACAGCTTTCCTGCAGATACAGTCTGTAGCATGCACATGCCTGACTCCCAGGAAATACCTGGCACTTCCCTACACTGTCAAGCTTTTACTTTGCAAACTTGTCTTTGCCCCACTGTTCACTGATCAGCCACCCCTCTCCGTGACATGTGTCTAGCTTGTCCTCTGGAGATCTCTGGATGTGCCTTCCTGAAGGAAGGCTTTCATAGTCCCCAAGAGCAGACCTGATGTCCTTCCTGTGTGTTCCCACTTCTCCTCCCCCATTTGACTCTCTTAGCCACCCTATTTGTAACTATTCCCTCATTGCCTCCTACTCACCATGGGACTAAGGCTTTTGTCTGATCGTGTCACTAAGGCACCCCCATCCTCTAGGGCAGTTCTTGACACATAACAAGCTCTTGATGAATGACGCTGAAAATATATACAGTGGCTGAATGGGGAGACCAACGTTTCTAAGATTACTTACCAACACCACAGGCTCTAGAACCCTACACCCCATGTGACCCACTGCTCACTGACTCTTGCCTGGACCACACTTGAGAAGAGCAAGATTATACAGATGTAAGACTCAGGATGCTCTGGTCCTGCTGGCCATCAAACAGGACTGTGCTATTGGTCCAGTGGATAGGAGAACGGTCTGGGAAGATGAGTTGGTTTATGTTTCTTTCAAGGGTATAAGCATGTACCTGGTCATCTTTTAGCAACACATAGTTTGAAAAGGAGTTCTTGCTTAATGGGATGAAGAAGGTAGCCATATCAAAAAGACTTCCTGAAGCAAAGACAGGAAACACACGGAGTGTTAGGCTACCTTCGTGGAGCCAACTGGAAATGATTCCTGGGGTGATCAAGCCATAATACTCCTGGAACTGGGTAAAGGGAATTGTTCACATTAGGCCAGACACAGCTGAGAGGGTTATGAAGAGGCTGACTAGGGAACCTCCAATGTCCTGGGTGTAGAGATAGCCTGTGGTAATGCAGTCAAACCCCAGAACTGTCATGTGGAAGAAAGCCAAACCTAAGCCAGCAGGGAAGACAGTCTGCTGGCAGTATGTTTCCCATCCCTCTCAGCAAGTGTGGAGCAGCCTACGGGTGCTGGCAGGCAGTGGAGAACTCAACCCTTTGGTCATGGTCTGTTGTTCTTCAAGGCTACAATTGTGGCCCTTTGCTTTTCCCAGGGTTCTGGATTTGTTCATGACTCTATCTGTAGCTTCCTAAAACTTTGCTTCATCTAAAATAAAGTCCAGATTAGTTTCAACTCAATACTCAGCCATGCCCGCCCATTGCCCGCCCATTGCCCGTTGCAGGCTCCTCTGCCTCCATGTGGGGCAGTTCTTGTGTATGGTCCTCACTTCCCTTCCTCAGGCACCTGGGACTTGCTCAGGTACTGGAATAGGAGTGGTGTTCTGCAAGCACTCTGGGGAACACACCTAACTAATGAGTGACAGAAGTTGGAGGAGGAACGCTTCCATACAGACAGTCCTGAAGTATGTCCTACACAGTCTCCCTGAAGGTCCCCAGTTCTCTTTACAGCCACACATTCATACCACTCCCTTTATCAGCTTTTCTCCCTGCCCTGTCCTGTCCCACTTCCCTTTCTTCACCCTGCTTCCTGGATCACATTATAAACAGATTACTTTTCACCCTAGAGTCTTGTCTCGAGATGTGCTCAGGAAAGAACCAAGGTAAGGCACAGAGTATCTTGATGAAATTGGTTCCGTAATTGTTCTTTGCAAAGAGGCAGAGAATATGGAATAAAGTAACCTTGAAAACTCACATAGGCAACACATAGTAGATCAGAGGGACGCACTTCATCTATTGACCTACCACTTATGGATCCATCTGTCCATTCATCATCTAAATAAGCACCTCTAAGTATTTATCACCCAAATACATGAATGTTGTTCATAAAATTTATCTAGTGGTCTTTATCTAAAAAAAATAACTTGAGAAAAATGAGTGCTGATCATAAGCCCATAAAGAAGAACAGTCAACTAGGTAGATGAACAACAGGGTCCATACTTGAGGAGCATGAGGTCATGTCTACTGGCAGTGTCCCTGCCCCATTCACCCCCACAGTTAGGGAAGTTTTAATTTTAAACAAACACTGCAGAAGTGTATTATCTTGATTGAAAGGCAGTCAATAATTCTTGACACAGTTGCCTCTCTTAAGTTTAGGAGCTTTGGGGTAGGTGTTCCCAAGCAAGATGGGAAGCAGTAATTTGTCTCCTAAGATGGTGGGGTAGGTTAGGCAGTTTGTATCCCATGGGGTGCTATTTGAACTGGACCATCTCTGCGTCCCTGAAGTAATACACAATCCATCTAACGGTACAAGGTAACCCTGCCGGTCCCTACACATGTGGTCAAGCCATATGAGCTTCATGACTGTTAGAACAACTGCCCCCCCCCCCCCGTTTATCACTGTCTTTAGGTGCACTTGTAGACAAAATAGTAAGACGCGGTTAGACACAGAGTCTGGAAAGAGTAAACGAAACACTAACACAGGAAAACTAGAAAGAACGAGAGCTCTCTCTGAGTTTGCATGACCTTGAATGTGCACAGCCTCTTGCTGCCTCTCTGGGAAGCACGCAGCCATGTGCTGCTGGGGTTTTACAGCCAATTGGGGAACTAGCTGATAAACCCTGGACAGAAATAGAAACTCTACAAGAAGTGAAACCAAGTTCCATTGAAGAATGAAACCAGAACCAATCACATGAGATGCCCATGGACAGGGGGGCAGATCTACTGGTCCAGCCACCTCACTGCTGTGTTCATACCTGAAAGGGAGAGGAGGAAACACTGAGACTGGGTGGGAATGGCAGCTTCCTTCTGGTGATCTTGACACTGTTCGCTGGGCTTGACAGCTACCCCAGGGTCAATGATGGGACAGCGGATGTGTCTGAAGATTAGCAATGGCCTTTTCAACCTGAAAAACAACTGTGAGACCAGCTGCACGGCAACATGAGTGGCTGGATTAGTAAACTGAGAGACACTAGTTACCTACAGCCTTTAGGATGCTAATAGCAGGCCACTAATTAAAAACCAGCACAGCAGAGTGGGAACAAAGGTAACCAACCGGAGGACAGAGTGGATAGAATTCTTACTTTGTGCCAGGCATACAGTCTCGAACCTTGTACCTACACTCATCCCAGTTGGCCCTCACAATTCTAAGAAGGCAATGGTATTTCCATTTTTAAAATTTTAATTTAAGGTTTTTCAAGTTAGAGTTTCTCTGAGTAGACCTGGCTGTCCTGGACTCACTTTGTAGACCAGGCTGGCCTCGAACTCACAGCGATCTGCCTGCCTCTGCCTCCCGAGTGCTGGGATTAAAGGTGTGTGCCACCACACCTGACCATTACAGACAGCTATGAACTGCCATGTCGGTGCTGGGATTTGAACCTGGGTCCTTTGGAACAGCAGCCAGTGCTCTTAACCCCTGAACCATCTCTCTAGCCCGGTACTTCCATTTTACAATCTAGGAAACTGAGGCATGCAGAGGGGAAACTATTTTCTCAGGATTGCAGAGAAAGAACATGATGGAGCCAAGACTCAAAATCCAGACCATCCGACTCTAAAGCTTATGGATTCTACCACCATTGAAGAAAATATTTACAAGTTCATTTTCAAACCTGGGCCAAAATTTACCTTGAAGTCCTTTAAAGTAAATTAACAGAAAACAGGAAGATTGGGCTGGAGAGATGGCTCAGTGGTTAAGAGCACTGGTTGCTCTTCCAGAGATCCTGAGTTCAATTCCCAGCAACCACATGGTGGCCCACAATCATCTATGATGGAATTTGGTGCCCCCTTCTGGCCTGCAGGTACATATGCAGGCAGAACAGTGTCTTCATAATAAATAAATCTAAAAAAAAAAAAAAAACCAGGAAGATTTTCTTGACCCCAAGACAGAGGATGCACTGAAGTCTTGCCCAGCTTTTATCTGCAGAACTCTTGTTCTGGGCAATGCTATTTGAAGGCACAGTGCATCCGAATAAGAGCAATTTAAAAAGAAAACAATGATAAGGGTTTGTCCTCTGCAAGGCGCATATTTTAGGCTCCTTAATAGCTTCCTTTATCTTGGCCATCAACACTCAGGCACTACAACTGCTCAAGTATAGGGTAGCCTGAGATCTTCAGCTCTAAGTGGGCAATTAGAACACACTGCAAATGGGTGCCCAGCACGCTTTGTAAACGGAAGAAAAAGACAAGCTGTCAGACCATTCCACTGCACCCCTTCACTAGAAAGCTAAAATCTGCCTCCACTATCAGCAATAATCAATGGTTGTATTGGAGGATAATATTTTGTGGGGAATGTGGGAGGTTTTTACTGGCAAGAATTTAGAAATCTTTTCATTCACTTATTGTCTAGGTCTAAAATGGCTCCAGAACATCTGTATGTGAAAATCTCCCCTCCTGAACCATGTCTATCTGTGCATTAGAGGATAACGGTGATGGTCATTTCTTGGGCATACCTTCTGTGCAGATTTGTGTTAGGCAGTTACAAAAATCTGGATTTCATGAAATCCTTCCTTCTCCGAAGTGAGCACAGAGCGGATGAATGTGTATGTGGGCATGCATGAATGCAAGCACTCACGTGTGTGTGTGTGTGTGTGTGTGTGTATTTGCCCCATTGTACTGATGAGGAAAGTAGAGTTTGGAAAGGTTAGGTAGCTTGCCTCAGGACATGCAGCTGGTAAAAGAGATAGCAGGTTTCAGCTGAATTCAATACCAGATCTGGTTGGGTCCAAACTCCTTTCTACTACAGGTTATGATATTGCCTTTCCCGGAGCCCTGAATGACTTATCACCTTCTCTGCCTCTCTGAGGACTATTGAGGGTGGCACTGCTCACCAGTCAGCTAGCCTGTTGTTCCCTGTGAGGCTCAAAATCCAGCCCCTCCAGATGGTGATGGTAAGTGCAGTGCCAGACAGGTTTACCACGGCCGCTAGAGTGGGTAATCACCACTGCACAGCAGGCCACCAACCAAAAGAAGGAAGAGGAGGTTGGAGGGAGGCCAAGATAATAGGCCTTCCAGCCCAGTTATTTATCTGACAGCTTGAGGAACATATAAGTGAACCAAGTGACATTGGAGAGGAAAAGGCTCCGTGTTACTTCTAAGCCAAATGCAATTTCTTGCTCTTACCTGTCAGACCAGATGCAATGCTAATTTGTACCTTGCAGACAACTCTGATGTTATGCCGCCTCATTCCCCGAGGGATTTGGGATCCAATTCAGAAATTAGGGGTCTGGGGGGCACTAACAAAAGGGCACAATGAGGCCACTGGTTAGAGAGGACCTCCCAATAGACACTTGGGTGTGTTGACAGCATGTACTCTCATGGTGAAGGTGTGAGAGGGTAGACACAGTGAGCCAGCCATGCCAGATTAGCTCCATCCCCCTCATGTAGGTGAACACAGCATCAGGACCACACAGTGGGCAGTGACAGGGGTGTTCTGAGTCAAGAGCAAGGCATGAGCAACTGCGAGTGGAAGCGCACAGGGCTGGGTTTTTGGAGGCAGATCACAGCTGTGTCACCACCTAATGCAGAGCCATTCTGTTGGGCCATGGGCTTGTACCCACCAGGATCATCATTACCTTCAGCGGTCCCAGACTTAGGTAGGACTCAGAAGGCAGGCTCCGTGATCACTAAAACCTCTGCAACAAAATTTAAAAACAGAACCCAAAAACAACCAAACAAAGCAAAGGAAGACATACTTGGTGAGGAAGATGACAAAAACAAAATTACTGAAAAGCCAACCCAGGTTCCAGCCAATTTGGAGAATATGAAATTCTAAGACTACGTCTGACTCTCCTGGATTTAATCTCTGGCCAAGGCATATCAACTGAGCATAAAATGTAATACTCCAGGTTTTGCTGGGTGTGGTGGCACACACCTTTAATCCCAGCACTGGGGGGGGGGGGCAGAGGCAGGAGGATCTCTGTGAGTTCAAGGCCAGCCTGGTCTACAAAGTGAGTCCCATGACAATCAAGGATACACAGAGAGACCCTGTCTTGAAAAACCAACCAACCAACCAACCAACCAACCAACCAACCCACCAAGCAAATCTAAAACAGTGTTCAAGGGCTCAGGTACGTGGCTCAGTAACAGAGTATGGGTCTAGCATGAGTGGAACTCGGAGTTTGGTCCACAGCACTGCACAATTATAGCCAATGAGCTAACTCCATGGGTGTGTTCACAACACAGAAATGGAGAATGTGACCCAAAGTGGAACAACTCTTTCCGTGGAGTTTCTCAGTTAAGCACCACTGCTATTTAGCACAGTTCTGTGATTTCATTTCATGATGTAAAGTCCTGAAGCTGGTGAGGCCATAACTGACCACATGTCATCCGCTCCCCAAAGAAAAGCATTGCCTTTAATTCTTGGTTCCCTGTCAATCCAGTTGCCAATTAAAACCCCAAATATTAATCCAGAGCCAGCCCCCACCAAGCCAAATACCGCCCTTAGGAGAAGATTATGTCTGAAAAGCTCTATCAGGGACACAGACAGAGCAAAGGGCCACATTGCATCTTCCTGCAAGCAGAAAAGCAAAGCTTTAATCTCCAAGAGAGTTAGAAGAAAATTAATTCCAGAAAGCCTCAATTGCCCCGAAGGGGACACCAACTTTAAAAACAGTGTGTCAGAAGCATACTTTTATGGAGAGTGACTATGACTTTATCTTATGCAATACACATACAACTTTAAATTTTTAAAAAGTGTAAAAGAACAATAGACTAATGAGAAAATATCAAATGCTTAGCAGAACATGAAAATGCCACCACCCTGAGAACATCTGCTGGCCAAAAGCAATAGATGAACCAGCCCTGAAGCTCTGTTTCCTCAGAATATCAGCTAAAAGAAGCACTTTCAGCAGATCCCAGAATGCTTGGAACCACACCCTCAGGGCAAGGAGGAAAAGAGAAGGAAGCCTTACGTGGGCTCACAGTCCAGCTGCCCCTTATCCCCACCCTTAGACCTGGATGAATCGGTGTTCACCATCATCATCATTCCCATCAGCAGCTCCAGCCTGAAGTCAGAGACAAACAGCTAGTACCCTCCATGTAATTGTCTGAGAGGAAGCAATTACAAGCCTTTCCAATGGAAAAGCCATTATCATCTTAGGCTTCACAGTATTTCTGCAATCATTTTAAATAGGATTCTGGCACATGGTCAAAGACAACCAGTCATAGAAGGCAAGGAAAGCCCCACAGATAAAATCTACAGTAAGCAACAGCAAAGACAGACCTAAACTGCACAAATCCAAGCTACCAGCCACAGGCTGTAAAATAATGGTTATTTTATCAAAATCAATGCCAAGTCTGGCAAGCTGAGAAGGGAGTCAGAAAATATTAAAATAAATAAACAAAAATCTTAGAGCTGAAGGTAGAACAACAGACTAAAACTAAAAATTCAGTTGCTAGCAGCTGGACATGGTCACACACAGCTGCTGTTATCCTAGCTCTTAGGAGGACAGAGAGGTAGTAGACTAAATATAACTTAGAAAGTCAGTTAACTGTCAATATGTCTGAAGAAATAACTTGTAATGAAGCACAAAAAGATAAGATAAGGAGATGAGAGAACAAGAGACTCACAATAAACCAAGTAGAAAGAAAACACAAAATTATATAGCAGAATTAAATATGTTAGTTACCAACTAGTAAAAGTGAACTAACTTCCAGTTAAAGGCTGAGATTGACAAGTTGGACTTTAAAATATATTCTGCTTAAAGACAAATATTTATAAAAACACGAGAAAACATGGAGATAAAAGGATGAGAATAACATAGCGTGTAAATGTTATCCCCAAAAAGTCCACGTCACTAACTTGATGTCTGGCAAAGCCTATTCCAAGGTTAAATGCTTTACTGGAAACAAAGGAGAAAGGAAGGGAGAAGAGGAAAGGGAAGAGGGGGTGAGGGAAGGAAAGGAGGGAAGGAGGGAGATCAAACTTAACTGAAAGTATAAGGAAACTGAAGACACACAAAAGAAAGGCTACAAAGTTGGGGGAGGGGAGTGGATCTGGGAGAAGTTAAGGGGAGGATTTAGGGGCAAATATTATCAAAACACATTGCATGATATTCTAAAAGAATTAATAAAATATTAAAAACAAATTAATTTTAAAAGTCAAAAGAGTCAAAGCTGACTTTTGGGAAAATAAATTATGCTATGTTTTGTTGACGGAAGGTCTAATATCATTGCTTCTGATAGGTTGCTTTCAATGCTGAGATCTGGTTACCGCCTCTTCTGAGGCATTCTCTTGATTGGTTAATAAAAGTTGCTTATGGCCAATTAGCTGGGCAGAAAGAGTTTAGGAAGGTGGGACTTCTTGAGATTAGAACAGGAACCCTGCTCTTTAGACAGAGAATCTTTTTTTTTTTTTTTCTGCTAGGAGATACACCTGACCCAAGAAAGAAAGAGGGGGGGAAAAGAAGGAAGAAAGAAAAGATGGAAGGAAGGGAAGAGAAAATATTCTCTAGACCTATACCAACCAGTAGAATTTTTTGGAATGGTGAGAATGTAGCCTCCCTGACTGCTAGGAAAGCACCATGTGGCTACTGAGACAGGAAAGAGGCTGGGGTGATAAGGAGATGAACTTGTTTGTTTTAGCTCATTGAAGGGGGGAGCTTGCCATGGAGCTGTGTGCAGGTAAAGGCACAATCTGTGGAGTTGGTTTTGTCCTCACGGAGCCCAGGTGGAGGTAAGGGCACAATCTGTGGAGTTGGCTTTGTCCTCACGGAGCCTGGGTGGAGTTAAGGGCACAATCTGTGGAGTTGGCTTTGTCCTCCCACTTTTACCTGGGTTCCAGAGATCCAACTCACTTTGTCAGGCTGTGGGGCAAGTATCTTTACCCCACCGAGAGAGCCCTGAACTAACTAACTTACTTACCTACTTATTTTCTTTCTCTCTTTCCTTTCCTTTTTTTCTTTTTTTTGTCCTCCTCCTCTTTTTCTTTTTTTTTGTTTTGTGAGACAGGGTTTCTCTGTCTAGCCCTGGAACTCTCTGTAGACCAGGTAGGTTTTGAACTTAGAGATCTGCCTCCTTCTGTCTCCCGAGTGTTGGAATTAAAGGCGTGCTCCACCATGCCTGTAACCGAACTTTTAAATTATTATTTAACACTTATTTATTTATTTCTAAATTCCCTTATAACAAACACCAACAATTTCTTAACTATCAATCCTATAAATTCCTACAACCCCTTTAACCTATCCACTAAACCTATTGATAATTACAACAACTACTTTCATAACCTTTTAGAATGATACAGTCTCTGGGGCAGGTCCTCAGTCGTCAGGAACACAGTCTTTGTTGTAGATTCTTTAACGCACTTAGCAGTCCTTTTTCTGGATCTCTCAGATGCAGGTTCGTCAGGGTAGTTGGTTATTGCAGTCTCACCTTAAATAAGGCTTCATGCTTTCTTCTCTGTGGGAGACCCCAGCCGTCTGCAGGCCAACTTACTTCTTTTGAATCAGGAACTCAGCTGCTCTGCCTCAGTCCTTAAAGCCAGGCACCTTTCCTTTAGGCCACTGTTTGGACAGATCAAACCCCTCTAGGCAAAAGCTGAGCCACAAGGTTCAGTCCTTGGCCTTTTGGTGTCTTGCTCAGGCTTTCTTTGCTCACCGGCTTCTTTCTGCTTCAGGGAGAGAGCTGGCCATCAATGGCCAGCCCTTTTTTCAGCAGCACTCTTGGAGCTCTCTAGCATCAGGGGCCTCTTCTCTTCTCGGCTCCACGCACTGTCCTCAGATAGGAGGAATTCTGTTTCAGCTTAATTTGGGCTCCGCCCACTTAGCAGCTGAAAACAATGTCAGGCCAGATACTTTGTTTCTTCAAGTCTTGAGTCTTTCCTGTTTTTCCTGACTTCAAACTTGTTTTTCAGTCTATTGAGTCTTTCCTGTTTTTGCTGACTTCATGCTGATAATGCTTTTCAGGCCCCGAATTAAGAGACAGTATCAGAAACTCCTATATATTTCCTAAATCTAATTTATCTAACTCCTACAGAGACAGTATCAGAAACTCCTATATATCTTTACCCCACCGAGAGAGCCCTGAACTAACTAACTTACTTACCTACTTACTTTCTTTCTCTCTTTCCTTTCCTTTTTTTCTTTTTTTGTCCTCCTCCTCTTTTTCTTTTTTTTTGTTTTGTGAGACAGGGTTTCTCTGTCTAGCCCTGGAACTCTCTGTAGACCAGGTAGGTTTTGAACTTAGAGATCTGCCTCCTTCTGTCTCCCGAGTGTTGGAATTAAAGGCGTGCTCCACCATGCCTGTCTCAAACTTTTCATTTTAACACATTCAAATGCAGCCACAGAAGTTTAGCAACTTCCATGTTCTAACTGCAACACCTACACACTCGCCCATCTCCTTTGTTAGTAGTTCCTACCATCTGTCACTAATATACTACAGAATTCTAACTGTACTGTACTATAACTATACTAATTCTAGCTATACTATACTATGCAATTTAATTCTGTGTCTTGTTTATAATTTGCTCTTCCTGCTAGAAGGTAAGTTCTACAAGGAAAAAAAGTTCACAGTCAAGTTGTCGGCACCCAGGACAATTTCTGGCACATGGCCTATACTTTAAGGAGAATTTGTTTAGTGAATGAAGAGACTAAAATAGAACCTGTACATTTTGCACTGACCTAAATTTGCTCTCAGCTAAGTACCTCTTGTTGGTGCTCCAACTCTGTGTAGCCCTGGCTGTCCTGGAACTCTCTCTGTAGACCAAGCAGGTTTTGGACTCAGAGATCTGCCTGCCTCTGCCTCCTGAGTTAATTAAATTAATTAAATGGAATTAAAGGCATGCTCCACCATGCCTGTCTCAAACTTTTCATTTTAACAAATTCAAATGCAGCCACAGAAGTTTAGCAACTTCTGGAACAAGCGGCTGAGCCTCCAGGTTCTCCCAGCATGTCTCATCCCTACCTGTTACAGAGCACTCTGTGCTGAACTCCCCTCCCCCAGAAGCTCTTCCCTATGTAAACCACACATTTTGGGCTCTCGCTCTCTCTTTCTACCTCTCTGTACTTTCCCTCTTTCTCCTCTCTCCTCTCTCCTCTCTCTCTTTCCCTCCCTCTCTCCCTCTCTGTCTCTCTCTCCATGTTCTGCCCTTTTTTTCTCTCCCTCCTCCCCTCTGTCTCTCTTCCAGCAAGAGCTGCATCCAATGAATCTGCCTTTATATACTTTAGTCTGGCTTGAATTCGCTGCTGGAGAATGTATCCAATAAGAATAATTTATCAGTTCTGAAGCTCATCTCCTGCCTGACTGTTCTTACTTTCATCCAGCCCCTTGCTGTGATGTGTCCCTCCTTTCTCACACATTCCTCTAATTTCTCCATGATATACTCACTGCCTGAACTTCAACTCACTACTCTGGCCTCCTGAGCTTGGATAATCAGGCTCGTGCAACCAGCCTCAGTTTGCTGGGTTTCTTATATGTAACTCAGACAACAAATCGCTGCAAGGCAGGAGCAGCCTGGAGCCCTGTCAGCCACTCTTTCCTGGGCGGCTTCCAGAGAAGAGCACAACACTTCACAGCAGTGCTCAGTTATGGACCAGGACAGACCTCAGGAGAACCCCACACAGTAGATCATCAGACAAAAGCTGGATGACAAAGGCCATCTGCATAGTCAACAGACTTGTCCCCACTACGCCCTTCCAAGACCCACAGCTGTGTCTCGTCCCCTGATGATTATGTGCCTATTACTGGTCTGAGAATTCATCCCAACACCTGTACAATGAGTGTATTGCTCCTTTTGTCAAAAAAAAAAAAAAAGGGAAGGGGATTTGGACAGATCTAGGAAAGTCTAGTTGTGATTCTTGTTATGGTCAATAGATAGAGACCAGCTGGGGTTGGAGAGCTGGCTCAGCTGTTAAGAGCACTTGCTGCTCTTGCAGAGGACCTAGGTTCAATTCCCAGCACCCACATGGCAGCTTACAATTGCCTGCAGCCAACACCCTCTTCTGGCCTCCAAGGGCTTCTACACACACATGGTGTACATGAACACACACACACACACAAATAAATAGCAAAAAACAAACAAATAAATGATTAATTGAAAAAGTCCAGGTGTCATGGAGTTTCCAGTTGTAAGCTCACTTGGGCTGGAGAAGGGAGATTAGAAAGGTTACTGAATCTCTCTTGGTTATTTTTCTCTTTCTTTGTTAAAGAAAATGATGCAGATTTAGTTTAGGGCCTTTGTGTGACAGACGGAAACATCCTTCTTGCATAAACGAAGGAACATGTTCCCACCTATTACGGTGCGGTGCACATAGAGGACATCTGACTAACTGTGGCTAATGATGAGACAAGATATAGTCTCCATTCTGAATGAGCAGATTCCATTCCGCTTCTAGTGTCTACCACAATGAGAACAGACTTAACAGACTGTGTCCTGAAATGGATTGCCAATTGAGGTGATACGAAGGTGGTTTCTGTGGAGGGTGAGTTTCCATTTTGTCAGGTTCGAAAGAGTATGCACAATTAGGAAACCCCAAGTCTCCATTTGAGCACCAGTTATCTTCAGTCAGACACCAACAGGGCACTGCGCACAATGAGTTTGGGTTTCCGCGTCATGTAAAACTACTACCTAGTGAAACACCAACACTTCCTTTCTAAGGAAGGGGCACCTATTCAAGTCAGGAAGTGACAAATCGCCTCATTTCCCCTTTTTTTTCTGTGTAACCGAGGGCCGAGTAAGTGTCTCATGACAATGCAGCCATAGCAGGGGCATTGAATCACACTGGATGTCAGTCAGTCTTCCAAGGGGAGTCTAATTCGACTGCCCTGGAGCTAGCTAGCTAAGATTGGCCAGGCGATGATGATTCTAGCCACTGAGAGCTCAGCAGACTTCTGGGGAAGAGTTTGCTTTTAGATGCAAGAGGCACGCTTTCTCTGCTCTACCCTCCCACACCCTATCCTTGACTATGGCCAATGCCTCTAGCTTCCATGGCCACCATCCAGTCATGACTAACTGTAAAAAGCCAGTCTGCTGAGGATACCCAGACAAATGGGCAGAACCAGCTGGCATCCCTGAGCTGCTACACCAACCAACCTCTCTCTCTCTCTCTCTCTCTCTCTGCCTGTCTCTTTCACTTTCTGCCACCCTCTCTCCCTCCCTCTCTCTTTCTGAGTCAGGATCCCACCTTGTAACCCAGGATGGATTCAAAAACAAATGGGACTTGGGGAAATTTCACTTTTTCTTCTAATGAGAAAGGAAAATTCACTGCTTCTTCCTCTTAGGAGGTTAAAGTCACTTCCCAGTGCAAGGTGGCTTCCGAGGCCGGCAGAGCCCCGGTGACAATCTGAGAACAGCTTGGCCTGAAGGCTGTGACTGCTCACCTAAGCTTGCTGTGAAAGGCTGTTCCCCCCTGGGAAGGTGTATGTGTGCAGCGGATCTCCTGGGACATCAAGCCGACAGCCACATAAAGCATCTTGAACGCCTAATGCAGAACTAGGAGCCCTCGCCAAGGGTGGGTGTGCTTCCTCATCCCTGTGCGTTGACGCCCCACAGTTCATAGCAACAGGAGAAAAGGACCAGAAGACAGTGTTTTTAATACAGTGTTTGGGGTAATTATACTGCTAATTGTGTGTATGAAACAGTCAACACTGTTTATGAACATAATTAAAAAGTAGAATTAGCCCAAACTTTGGAAGAAAGAGCCGGGAAAACTAAGCTAATTGTGTTGTGACATTTAAATTAGTAAAATCACTTATGTTTGTCTAGAATAGGTTTACATAAAAGGACAAATGTTATTTGAATATCTTTGCTTGGTTTTTAGCCTTCCATTTTGCATAACCACAGCTGCTGTGTTCTGAGCAAGGGCAAAGACGTGAACACAGAAATGTGCTCCCCACAGAGGGATGAATGCACCCCTCCTTAGGAAGTCACAGCTAACCAGAACTTAACTATATATATATAGCATACATCCCCCCCTTCAGGTGCCTGTTGTCTGAGGCTTCAGTCTGTGTCTCCTTATTTCCAGAATTTTCAACTTCGGTCAACTTCCCACCATATTTAGATGCTAAGAGAAAACAGATTTCAAATAACAAGAAGTACATTCCAGCAGCCACAATATGGCTGTGCACTGAAAAATGTCAACATACTTAATGAGTTTAAGTCTGATTGGATTCCATTGCAGCAGTTAATATCACCCTCAGATCACTGTGGAGAGTTAACTGTGGATCCATTATAAGGGCTTCATTGCACACAAATAAAGTCTGAGTAGTTGTTGCCAACATATACAGGCTTATTATTAATGCTCAAAACCAATTATTTGGGGAGACATTCATCCAGCTGTAATGAGAGACTCAAGAGATTAATCTTATTTTATTAAATTAAATACACACATAAACAAAAATTAAAGATGATAGCGTCTGTTCAAGTTCTCTGCATTGCCACTCAACCCAGGATCCACAGTCTGCAATTTATCCCTCTTTAACATGCTATTTTTTTCCAGCTTTGAATTTCCAGCAGGGTAAATTTATTAAGGTCAGCAAGTCATAACTAATGAAAGTTACAAATAAAAGCTTCTTTTCTCTTAACATTTGGGGGGCCAAGATGGCGGCGACCTACACTGACGCATTTTGAACGCGGGGAAAAAAGAGCCATAAAAAACACAGAGTTATTGGGCACTGTGCAAAAACCGGAGGGGCTAGACCCCCCCCCCCCGGAACACTCACAGCTCCCAAGGGACTGTTAAAAGTCCCAGGGCAAGGCTCTCACCCATCTCTCACAGACACGGAGGCCACTAAACCCGGGATTCGGGAACTCCCATTTGGAGAGGCTGCTGGTAAGATTGATCCCAACTTACAGCAGGCAGAATCAGGGTCCACTTGGCCATAGATCGCTGTCCTATTGGGCTCCCCACACATCAGGTTGAACTTATACCCACTTAAAAAACTTTGCGAGATAGTGGAAGGCTTAGCAAGGAACAAACAGGGGGCTCAGCGGGTGGTCCGCAGCCGCTCGTGAAGTGGAGGGCGGGAGGTTCCGAGAGAGCGTGGGAAGCTGGGAACACAAAAGCAGGCGGAGGGGCCGAATCCTGCACACTCACGGTAGCGCAGCTGGGGAGGGAGCACTGCTGGAAGGGCCAAATCCCCGTGAGTCCACGGCAGGTCATCTGGGGAGAGAGACAGGCGTGGGCAGGGCCAGGGTTCCGTGCACCCACAGCTGAGCTGCTGGGACGAGAGGTGCACTCAGGCAGCCGGAGGATCCGGGGCTTGGGGTACCCACGGGACCCGTGGCGGTGCAGACAGGAAGGGAATCAGGCACAGAGTCCAGCCCTGTGGCGAGAAGCCTAGAGAGAAACCAGAAATCGGGACCATAGCTGTATCCTGGAAAATCCAGACATATCAGGTGTGGAGCCAGACCCTGTCAGCCTCCATGACGACAAACAAAGCCCACAGAATCTGTGCCTGGGCAAACAGGCCCATACCATCAGAACCATTACAGGCTGATAACTCAGAGTGCAACATAGGGAAGTCTGAATTGGGAGCAGTGAAACAATCCTGGTCCATTACTCACAACCTGGGAATAGGCTGCACCAGATCACAGTGCCTCTGGCGATTAAAACCACAGTGACCTTGAAATCCCCCTGTAAGCAATGACAGATAGCCAAGTAACTCGTCCCCTGCACCAAATCATCCACTGTGGTTCCAAGCACAGAAAACAGACAGCTAAATGCATCCAATGGCGAAAGGTCAAAAAAAAAAATAGAAATCAAGGAAATATGACTCCAACAAAGCAGAATTATCCTAGCTCATCCAATTCGGATGTCCTCACACCAACAGAAACACATGAAAACGTTGACAATTCTGCATTATGGAAAGTGATAGAGTCCCTGCAAGAAGAACTTAAATCTATGAAGGAATTCAAAGAAGCCACAATTCTACAAATCAAAACAAGGAACAACACCATTAAAGAGCTCCAAGCCAAGGTGACAGAGCTTGAACAGGAAAAGGAAAAAGCCATGAAAGATTTTCATACAAAAACAAGCAAGCTGGAGAAGGAAATGTACAAAACGAACAAAACCATACAAGACATGAAAATAGAAATAGAAACAATAAAGAAAACACAGTCAGAGTTAAAAGAGGAAGTGGAGAACCAAGGGAAGAGAACAGGAACTACGGATGTGAGTATCAACAATAGGATGCAAGAGATGGAAGACAGGATCTCAGGCATGGAAGATTCAGTGGAAGAAATCAGTACAACATCCAAAGAAAATGAGAAGGCTAAAAAATCTCTCACCCACAACATCCAAGAAATCAAGGACTCAATGAAAAGACGGAACCTAAGAATTATAGGTATAGAGGAAAGAGAAGACTCCCGACTCCAAGGTCCAGGAAATATCTTCAACAAAATCATAGAGGAAAACTTCCAAAACCTGAAAAAAGAGATGCCAATAAAAATCCAAGAGGCTTACAGAACACCAAACAGATTAGACCAGAAAAGAAACTCCTCTCGCCACATAATAATTGAAACCCCAAATGTACAGAACAAAGAAAGAATATTAAAAGCTGTAAGAGAAAAAGGTCAAGTCACATACAATGGCAGACCCATCAGAATTACACCTGACTTCTCCCCAGAAACGTTAAAAGCTAGAAGGGCCTGGTCAGATATACTACAAGTCCTAAGAGATCATAGATGCCCAGCCAGACTACTTTACCCAGCAAAACTCTCTATCAACATAGATGGAGAAAACAAGATATTCCATGACAAAATCAAATTTAAACAATATCTCCCCACAAACCCAGCCCTACAGAAAATCCTAGAAGGAAAATCCCAACCCAGAGAAGAAAACTCCACCCAAGAAAACAAAGGGAATAGAAAACCCATCAGCAACTAAACCAAAAGAGGAACAGGACCACCGCCTATACCAAACTAATGGGAAATAACAACCCCAGGTCACTAATATCCATCAACATCAATGGACTCAACTCCCCAATAAAAAGACATAGGTTTACAGAGTGGATCCGCAAGCAAGACCCTTCCTTATGCTGTATACAAGAGACACAGCTAACTACGAAAGATAGACACTGCCTCAGAGTAAAGGGCTGGGAAAAGGTTTTCCAAGCAAATGGACCCAGGAAGCAAGCTGGAGTAGCCATCCTAATATCAAACAAAACAGACTTCCAACTGAAGTTAATGAAGAAAGACAAAGAAGGGCACTATATACTCATTAAAGGGAATATTCATCAAGAGGAACTCTCAATACTGAACATCTATGCCCCAAATACAAAGGCACCTACTTTCGTAAAAGAAACACTTCTAAAACTTAAAGCGCACGTCGATCACAACACATTAGTAGTGGGAGACTTCAACACCCCACTCACAACAAAGGACAGATCATCAAGACAGAAGACAAACAGAGAAATATTGAGTCTAACAGAGATCATGAACCAAATGGACCTAACAGATATCTACAGAACGTTTCACCCAAACACAAAGGAATACACCTTTTTCTCAGCACCCCACGGAACCTTCTCCAAAATCGACCACATAATTGGTCACAAAGATAGTCTCAGTAGATACAAGAAAATTGAAATAACACCTTGTATCTTATCAGACCACCACAGAATAAAGCTGGTCTTCAACAGTAAAAGAATCAACAGAAAGCCTACACACACATGGAAATTGAACAGCTCCTTACTGGATGACCACTGGGTCAGGGAAGAAATAAGGAAGGAAATCAAAGACTTCTTAAAATCCAACGACAATGAAGATACAACATACCCAAACCTATGGGATACATTGAAAGCTGTGCTACGAGGAAAGTTCATAGCACTAAGTGCTTTCAAAAAGAAAATTGTGACAGCTCATATTAGTGAACTAACAGCTAAGCTGGGTGAATTGGAAAAAAAAGAAACAAACACTCCCAAGAAGAGCAGAAGACAGGAAATTATCAAACTTAGAGCTGAAATCAACAACTTAGAATCAAAAAGAACTATACAAAGAATCAATGAAACCAAGAGTTGGTTCTTTGAGAAAATCAACAAAATAGATAGACCCCTAGCCAAATTAACTAAAAGTCAAAGGGAAAGAACCCAAATCAACAAAATCAGAAATGAAAAGGGAGAAATAACAACAGACATTGAAGAGATCCAGAAAATATTCGGACATTACTTTAAAAATCTATATTCCACTAAATTTGAAAACCTAAGCGAAATGGACAATTTCCTCGATAAATTCCACCTACCAAAACTAAATCAAAATCAGATTAATAGCTGAAACAGCCCAATAACACCTAAGGAAATAGAAACAGTCATTAATAATCTCCCAACCAAAAAAAGCCCAGGGCCAGATGGCTTTAGCACGGAATTCTCTTAACATTTGTCCACAACAAGAAAATGCTTATTTCTGCTAAAGACTATTTTATTTCTAAACAGGGTGAAACTGAGGCATTCTCCCAAACTTAATCATTCGGTGTTTGGTTGCTCCTATAAAATTCCTGCCACGATTGTAACAGTTGGTATATCTTGTCAGTTAAGTTGTTATTGTAGCTTAGAGGGTTCACAGCTGGATAATACTGATTACTTTTCTGCCATGTAGCATGCACAGCAGCACCTTCCAGCACTATAAAAACTATCCGATAGGAATAAAGCTTCCAGCCAGTACCAGACTGATTTTTCCATGTTCTGTGACCTAAGTATGTGGTGTCTTCAGCAATAGTGGGAAAGACCCATCTTAATTGTGGGTAGGATCATTTTCTAGGCAGGGGATTCTGGACTGCATAAAAGGGAGAAAAGCAAGCTGAACACTAGCAGGCATTCGCCACTTTGTTTCATAATTGTGCGCCTGAAGAGACTAGTTGCTTTGCTTCAAGCTTCTGCTGGCATGATGAAGGGTACTTTGAGTATGAGCCAAGAAAAACACTTCCTTCCTTTGTTAGTATCTTATCAGAGCAACAGGAAAATAAGCTAAGACACAGCACCTGACAATGACCATCCAGGCAGTCACAGTTTAATATATTAATACACCCAGGAATATGGAACAGACCCTGGCTGGTTCTCCTGACAGCTGTGAACTGATTTCCTTTATCTGTCCTCACATCCTTCCTCTAGCCCTTGTAATTAAGTTGAGGACATCTTGGGATTTTTCTTTTATCAATAGATATGTTACAGCCGGGCGGTGGTGGCGCACGCCTTTAATCCCAGCACTTGGGAGGCAGAGGCAGGCGGATCTCTGTGAGTTCGAGGCCAGCCTGGTCTACAAAGCGAGTCCAGGACAGCCAGAGCTGTTAAACAGAGAAACCCTGTCTCGAAAAACCAAAAAAAAAAAAAAATAGATATGTTACAGAAACACACATAGATAAGAATGATTGTATTATGTACATATATACAAAAGCATGTATAAATACACTCAAATACAGATTTCTATCATCTAACTCAAAATTTTAGTGATAAATCATGAATGCTTTGACTATGACCACAGAAATAATAAAATAAAACCCCAAATATAGATAGAGATAGAACAAAGAGGAAAATGTAATTTAGTGTAAGATGGCCAGCTTCCTGAAAAACAGGAAAACATAGGAATCATTTCAAAGCGTGCTACCCTATGCTTTCCATACAAACTACAATCAGGAAGAAAGAGGGAGTCATTCACCGGCCCCCAGCGCACTGGCTCCGGCAGCCTCTAAAGGATGTTTCTGTCATTGATTTCCGTAAAGTAAACTGGTGACAGAGAAACTGTTGTGAGGCTTGTATGTGACAGAAGACAGGCTTTTCCTCTCCAGTTAAGATTTCCTCCCACTGCACATTGCCCAATAGAATGATTCACTTGACTTAGAAACCCAGAGGTGATGGAAACTTAAGTTAAAAGGCCTAAAGGATCTCAAGGAGGAGGCAGAGGGATGCGGATTAGACTGTGGGGTTCTCCAAAGCCCTATATTTTCCAGTTTGCATCACATCCTGTTTTCTAGTGTGTGCACCCCTGCAGACACTGACAGTCAGCATCTCTAAGGAGTGCCCTCTTCTGAGACCACTTCGGAATCAAACTGGCGGGGTTCAGGCACCGGCTTCTCCACCACAGCCACACTCAGCTTGACTGGCTTCTTTCCAACTCTAAAATGAATATGATAATGGCGCTTGTCTCAACAATGGTGCTGAAGAGCAGATGGGAATGATAGTGCCTGGTGGAGTTAGTGCACTTAGGGAATGATATTTGTTAGTAGCAGTATTCACATTTAGTTATTAATATTATTATCACTATCAACACTAGTATGTTCAAACCATTAAAGGACAGTCAATGTAAAGGAGGTGGGGCAATGAGTCCCCTGGGAAAGGTAAGTTTATAAGACACACCTTTTGTTCCTTACCTGTCTGTCAGGCCTAAAGACGAGGGATTAGTATCAACATTCCATTGGGATAAAGACAACAGGCTGGTCCGATGTGGTGGGGCACATGCCTATCTATAAACCCAGCACTCGGGAGGCAGAGGCAGGCAGATCTCTGAGTTCAAGGGTAGCCTGGTCTACAAAGTGAGTCCAGGACAGCCAGGGCTACACAGAGAAACCCTGTTTCGACCCCCTCACACACCCCCCAAAAGAAAAGATAACAGACGGAGATCCACAGAGCAGGACCACAGTGACAGGAACATTGCCATTAGTGTGGCATTAGACAGAAATGTCACGAGTTCACAGACCTCTCTTATGATTTCAGAAAGAGAAGGCTGAATGATTAGGCAGGAGGCAGAGAATATGTGGCTTTAGTATTTACTTCAATTATGCACAACACAGCACCAAAACATTACGAACAGTCCAGTCACCAAAGCAATGCTTGTTAAGCCTAACTCTAACAGTATTACACTGAACCTGTTGACGATTGAGGGCTGAGGTCTGCAGGTAAGGGCTCGGACATGGCTGCCTTCTTTGTTGTGATAATGAGAGCTTGACCATGAAGCAGGCTTGACCACAAAGAGGGCTTGACTGCGTTATCTCAGGTCTGGTCTCTCTCGGGTCTCAGTCTCTGGTGGCAGTGGTGTGGTCACTGCTGAAATGTTGAGGGCTTTTCTTACATTTGGGAATTGTCAGACAAGGTGGCGACCAGCGACAATTTACAGCAAAGTTGTAGGAGCCATGGCGCGTGCTATTATGATACTGTGCTCATATTTATACTCATTTCCTCAGGGTAACTCCCTCAATGGAAACACCATAGTTTTTGGGTTCTGCCAGGGCTGATAAGCAGCTGTCAGTCCAGCGTCAGCTGGCCTCTGACAGCCTTCTGGTTATCTTAAAGCATTGCATCACTTCAGTGCATTTTATTTTCACTTCAGCTTATTTACTAGCTACCTAGCAGCCATTTCCTATGACTGCTTACAGGCTCCTTACATTCCATCTCCTGCTGCCTGAAATGATATCAACATGAAAGGCATCACTGAGCAGATGCAGCTGGGGGATTTACATCATCTTCGTCATCCTGTCTTTCATGATGTCCAATGAACACTGTGGTGCTCCCACTAACTCTTGTGGTTGATGGCATAGTCTATCTTTCATCTTTTACTAACAACCTTCTTTTTGAATATTTATACTTCCTATACTTTTCATACCAGTATACATAAGCACAAATTTCAAACAATAAATCTTCAATGAATTGTTTACTTAATCCCCAATACAATATGATTCCAAAGATTTTGGTATATGCTCCTTATCTAACTTATCCAATCTAGAATACCAGTCTCCTTCCATTAATGCGTGTGCTCCCCATTGATCATGTCTTATAAGGGATCTATCTGCACATTTCATAATGTGGAAAATGGCCTTTTGTTATATAACAACTTATTAAACTACATAATACATGCAGGGCCTTATCAAATGGGTGTTTATGTAATGGGTTATGTTCATGTGGATAATGAAATGCCACATGGTTAACCAATTCTGCCATAACATCACCATGCTTATTTCCTCCTAAATACAACATAGAGTATCTACTTTTACAAAAATAACAAGGGTCATTTAAAGTGGGGTGTCTAAGTATTCCCATTCTTCTAAATATATCAGCAAGTGGCATCCAATGTTTTACATAATAGTGAGTTAACATTTTATTAATTCCATGTTTCTGTAACAGGTCACATCTTCTTCCTGACCTGTTATTAATTTTGTTATTTTTTCTTCTGCTTGGCATTTCTGAAACAAAGCACAATCTGGAAAACAATATATGCTATAAAAATAAACATTGTAATCCAAATGCATTCCTTGATCCAATGCCACCACGTATATATTGGTGTACAAATAAAATCCATTTGTACTAATCTAGCTAAGTAGTCCCACAAGCTGCACTTTCCCAGCTGTTTGTTCCAATCTTTATGTGTTTAAGTGCTAGTTCTTAATAGTCCCACTTAGTTATGAGTTTCTATTCTCAATGCTCTAAGAGGCTTCTGCGCTGTAGTTATTTTTTCATGTATGCTGTTTAGTTGTTTCTTACTAAATTTTGAAATTGTTTGTCTGCTAATTTACTAGCAAAATTAGTGTAATGATCTTGTTCTAATGCATCATCAAGAGTGGAACTTGTTTCATAGTAATGTGTCTCTTGTATTGACAATGTAGAGACTAGAGTCTTGTTCTGCATGGATGCTGTTGAACAGTTACGTATCATATACCATCCTGGTTGTTAACTGAATTCTTCCACATCATTCTTATAGGTGGACTCATTAAGGCTTGTACAAATAAGTTTGTTATGATTATTTGTACAAGCTAGAAAAGTCCAATCACCTGTATTAGTTAAGGTATCTGCCATGGTTGTAATTGTTAATCTTGTCTCTTCCAAATGTTTAAAGTCTAAATGGGGGTATACATATGTATTTGCACCTAAACTAAAGGATTCTGCGATGGGTGTATGAGCAGGTGTTCCATTCATACTTATCCATAAAAATGTGTCAGTGGGTGTCAGCCATTTTGCCACTTCCACTCCACTGTAAGGATCTAACTGATCCATCCATTTCTGAGGTATTGGCTTAGTGTGCTATGCATTAAATGCATTGTCTAAAAATATCTGTACTAGATTTAATTCACATAAGCCATCTTGGCAATAACTATTACCATCAGAGTCTAAAATAGTTTGAAATTCTGGAGTTCTTCCACCTATACCTGTACTGAATAAGTGATCCAATTCTGTCACCATTCTGTTTAAGTTGTTCTTATAAGTCTTACATATCATGTAATTATGGTTTGTTTTTTTATGAGGTTAAGTAGCTGTTCTTCCTTCAACTTGTTTCTTTTTAATATCTAGATTTCAGCTTGCATTTGCTGTGTTATTATGTGCAATGCATCAATAGAGTTAGATATGGCCGCTATTGCTTCTGGTGTCTTTCTGTTAACCTGTTGTATACGGAAAACTTCTGCCTTTATTGGAGTTAATATTGCTGCTGATACTCCTCCTTCCATGTTCCTCCTAACGGTGCTCCTCCAACAACTGCTCCAATAGTAGCAGTTGTAATGGTTTGTGCCCCACTTTAATAGGGGTTCCGTAACTGAGTGGGGTCCATGCCTATGTTGAGCCACAATATATTTCTGGAGGTTTAAGGACTGTTAAATCTATATTGAGCTGAATTTTCCCAGTTCTTGGGAAGAGTATCACTTTAGCTGTGGTAGTTAAATCTGGTACCAAAAATGGTGCAGTTACTGCTTTAGGTTTACCTGGTGGTGGTGTTAAGTGCCCTTGAGGGTACTGTGCAGAGTATAATTCAAATTCAGTATCATCTCTCCAAAGGGATCCTCTATACATTATCCTATGATCATGTAATTTTGTATTAGCCCAAGTTTTATGGGTTACAGGCAAATATATAACATTTTCCCAGTCTTCTGTAAAAGAGGTTTCCATACCAAGGTAAGTTAGGAAAGTCTGAAACGCATGGCCAGTTAAAGGTCTTGTGGTCATGAGTTCTGTTATTATGCCACGTGTGATTTAGGTTATTCCGCAAGCTTTGTGGGCATCTGTTACCCCATGGTTTAGGTAATGGGGGCATGCCATATTTAATTAGCCGTGGTTTGATAAAAATTCCATTGTTACACAAGGAAACATTCATGGCCACATTTTTGGCAAAACTGCCGCATGGTGGAGGTGGGATTGGAGCAGTGATGTTACTAGCAATGGTAGCACCAGGAGCAGCAGTCGTCGCAGTGGTGCAGCTAGGAGTGCTCGTGTTTCCTTCCTCTTCATCATCATATTCCTCTTCATAATGTTCATGACCATAGTCCTCCTCCTCCTCTAGTCCTTGTGATGTTTCACTGTCTGTTCTACCGTCGGGCAGTATCAGTTGATTTATCAGACGTGCTATCATTTGTCTAACGAGTGATGCATTCATTCCTATGCCACAAGTAAAAGTTTTGGTCATAGGGTTCTTTTCCTATTACGATGGTTATGTAACCCCTGGAAACTTATGAGATTCTAGTAACCAGATTAGTAGCTGGCCTCCAGTGTGCACTGTATATGGCCATAGCATTAGTATCATTAGTCCGTAATTCTATCCAATGGCATTTTAAAGGATTGATGTCATTTAGAGAGGTTTCCTTCATAGGCATGTCTAGCACGTATTCTTTCATCTGGTGGGTTACCTTAGCTGCCATTCTATATGGCTCACATCCTTCATAGCACTGATATTCTATGCAGAAGGTATTCTTTTGCCAAAAGCTTGCAAACAAGCTGCTAATCTGAACAAATCTTCTGTGGGTGTCCCAATATTCTGGTATTGCTCCTTCCACTCTTGTTGTTTTGTAACTAGGAGTTGCTAATTGCATTTTAGCTGGGGTTATAAATGGCTGCATGCTATTTGCCATTGTTGGGCTTGTTACTGCCAATGTCATTCGGATTAAGGTTATTATTTATTTTATTTTCTAAGAAGTGTACTCAGCAAATAGTAAAATTTGCTATTCTATTGGGGGTGAGGTCTCTGTATCATTTCCATTTTTAAAAAAATATTTATTTATTGCTTCAGGTTACATCTCCATCACAGTGTCCTCTTTCCACCCCTCCCAGTCCCGCTCTCCCACCCTCTACCCCCATCCCTTCTATCCCACTCCTCTGGAGTGGAGTGTCCCTATATAACAGTCCCCCACCCCAGTTCAGCAGTCATATGAGGGCCAAGAGCCTCTTCATACACTGGGGGGATACAAGGCAGCACCACTAGGGAAAAGTGTCTCATTGACAGGAAACAAAGTCTATGTTCATGTTCCCTTTGGTGCATTGGTTGTAGTATAGTTATCCTGTAGTGTATGGCTAAAATCTGACTATACGTGAATAGATGTCATGTGCTTCCTTCTGAGTCTGGGTTAACCCAGACTTGTTTCCATTTTTTATGCTGTATATGTTTTGACATAGGTGGGTTGCTACGTCCACCAGTGGTATCCCTACATATATTGACAAGAGACGTATTAGTACACATATATACATAATTTTGTTTCCTGTCTTGTTCCAACACATTTATGCCAAATCTTAAATACAATGATATGGTCTAGTCAATACTCTATTATCCTCTATAGGATAATCTATTTCTTTATCTGTGTGTATAGCTTCTTGTAATGGGGAAGGTATGTTCAGTCTAGGTCTATGACTCAATTCCACCTATGCTATCATTATGGCTTTTGATAATGGTGGCTTCTAATATAATTTTTAACAACCCATTAAGCCTTTCTATAGCTCCTGCTGAGGTTGGGTTATGTGCTGTATGGAAATCCCACATCGTTACTAATTGTTTGGCAAATTTTTGAGTTTCTCTACCTGTGAAGTGAGTTCCTTGATCTGACTGCATGATTTCTGGGGTTCCTAACATTGAACACCAGGTGTATATTGTCATTATGCATGATTGTCCATCTGGATGTGGACTTGGTCTGGCAAATGCCAATCCAGAACATGTGTCGACCATAGTACAGGCATATTTGCCTTGAAATTTGGTTAAGGGGCCAATGAAGTCTGTCTGCACTATTTTATTAAAGTGCAGCTTGTGTCCAGTAGTACCTTTGTGATTATGTTTAAATCTGGTTTTGGCTGCAGGGCAATCCTCACATTGTGAGATTGCTGCTTTTACTTGCTCGCCATGTCACATCTAGGTTTCTCTGAGTGACTATTGTTTAGTTGCATATGTGCCTGTGCATCCTAATTGACCATGTATGTCCAGTATTTCAGGATTGGTGATTGGTCTCTCTTTAATATGTACTTTCTTCCAGTCTCTCTTAATTAATATTTTGGTAGGACCTCTGTTTTCTAAAGAGTATTCTTTTAATTTTAATTTAGCTGTTAATGATGCTAATTTATCTACAATATCATTATTCTTATGCATCTCATCCTGTCTTTTCATATGAGCATTCACATGATATACAATTATCTTCACATCCTGTGCTATATTATCTAGCTCTGACCATGCTTCTTGTGACCAAATACCGTTACCACCTATTCTCCATTGGGCCTGTTTCCATTTACCTGACCAAAAAGCAATGCCATTCGTGACACACCAAGAGTCAGTGAACAGATATAAATGTTTTTTTTTTCCTTTTTAGAGTGCCTGGCTGCCAGAAAAGCTGCAATGACTTCAGCATGTTGTGCTGACCGATCTTTTCCTTGTTCCATGATGGTCATGCCATTCCCTGGCCTGTAGGCTGCTACCTTCCAGTGGGTCACAGTGTTTTTGGTTTGTGGATGAGCCATCTGTAAACCAGGCATTAACCAGGGAGGAGTTGACTCCTGTGTCCCCCAATGTCCCATTGGCGCCTGTTTCTGGGGAGGGGAGGTGTTAGGGAATTTGAATCCCTCTGGAGTCATGGGATTAGTGGACTGAAGTTTATCATCAACTCCGACACCTTTGACGCTGTCCCCTTTGCTGACAGTGTACAACTCGAAGGGATTCCATTAGGTACCATTTCCATTGCAGCACCTTTCCTTCCATGTGTAGTCCAGCCCATGCCTCTCCCTGTGCCTTTACCCAATCTAGTATGGGTGTCGGTGTTCAGAATACCACCGAGTTCTGCCTTAGCAGTGACTGGGTTTTTCTTGTTGCCTCATAGGATGTCCAAATAGTTTTCTCAAAAAGAGAATACTTGGCCTCTGACCAGGGAAATTTCTTGCAATAAAAGCTTACTGGTGTCAGCCTTTGATTTTTGGCAAATATATTCCAATTTCCATATCCTTGAAAATATAGGATGTCAATATTATTGTATCACCTTCTGTATGTAGCCAAGGGCATTGTATTGTTTAATATATTCCAAGATCAGCTTTACCACTTGTTTCTGGGTGCATGTCCATTCAAAAGCAGATGCTTTCTTTTTTTTTTTTTTCTTTTGGCTTTTCAAGACAGGGTTTCTCTGTTTAACAGCTCTGGCTGTCCTAGACTCGCTTTGTAGACCAGGCTGGCCTCGAACTCACAAAGATCCGCCTGCCTCTGCCTCCCAAGTGCTGGGATTAAAGGCGTGCGCCACCACCGCCCGGCTCAGATGCTTTCTTAATTGTCTTAAAAAGAGGTTGTAAAATTACCTGCAAATAAGGTATATGCTGTCTCCAATATCCAAATAGTCCTATCAAATGTTGAACTTCTGTTTTATTTTCTGGTACTTTCAACTGTCCTAATATATTAATTACTCCACTGGGAATTTTATGGCCCCATAGTACTCCAATGTACTCCTAAAAATTTAACTTGCTGTGCTGGTCCTTGAATTTTTTCTTTATTAATAGTCCAACCTTGGTCTCTAAGATGCTGCATTAATCTATTTGTTGTTTCTCTTACCCCATCGTCCTCTTTGACCAAAAATTAATATATCATCTATGTATATTAACACTTGAGCTCCTTGTGGGGCAAAATCATCCATTGTTTTAGTTGGTGTACTATGTGCTATTATTGGACTATTCAAATAACCTTGTGGCAGTCTCAGAAATTTAGATTGCTTTCCTTACCCTGTAAATGTTGTTATATCTTGCAAATCTGGATGTAATGGTATGCCAAAAAACATGTCAGATAAGTCTATGGTTGCTAGCCACTTTGGGGCTGCTTGTTTGATTTGTAGGAATATGTCATCTACATCAGGTAATTGTCCTGGTATTTTTGGAGTTAATTTATTTATTCTCCTATAATCTACTATAAATCTCCATTTGCCATTTGGTTTAAGTATTGGCCAAACTGGAGAACTGTGATTAAAATCTTGAGTTGGAGCAATCACTCCTTCTTTACGTAGCTGCTGTGCTGTCTGTGTTATTTCCTTAAATCCTCCCTTAATAGGGTATTGGGGTGAAAAGGATGGTTTAACTTTAGGTAAGTGAACTGGTGCTATTTTTACTTCTGCCAAGTTGCATAAATATTTTTTTTTTTTTGGTTTTTCGAGACAGGGTTTCTCTGAATATCTCTGGCTGTCCTGGACTCGCTTTGTAGACCAGGCTGGCCTCGAACTCACAAAGATCCGCCTGCCTCTGCCTCCCAAGTGCTGGGATTAAAGGCGTGCGCCACCACCGCCCGGCTGCATAAATATTTTTTAATGGTTTTTATTTGTAAGAAATCTGGAAGCATCTTGTTGATTTCCTTAACTCCTAAAATATTCTCTGGTGCTGAAAAACTAGCCATTTCTACTTTATATTATTTATCATATACTAATAAAGTTGCATCTATTAATGGTACCACTCTAACACTGTCAACTCCTTCTACTTCTATATTCTTCTTATGCTTAAAATATTCTGAAAACTGATTTATTATACTCATTTGGCTTCCTGTATCTAAAATCCATTTTAAGTCTATTAGTTTATTTTTGATTTTATAGGTAATTTTATGAAAGGCCTTATATCTATTTTACTTATCTGGAATGATTGAACGTTCTTCTGGGTTGCCAAAGCATCCCTGGGCATCCCTTCATTCTTTGCTATAATCTGTTTTAAAAATTGGGGCGGCCTCCCTGACATTAAGGTAGGGGCCGTCCCCTTTGACCTAAAAAAGGTCGGCTTTTAACCCTGTTCCATGGTTTTTTAGATGTTCCTATTATTCTTTGGAATGCTCCAGTTTTTTAGATTTTGCCTTATGGGCATATTGTTTTGATTTCCATAAGGTTTAAATTCGATTTTTCTGGCTATGTTAGTAAATCTGCCTGTAAATTTATTGGTTCTTTTCCTAACATTAAAGGAAAGTACCCTTTCTGTTTCTAGTTCTCTAAATCCTTTAAAGAAGTCTATGGCTTCTGCTATAGTCTAGGTGTTTTGTAGGGTCCAGGTAGGCTCATTCTTAAATGGGGTGGTGCACCTTTAATTAATAACCTCCTGAATGCTGGAGTCAGAGGTGCTGCTTGGGGTGTTTCAGGCTGATTGTAAATATACCACAACACTCCCAGTTTTCGGCAAGTATTAATGGCTTCTTGATATGTACTCAGTTTGCCAGCTGTTTCAAACTGGGTTATATCTAGGTTGGAAATGCATATCTCCATGCTGCTGTTATCCAGTCTCATAATGGGTGGGTATCTCCTCTAGATGTGTCTAGACAGAGCTCTAGTGCCTCAAATACTGAAGAGTTTTCTATTATGTTTCTTCTTTTCCTCATTTCCTGCTCATGCAACATGACTGTGTCCACTCCTTTTTCTCACAGTCTGACCATGTACGAAGCATTCTTCATACCATTCTGGGAATAGTCCCTTCTTAACTCAGACAATTCTTGCAGATTAAAAGGTCTAGACTCCATGAATTCAGTACCCTCCTGAGAGTACCGGAGCAGCTATTGGCGTCTCCCTCTCCACTGAGGTGTATCAGTGAAGGGGTTGAGGCTATTTACCAGCTTTTGGATTATTGGAGTCTTTTGGTTACCACTGGAAATGATGGAACACTAGCTGGAGGTGGATCTGAAGACGTGCTAATTCCTCTGGCCCTCCTAGTAATATTTAAGGCTAGACTTTTGCCCATTAACCTATCTTTGTCTATATCTTGCATTGTCTTCATTAAAAGAGCAGGAACTTCTTTCCTAGGCACCTTTTCCATTATAGGAGCTACCACCTGTGGATCAGTCAATTCCAACTTTACATTAGTGGGTGTCATCCTTATTTTATCCTTCACAATGCTAGCAGTCTCATGCCATTTTTTTTTTTTTTTCTGTTCTTCAGTCTCAGGCAGCCCTCCTGTTCCTGGGGAAACCTGCAGCTTGCTCATCTTTTAAAATAATTTCTTCATGGTGCTTCTTCAAAGCTATTACCACAGCCATCCTGCCAAACTGTATAGGATTTTAATTTGCTTTTTTCTCTAATACCATTGTCAATTTTTCAAATTTTGTGATCAAATTAATCTTTCAAATTTTAAATCAGCAGCTCTTTCTACTCTTTTGCTCAGGTATCGATTCATGGGATAAGTTCAGACCTGTCCTGGCTTCCTCTTTCAGCTATTAGCCCCAAAGGGTGCATTGTCAGAGGAGTGTACGGACAGTCTTTTGCGGTGGAGAAGGGTTTTTTAGCGTCCCACAGCCAGCCTGGCACGTCAGTTGGACTTGAGCTTAAAAGCCTCGGTCACTGACAGCTTAGGCAGGAGTCCCAGAATCTTCCTTCAGCTGTTTGCCTGAGGGCTCACTTACAGAAGCAAATATAGGACTACAGTCACCGAAAATAGCTTTTTGGGCGCCTGATTACCACTTCTGCGGGTCCCCTTTCTCGATCTCTGAGTAAGAGTCAAGAGTGCCTCTGGTTTCACATAAAGCTCAGACGGTATCCTGCCGACTATTCCAGCTGTCAGGAGCTCAAAGACCTCTCTTATGATTTCAGAGAGAGAAGGCTGAATGATTAGGCAGGAGGCAGAGAATGTGTGGTTTTAGTATTTACTTCAATTACGCACAACACAGCACCAAAACATTACGAACAGTCCAGTCACCAAAGCAATGCTTGTTAAGCCTAACTCTAACAGTATTACACTGAACCTGTTGACGACTGAGGGCTGAGGTCTGCAGGTAAGGGCTCGGACATGGCTGCCTTCTTTGTTGTGATAATGAGAGCCTGACCATGAAGCAGGCTTGACCACAAAGAGGGCTTGACTGCGTTATCTCAGGTCTGGTCTCTCTCGGGTCTCAGTCTCAGTCTCTGGTGGCAGAGCTGTGGTCACTGATGAGTTGTTGCGGGCGCCTCTCTGATGTTTGGGAACTGTCAGTCAAGTGGCAGCCAGTGGGAATTTACAGGAAAGCTGTAGCAGCCATGGTGTGTGCTATTACAATTCTGTGCTCATATTTATACTCATTTCCTGAGGGTAACTCCCTGAGTGGAAACACCATAGTTTTTGGGTTCTGTCAGGGCTGAAAAGCAGCTGTCAGTCCAACGTCAGCTGCCCTCCGACAGCCCTCTGCTTATCTTAAAGCATACATCACTTCAGTGCATTTTATTTTCACTTCAGCTTATTTACTAACTACCTAGCAGCCATTTTCTATGACTGCTTACAGGCTCCTTACAACAACAAACAAGATCATTTTAATATTTGAACTCAATATTTATGCCATAAATGCATAGGACCACCTTACAAATACTCAAATGACATAGATGAGGGAACATTCCTGTGGCCACCATTGCTGAATCTGGGTCCATTCTTCCATTCCATGTCCAGTAAAGAACACACTACTTACTTTGATTCTCATAACTGGATTCTCATAAATCTCATTATGATTCTCATAAATGAATACTGCTTTGTAATTTTGTTTGGCAGTGTGTGGAGATGTTCCCATGTTACTATGTATAAACAGTTCCACCTCCCTGATTCTTTTCCATTTATGTCTATTACCACTAATCATCATGGATGGCATCAATAATTGGTAGGCATTCATTTTTTGCTTCCCCCTGTCTGTTCCAGAAATCATTGCTTCATGGGAGAAATGCCACTAGCCTAAGAGATTACTAGCTACTGCTCTTTGGTTCTAGCAATTCTAAATAAAAAGAGACCACGGGCTCATCTTTAAGCTGCTCTGAGCTTCAACTTCCTGATCTACCGATGAGATCATTTGTTTCTAAATTTCCACACATCTGTGCTAATCTGTGTTTTGGGTCTTGAGACAGAGAAAAACCAATCTTTTCTAAAAATCAGAATGAAGAAAGTTGCGTGAGTGAGCAAAAGCTGATGACCCCCAGGGAGATTCTTCACACTAACAGGACATGGCTCCCACAAAGTGGGGTTAGATCAGAAAGTCCATCTAACTTCATTCTCATAATGCATACATAGACACATACATACATACATGTATTCATGCATACATGCATACATACATACATGAGCATATACTCAATAGGATGCACTCTTTATTCTACATTCAAAGAGTCAAGCTACTTTCATGTATTTCCAGATGAAGTAATATAGTTGGGTTATTTGTTGAGGGGTGTTAGAGAGCAGAACTGGGAAGCATGTGATCAAAAGAAGGGATTTTAGTGCCCCCAAAGGGTGCGCCCAGTCTTTTGTTCAGTGTTTATTGAGCACCTACTATGTGCAGTGGTGGGTGATGGGGATATTAAAGTAAAAGGTCCAAGAACATTCACCCATCACCATTGTCTGCCTGTGGGGTGTGTGCATTACAGAGATTCTCTTTAACTGTCCAGACCCCATCACCAAGGAGTCCCTGTGCTGTTGAAGAGTTCTGAGGGAACCTCTGAGGGTAGCTTGTCAGCTTACTTCCTTAATCACTGAAGGAGGAAAAGAATTTTGACCCTTTTGTTCTTGTTTTTATCTTTTATCGTTGCTTTAGACCATTCAACAGACCATTACTGATAGCAAAAGGGAGATGCTCTTTCACCAGTAAGTGGGAGAGAGCAACCTATTAGGGTATGAATGAGCCGGGCAATCATTAATTTGACAGGATCTAGAACCAACTACAAGACACACCCCTGGGCAAGTCTGTGAGGAGGTTCTGGGTCAGGTTAATTCAAGTAGGAAGGCCCAGCTTAACTGCGTAGCACCACTCCATGGGCTGAAGTCCTGGGCTGAGAAAAATGAGAACGCGGATACTCACTCTGCTTCCTGGTTGTGGCTGCAGAGTGATCACCTGCATCATTTTCCTGCTGCCATGGCCCATCCACAAACTGTGGAGCCAAACCCATACAGTCTTTGTGGAGAATTTTGTCTCAGTAACAAGAACAGTCACTAGTGTACACATTGAGAGTGAATGTAGGGCGTTGCAAAGATTAACCGTGAAGAGTGGAGAGCTGGATGAGGCGGAAGGGTCACAGCAACTTTCTTCTGTTTCCCTTCCGGGTTAGCTTTCTGTCACTGTGATTAAAAACAAAAAACAAAAACAAACAAAACAAATAAAAAACAAAAACAAAAAACGCCAGAGAGAAGCAATGTACAATGCAGGATTTATTTTCGCTCAAGCGTTCAGAGGCCTTAGTTCTTGGTCACTTGGCCTGGTGACCTGTGGCCTGTGGTGACGTAATACATCAGAGTCAGAGAAAACTGATCACCTCATGACAGCTGAGAAGCAAAGAGAGACTAATGGACAGAGGCACCAATCAGATCCTTCAAAGGTACATTCGCAGCCACAGACTTTCTCCAGGGGGCCCTGTCCCTTAAAGTTTGCGCTGCTTCTGTAGTTGTAAAACTGACCCCACCAATGACTACAGACCAGTCGCCTCCCAAACGCCCTCCCTCTTAACATTGCTGCCCTGGGGACAAAGCCTTCAAGACCTAAGCAGGAAGGAGACATTTTAGATTCAAACCAGCTCCACCTTTGAACTGCAAGTAGTAAAGTCACGGAGAGCTCACAGCATCCTGTCTTCACGTAACGGGGTGCCATGGGAGTTGGGGAACCCAGCTAAAGCAAGAGCATGGTGTCCAAACCCTGGAAATCTCACCCTGAGATTGTTAGCACTTCCCATTACCTGACCCCAACTCCTCCATTCCCCACTTCACCCCAACTCACCCTGGGCCCGAGCGTGTCCCAGAGCATGTTGCCCTGCACCCCTAGGTTTGCCACCCCCCCCCCCCCCCAGGAGGTCACAGGGAGAGTAGCTAGGTTAAAACTTTCTCTCCCCTTAAGGTCTTGTCCAGCTGCACTTGGAATTCCTCCTTATGCAAATGAGGCATCCCCCCAGCCCCAGCCCAACCAATGTACACTCACCCCAAAAGCTACTACCCCCCCAAAGGCTTAAGTAACCTTTATTCCCCTCACTAAGCAAGCTGTTTTACTGAAGTCTGTCTCCATAGAGTCTGTTCTCAATCACACTCATAGCTGCCTGGGGTCTCTTCCACTCCAGGCTGGTCATTGTTCCTCTCTCAGAACCCTTTGGTCGAGACTGCGATGGGCACTCACAGAGACTTTGGTGCTAAGCCCCTGGGGAAGCTAAGGTCGATCCCCTTGTCCCTACCTCACATTCTGTGAATCTTGTACTCAACTCCAACCGCACTCAACCTCTTCGTTGTGGGCTCCGCTCCAGCTCATTTCTTTACTTCATGGTCCCCAAGGGAGCAACATTGTTTGTGCTAGAGAGTTCTTGAAGGAAACAGCATTTTGTGTGCTTTTGGTTTTGTTTTTTTGAGACATAACCTTACTATGCTGTAGCCTTGGCTGCCTTGGAACTTGCTCCGTTGACCAGGCTGCCTCTGAATTCATAGAGATTGGCCTATCTTTGTCTCCTTAGTGCTGGGATTAAAAATATGGATAGTTGCTGGGCATGGTGACACCCGCCTTTAATCCCAGCACTCGGGAGGCAGAGGCAGGAGGATGTCTGTGAGTTCAAGGCCAGCCTGGTCTACAAAGTGAGCCCAAGACAGCCAGGGCTACACAGAGAAATCCTGTCTCAAAAGAAGAAATGAAGAAAAAAAAATGAATACTTTTGTTTTTGAGACAGGGTCTGGTTGGAGAGCCTGCGCTTCCCTCAAATTTGTGATCTGTCTCTGTCTCCCTAGCAAATATAGACATGTATCATACCTGGTAGAAATAATGGTTTTAACGACATGCTTCAGGAAGTAGCAGGTGAAAGAGGGTTGGGGTATTGTAAATCACAAGGTTTTTTTTTTGTTTGTTTCATCATTTTTTCTGAAGTCCTTCAGATCTCCCCTAAGTGCCTTGCTAACAACAGAAGCTCCATGAGGTTGTTTAATTTCTTTTTTCTACTTTAAAACTTGAGAGGAAGAATCATGGAATAAAGTTGCCATATGCCTATGATTCATCAAGACAGAACAGACTACAGGCTGTAAGTTATTTTTAATGTAAACTGAAAACAAACTCCTCAGTGAATTAAAACTAGAATATTTGTATACTTTGGCAAAAGTACTGTAAGCCTCTAAGTCTGTGTTGGGTTGAAGTTCTGAAAACTGTTCTATGTAGATTGCCTGTGTGCCTGTGCTCATTTTCTGATAAATCTTTATATTTACATTAATTTTATGTTAGAAATAACAGTGGACTAACTTAAATTTGTTCTGTTTAAATGGAAAGGGATGTGTTATTAAAATTACATTTCATTTTTGATTGAACTAAAATTCCATCTTTTGCATGTGTGTATATTTAATGATGTAATTCCTTTAGGGATATTCTTTATTTTTTATTTTTATTTTTATTTTTTTTTTTGGTTTTTCGAGACAGGGTTTCTCTGTTTAACAGCTCTAGCTGTCCTGGACTCGCTTTGTAGACCAGGCTGGCCTCAAACTCGCAAAGATCCACCTGCCTCTGCCTCCCAAGTGCTGGGATTAAAGGCGTGCGCCACCACCGCCCGGCTGGATTCTTTATTTTTTACTAATGATAATGGTTGGTGCTGATGGACTGAGAAATGCCTAGAGAATTAGGAAAGAACTCCCCTGAGTGAGTCTTGGAGGGACTTTCCAGAGAGGATTAACCAAGAGGGAGGAACAGAACCATCTTATAGGTTGAGGGACCCAGATTAAACAAAAAGGGAATGAAGAAACCTATTTGTGTAGGCAGTCTCCCCAACCCCACCCCACCCCTCTCTTTCTCCTCTGTCTCCTAGCCACTGTAATGTGAGCTGCTCTATTCCTCTACATCCTCCCAGCTATGATGGACAGTCACCTCCAAAACCCTGAGCCAAAGTATGTCTTTCCTCCTCTGAGTCATCATCTCTCTGTCCCAGTGGGACAAAGGCCATTCCTACCAGAGAAGTCTTGTTGTTGCAAGACTAACCCTTAAAACTGATTCGTGAGAGAAATTTGGAAAAGTCCAGGGAAGAAGGCTAGAGAAGTCATAGAGAATGCTGTACTCTCAGTTTCATGGTTTAGAGTTCAGAAGACCAAAATGTAGATAGTAATGTCTATGCTTGTGAGGTTTCAGATAGAAATGAAGACTCAGTTAGGAATAGGTAGTGTTATTATGTTCTGGCAAAGAATTTGTCTACATTCTGCCTGTGTCTTGAGATGTTGGAGTCTTTGAGATTAAAGGTAGTAGAATAATTAATCTGGCAAAGAAGCTAATGCTTCTTTAAAGTTGGCCTAACATTCAGGCTACGGTATGTGAGTTCAAAACTTACTTTAGAGGCTAGAAAGTCTGTGGCTGGGTCAGGATCCCTTCAGGTATCCCCTGAGAAGTGACCCAGGAAGTAGAGGACACAGTGTTGATGTTAGAGGCCAGGAAAATGGAATATCTGCCAAGAAAAGACCAAGTGTGAGGCTGTCCACATCCTCTGCGCTTATGTCATGCCACCGTGCCCAGTGCTATACAAGAAGCTAGAGGATGCACCACCTGCCCCACCCTGTTTCAATCTTGCTTTGGTCCCACCTCCCCTTTCTATGCTCCTGCTTCTCATCCTTTTAGAATGGAGATGCTTACTTTGTGCCCCTGTGTATCAGAAGTATGTGCCCCCTCGAACATACACAGGTGTCAAGGCTAAGTATTTGGCTTCAGTCTCAGAAGATACTTTGAACTTGGGCTTTTCAACAGTGTAGGAACTGTTGCACAGCGAGGCCAGGGATTGTAATGTTACGGTTTAAAGAATAATGTGTTTGTCAGGTTGACACAGAGTAGAGACAGGATGATTAACTTTGACTGTCAATCTCATTGGACTGAAAAGCTCCTAGGAGATCAGCAAAGCTGACTTTGAGAACTCTTGAGTTTCAAAAGAGAATAAATTGGTGTGAGAGAATCAGGTGCTCACCCTATATGTGAGCACAGCCAGCTCCAAGGCAAGGGCCCAGGGAGAGTGAAAAGGGGAAGGCCCGCCAGCTCAGGTGTCCTGTCTGCATCCTTGTCACTGTGATGTGAGTCGCTAGGCTCTGCTATACTATCCCAACATGATGGACTGAGACCTCTGAAGACACCAACCTGCCATTTTTATGGGGAGTTGTCTCTCAGGTATTTTGTTACAGCAAGTTTACATAGTGACCAAGACCGTTCTTAGAAATGGCAGAAAGATGGATAAATGAAGATGTAATTTTCATTCCAGCATCATCAAGCTTTGCTAAAATTTAGTTCTGTTTCAGGTATTTATATGTAAATGTTATCCCATGAAAATATTTCCAGATGTATAGGCAAAAGTTACAAAACTGTGAATGCTGTGCACTCAGTCATGGGGAGGGACCAGGATATACTGAAAACTTGGGTGGTCCTCCAAATTTCTTACCTGGGATTTCAGGCCACTGTATGCAAAACATCTATCTTCCATACAGCTTGGTGATCTACGAGATGCTTTGAATGATGTAAGAGAGATGCATCTCTCTTACACCCTACATGGTTTTCAGCCTTTCCTAACTTTTTTTCTTATATAAGCCTTATTTTGGCCCTGGGAGTGAGGCAAACAACCCTGAAGGGTTTTAGAAGCATTGTTTTCAGATAGAAACTCGTCCTATTAAGCTGCTGAGAAGCATGCCCAGCTGCCCAGCTGTTTATCATAACTTAATGCCTCTTCCCCTTTAGATCTATTACAGAGGGTGCTGCTTTTTCTAGGCAACAACATATGAAACCTGGACTAGGTCACAGACAGTGCTAAACACCAGTGAGGCAAGGAAGCCGTTTTTATTGTCATTTCCTTCCGGTTGTGCACCCTGAAACCGCTAGACAAGCCTGAGGTTTAATGCAAAATGAAAAGATTCCAGGTTCTTCAGAATTGGCATTCTCGGAGCCATCATCTTGCCTTTCTATATTTTAGAAACAGACTTCTGGACGCTAAACCGGCTTTGCAAATTCCAGCAGGAGATGGTGTCCAAATCGATGCTAGGTCGACTTTGCCGACCTCCCTTGCTTCCTCCTAGCCAAAAAGATAAGCCATTTTCATAATCATAACTTTACTTTGAAAACTGTTTAAGCATTCAGCATACAGCTAGCTAGGTTCCCTGGGAATCATAGTACAGAAGAGAAAAGGTCAAACAGCACAACGCCAAGTAGAACTCAAGGGAGACTCTAACAGAATCTAAAGCAATGGAATGAATGAAGCATGCTTTAATGGGTGGGCTGCGATTCTGGAAAATGTAGAAGCTTTAGCTATTTTAAAATGCTCACCACAAAGCTGTTTGAAGTAATCAGGGTTCACCCAGGGGCATGAAGTCCTTTCCTGTGGCATCAGGCAGGGAGGGCCACACCACAGAACTGCTTAGCAGCTATGAAACCCAGGAAGAGAAGTGGACTTTGGATCTAGTTACTTTACAGCTTCTCACCTTGTCCAAGTGTCTGTGCCCTAGAGTCATGTTTTGTACAATTCTCTTTGGTTGTTGCACACATTTTAAAACAATAGGAATGAAAAGAAGGAAGGGAAGGGGAGGGGGAGGAGAGAGGAGAGAAAAGAGGGGGAGAAGAGAAGGGTGGAGAGGGGACTGAGGAGATGAGAGGAGAAGGGAGGGAGGGAAGGAAAGGAGAGAGGAGA
>CAJQZJ010034511.1:1353708-1363864 GCA_907164525.1 Lophiomys imhausi | reverse complement strand
GTGTGTGTGTGTGTGTGTGTGTGTGTGTGTGTGTGTGTGTGTGTGTGAGAGAGAGAGAGAGAGAGAGAGAGAGAGAGAGAGAGAGAGAGAGAGAGAGAGAGAACCAAGAAAGGGCAAAAAAGAGAGACCAAGAGAGCTCATGTCTGAAATAGCAGGGTTATAAGGGGAAACGAGTAGCTGGGGGTTAGGGAGGGAAGCCCATGAGCTGGAAAAGTTTAGGGGAGGGGAGGGTCAGGATGCCAGTATATGCTCTGAAATGTGAGATGGGTAATTGTGATAAGGAGGGGCCTGGAGGCCAGTGTGCACCTTGGTCTGCTAATAGGCACCACAGACAGCCATTTCTCCCTTCCTCCAGTGATAAAAAGAAATGGTTCCTTTCGTAGAGGGGGAACTGGCTTCACAAATTCCTGAGGAATGTTGCCTTTTGTCTAACTACCAGAATTTGGAGAAATGGAATTTCCTTTGGACCTGACACACAACAAATGCTTTTCCCATCTGAACTTCCCATGTCATTCTTCTGGGGAATAAATACAAGTGGCAGAAAATCCTGCACGGGGATTGTTCATGTTCCATCTCTAGGGAAACTTGAAGCCCCAGAGGAAATAGCATTGAGTCCCACACTCATCTCTAACAACGAAAACACTGGGGACCTGAGATATTTCACTGCAGCTATAATTTTTGTCTTAGCTTCTTTACCCACAGAATAGGAAATGCTCTCTCTCAGCAGCTCCTTGGAAGGCTACAGAAATTCATTAAGATGCGTACTGCACACTCTTTTGTTACATTGTAAATCATAAGGCTGAGCTGCATACTCCTCTGCACACACAAGCTGTTAACCAGATAAAAAATGCAGTCTATGTCCCAGAGGATTTGTAATCCAATCAGCAGAATTAAAGAGCTACATGCCTTTATTAGAAGACAAAACATGAAATATGCTTTCAAAATTATAGGGCTGCTTTCACAGACCAAACATCTTATATTTAATTAAACTTGCTAATGTCAAATTTTTTTTTCTGGCAAAGGATAGTTTTCCAAAGCATATTCATTCTATACTAAAATGCAGTAACTCGAAGATATCCAAGATACTGCTTGGTTTTTAGGTACCATTGTTTATGTCACTTACTACTTTTTACTGCTTTGCTTTTGTTGAAAATGTTACTAATTAATTTCATTGAGGGAATTCTGATCTGCTAAAACCAAACTGAACAAATTCCTCACAAAATAACACAAACATCTTTTAGGTTTATTTATTTTATTTTATGTATATGATTATTAGGCTGGCATGTATATATGTGTATACACCATGTGTAGGCCTGCTGCCTGAGATGAACAGAAGAAGGTGTCAGATTCCCTGGAACTGGAGTTACAGAGGGTTGTGGGCTGCCATGTGGATGCTGGGAACCAAACCTGGTCCCTCTGCAAGAACAGCAAGTGCTCTATCACCCAAATTCATTTTTGTTCATAGAAAATAATGGTGCCTCCGTCGGTGTTTTAGGCAGTAAAGGCTTGTTATGCAAACATGAGGACCTGTGTTCGTATCCCCAGAACTCATGAAAAGTGTGGGCAAAGTGTGTCAGTAACCGCAGTGTTGGGAGGCTGAGACAGGAATATCCCTGGGGCTTGCTGGATAGCCCTCTAGTTGAGAATGACAAGCTATGAGTCCAGGAAGAACTTTATCTCAAAAAATAAGGTGGAGGCCAAGTGTGGTGGCATACAACTTTAATCCCAGAGTTGAGGAGGCAAAGGCAGGAAGACCTCTGAGAATTCAAGGCCAGCCTGGTCTACACCTTGAGACCCTATTTCAACAACAGAAAAACAGCAAGAACACTGCTCCAGAAAAAAAAATGAGGTGGAGAAAGATTGAGGAAGACACCCAGAATTGACCTCTGACTTCCACACACTTGGAGATCACACACACACACACACACACACACACACACACACACACACACATGCACACCACACATATGCAAACACACACACACACACCATACACATATGCACACATACACCACATACACATACCACATACAAACACACATAAATCCCATCTACACATACACACACAACCCCCTCTCACACAGATGCTATTCTGTGGCTTCTGGTGAGGCATTCCCAGCCTGGTCCAGTATCAGACTGGGAATGCATGCTCCTTGGCTGGAAGGCTCAGGCTATGCCAGAGAGGCAGGAGAAAAGTTTGTTTAAACTGCCAAGTTTTACAGCTTTTTTACCTAAATTGCCAGTGCCAGGTCAGGCAGTTTCAAGGAGTCTGGGGCTCCTGGAACCAGGGTGGGCAGGTGGTGCAGGAGAGGCAGAAGTCAGCTACTCTCGGAGGGAGCATGCACCCTGAGAAGGCTTTGCTAGGCCAATGGAAGCCAGGCAGGAGCCTGGGCCCCATGCAAACCTGGCTAGCCAGGCAGCAGCAAATTCTTCATGGAAGGAAGGGCGCTTCCTTCTCAAGCTCAAAATAAACAATCAAGTCTCAGGAAGTCATGGTGGAGGCAGGGAAGAAAAAAAGTTTGAGAGTCAGGGACATTATAAACCTTTGAGCAGAAGGGTTTTGGAGGTGAATGTGTTTGATTTGCTGCGTATCATCCTATCAGAAGAAAGGAAGTTTAATACCTAATTATATTTTTGGTTGTGCACCTAGCCTTTAATTTAATACCTAATTAATCCATGGACAGTGGGGGTGAGGAAAGAACTTCAGGTAGGCTAGAGGCATAGACAAATGTCACTGTCTGAAAGCCAAGGCACGGAAAGACCTCATTAGCATGCAGAAGTACTTTCAGGAATCTCCAGGTGTTCAGTGGGTGGGTTTCTAAGAGTTGGGCTACCATGACACTTCTCACTTAGATCAGATATAGGGAGGGCTTCTGCTGAAAAAAGGAAGTCAGTCATTTCAGCACTGAGCTCTGGCTTTCTGGAAATGCCAGACTTCTACCTTATCAGCAGAAATTCCCCACACATACACATATCTAAATACACACATATGCACACACACGCATGCACACAGACACAGACACACACATACATGCACATGCACACACACAGACATACACGCACACAGAAACACACACATGCACACCGACACACACACAGGCACATGCACAGACACACATATGGACATGCACACATGCACACAGACACACATACAGACACACACATGGACATGCACACAGACACACACACACAGACACACACACAGGCACACACATGGACATGCACACATGCACACAGACACACAAACATGCACATGCGCACACGCACACAGACACACACATGGACATGCACACATGCACACAGACACACAGACACATACATGCACACACACACGCACACTCAACCACAAGTAGAGAAACAAGATATGAACTAGGAGCATCTGAGCAAATGCATGAAACTATGGACTCTGCTTATTTGAGGAAGACAGTGTTCCTTTTCTTAGTCGATAAAATAAATAATTACAGTGAAATGAAGACATGTTAAAACATGCTGAGGTTAAAAATTCAGTAAAACCATTGCACACACAGGCCACAGCAGCTGTGTTACAAAGGCAGGTCCATCAGCACTGTAGCACGGATTAGGAAGGGCCTGTGAGGCAGAAAAATCTCAGGAAACATGGAGGATTTGAGTAATAGTAAAAACTACATTAAGATAATCAATATTTAGTATTATATCTAGTAACTGCATAGATGTCCTCTTCAGGTATACATACATTCACCAAGACAGAACATTTATTAAACCATAAAACAAATCTCAAGAACTTTGAAGGCATTGACAGCTACTATTTATCTGATCAGAACAGAGATAGGGCTCTGTAGCTGGAGCTTAGGGGAAGCTTTAGCTTTCCTAAAATGTTCAAGGTCTTGGGTTTGATTTCTAGTACTGAAAAGAAAAAGAATTAAATTAGAAATCAGTTTCTAAAAAGATATCTAGGAAATCTTAAATATTTAGAAATGAAAGAAAGATCAGAAAGGAACTGAAAATTTGTTTTGTACAGAACAGTGAGCATCTAACACACAAGAATGTGCGTGGTGTAGAGCAGGCAATGCCCAGAGAGCAATGAAAAGTGTCCTAGTTAGGGACACTATTGATGTGGTGAAACACCATGACCAAAACCAACTCGGGGAGGAAAGGGTTTATTTCACTCAGAGTTCCATATCACAGCACAGGAACTCAAGCAGGGCAGGAACCTGGAGGGAGAAGCTGATGCAGAGGCCATGGAGGGGTGCTGCCTACTGACTTGCTTTCCATGGCTTGCTTAGCCTGCTTTCTGATAGACTCCAGGACCACCAGCTCAAGAATGGCCCCAACCACAATGCACTGGGCCCTCCCCCATCAGTCACTAGTTAAAAAATGTCCCTTAGGCTTGACTACAACTCGATTTTATGGAGGTATTTTCTCAGTTGAGGTTCTTCCTCTCAAGATGACTACCTTGTTGACATAAAACTACTCAGCACAGAGAACTTCAGATGTTCATGCTAAAAAACTCTAAGGCCATGATCATTCTACTATAAGCTTAAAAAGTATCAGAAACATAAGCCCAAAGCAAGCAGAAGGAAGGGGATAACATCGAGCAAAAGCCAGCAAAACAGGGCAAAGAGACAGAATGAGGCAAAGCTACCTGGTTGAAAGCAGCAATCACCAAGGATTACTGAAGCCAAAATTGTAAATAATGCCAAAGCTGAGACTCCCCGAGCATCAGTAACAAAGGCAGATTAGCATAGGCAAAAGACAGATTAGACCACAGAGCCCAGAACAGGATCAGCTAAATAGGGTCAGGCAAATTTATTTTTAATGCCAAGCCACCTAAGAATCAATAGGTAATGTAACCTTTCAACAGATGGTGCTGGTTATTTATGGGGGCAGGGGACTAATCACTGATTCCCCAAATCATATACAAATTTAAGTTAAAGTTTATACAACAAACAACTGCAAAAAATTAAACTATAAAACTTCTAGAAGAAAACATAGTTACCTCAGATTAAACAGTTTCTTAGATAAGAACACAAAAACATGGAATGTCAATGGGGAAAACAAGATGTCAGATTTCAGCAGCTAAAGAAAGGCTGTACAGTTCCAAACCACAGCAAAATCTCACTTCCAAATGGGGAGGCAAGAACAGAAGAGTCAGAACTGGCAAGTTAGTGAGCAGGTGAGGAACGGCTACTGCGATGGCCAGGGCAGAGTGGCATGGCCATCAGAAAGCAACCGAGACTCCCCAGAAGGAACAGCATACTGTTACCACAGAGCCCCGCAGCTCCACTCTTGGACACACGCTGAGGACAAATGAAAATTTATGTCCATATATAAATTGGCATGGAAATATTCATAGCATTTTCAGTTGCTCCCAAATAGAAACAACTCAAAATTGTCAAACTCAGTAGGGTGGTCAAAAAAAAAATGGTGAGAAAACATAAATTACTGATACCAAGTATAAAAAAAAAAATCCAGGTTGAAGCCACATCCAACAGAAATGAAAAGGACTACAGAGAACATGAAAATTTCATGACCAAAAAACAATACAAAACTGGACAAGATGAGCTGAACAAATTCCTGGAAAACCATAGTTTAATGAAACTGACAGAAGAAACAGAATGAGTGCTGGTTAAAGGAACTGAGTGTTCTGTCCACTGTCACACAGGGTACACTCAGGGCCGTGTGGTTTCAGTGGTGAACTGGACAATCAAGGAACAAAGAACATTAATTGCTTGTGGAAATTTTCAGAAAGTATAGGTAGAAACAGCAATCCTCTGTACTTGAGAGTCTGTAACTCTTGCAGATTCTTACAGAGGCATATGACATAGTGGTATCCATAGTGATGTCCTTCACCAGCTGCAGTTTCCCCTCCCGGCTGCTATTTCACAATGTGGGGAACTGGCTGGAGAGAGGGAGGGAGCCAGACTGAGTGGAGGTATTGATACTAGGAACCATGTTTTGTGGATGTTTGAAAGGTTTTACTTTATTATATGTTATTTATTTATTATATGTTATATATATATATTGATGTTGAGGGAAATAATTGGAGGATTATAATTTCCTTAGATTCTAATAGATTTTAAATTTCTACCTAGATATAGACAGCTATATGGACATAATATTAAAGCTGATAAGACAAATTAAATAACATGGTAAGGACAGGAAGATAGAAAATATAAAAATTAAGCTGGGTGTGATGGCACATGGCTTTAATCCCAGCACTTGGGAGGCAAAAGCAGGCAGATCTCTGTGAGTTTGAGCCCAACCTGGTCTAAAAAGTGACTTCCAGGACAGCCCATACTGTTACACAGAGAAACCCCATTTCAACAAAACCAAAACCAACCAACCAAACAAACAAAAACAAAAAACCATTTAATTGTGACTGGCTTACAGGTTCAGAGCTTTAGTCCATTATTGTCATGGTGGGAAGCATGGTGGCATGCCGGCAGACATGGTGCTGGCAAAGGAGCTGGTGCATCTGGATCCTCAGGCAGCAAGAAGAGGGACACTGGACCTGGTTTGAGCATTTGAAACCTCAAAGCCCAGCCCGCAGTGACACACTTCCTCCAACAAGGTCACACCTCCTATTGGTGCCACTCCCTATGAGCCTATGGGGGCCATTTTCATTCAAACCACCACATTCCACTCCTTGGCCCCCATAGGTTTGTAGCCATATCATAATGCAAAACTGCATTCAATCCAACTTCAAAAGTCCCCACAGTCTATAGAGTCTCAACAATGTTTAAAAGTTCAAAGTATCTTTGGAGAGTCATGGAACTCTCTAGCCTGTAATTCCCTGTAAAATCAAAATCACAGATCTATGTTACCATTGGACTGAAAACCAGATGGACAAACTCCAAACTTTGCATCTCCATGTCTAATATCAACATGCTCTTCAGATCTCCAACTCCTTTTAGTTTTGTTAACTGCAACATACTTTTCTCTCTTGGGCTGGTTGCACTCCATGTTAGCAGCTCTCCTTGGCAGGTATCCCGTGACTCTGGCTTCTACCACATCTTGGGGTCTTCAAGGCAATCCAGGCTTCACCTTCACAGCTTCATGCAATGGCCTCTCTAGGCCTCCACGCAGGGACACTCCTGACACATGCCTGGCCTCAGTGGCGTTCTTTAGTCACAGAAGGAGATTGCATAACCCTTTTCTTGTATCCTTGACTCTAAAGTCAGGACCATGTAGCAGAAGCTGCCAAGTTCTGCTGCTTGCTGGGGCTGGAACTTGGGCCCCTCATTCAAATACTGTCCTCATTCAAATTTGTTTCCATCACTGTCTAAGCTTTGCTATGCTGGAACTTCCTCTGTAGACCAGGCTGACCTCAGACTTAAGGATCCACCTGCCTCTGCCTCTAGAGTGCTAGGATTAAGGCATGCTTTGCCCTGCCTGGTCCTAAATTATTCTTTAATTCTGTTTCACAAGTTGGAAGCTTAGCTGGGTTGGATCTTGGCCTGAGGTCACCACTCCTTTCATTCCTTGTAGCATCAGACTTTTCTTTAAACTGTTAATCTCCTTGAACATAGGACTTAGCTCCATTACACTTCGTGGTACCCCTATTTTTCTCAAACTGTACATTTTTTTGGTTTATTTTTTTCCTTGCTCAGTTGCTCCTTTTCATTATAGTTCTGCATAAAACTAGCCACTAATAACCACACAGCCAATACTAGGCTGTTTTGAAATCTCCTCTGCCAAAGCTGTTAATCCATAACTCTTCAATTTAGCCTCAGACACATTTTTTGAGGGTGGAAAGTAGCCACATTCATCACCAAAATATCACATGAATGGTCTCTAGCCCACACTAATATTCCTCTCCTCTGAAACCTCTTGAATCAGGCCCCCTTAGTGCCTACTATTATGGCCCATTAAGTCCCTTCTTAAAACATTCTACTGCTTCCTTAATCCAAAATCTGAAAGTCCACATTCCTATATATACACACACATACACACACCGATCAGACCTATCACATAGTACTTTAAAATTCCTGGCACTTAACTAAACTTCTAGTTTCTATTACTATGAAGAAACATTATGACTATAGAAACTCTTATAAAGGAAAATGTTTAATTGGGGCTGCTTACAGTTCAGAGGTTTAGTCCATTATTGTTATGGCGGGAAGCACAGGTGACATGCAGGCAAATAACTGAGTGTTCTACATCCAGATTGGCAGGGAGTAGGAAGGGAAAGGAGGCACTGGGACTGGCTTGAGCATTTGAAACCTCAAAGCCCACCCCCAGTGACACATTTCCTCCAACAAGGCCACACCTACTTCAACAAGGCCACGCCTCCTAATGGTGCTACTCCCTTCGAGCCTATGGGGGCTATTTTTATTCAAACCACCGCATATGCCTTCATTTCTTTAAAAATTATCTTTGTGCATGTGGTCCTGGAGACCTAGCTTTGCACATATGAGGCAAGTGCTCTGCCACTGAGCTACATCCTGACCCCAAGGATTTGGCAATGTGAATATTTTTTTTAAATTATCAGAAAGTGTGATGGCTAGTTTTTGTCAGCTTGACACACAGTAGACATGTGAGAAGAAGAAACTGCAACTGAGGAATTGCAGTGCCCTGTGGGTATGTCTAGGGGATATTTTCTTAGTGTGGTTAATAATTTCACAATTTGCCTATTGTAGTAGCCCACAGCTATAATATCTACACTCAGGAAGATTGTGAATGCCAGACAAGCCAGGGCTACGTAGCAGGGCTTTTGTTAAAAAAAGGAATAAATTTATATTTAATTTAATTATTGATTGATTGCTTTATTTTTTTCAAGACAGGGTTTCTCTGACTGTCCTGGACTTGCCTTGCAGACCAGGTTGGCCTCAAACTCACAGAGATCCTCCTGCCTCTGCCTCCCGAGTGCTGGGACGAAAGCTGTGTGCCACCACGCCTGGCTAATTTTACACTTTGACAGAAGGTATTTATTGGCAGGAAAATACAAAACTTTAACAGGAGGGGGAAAATATACTCATGAAGACAAATGTTCATAGTTTTCTTATGCAGAAATTTATTATTTTATTGAATTATATACTCATTATATATAGAAGTTCATTTGATTAAATACAAGTTGCAGTCTCTAGCCCACTTGTTGACAAAATTTATAGTGTCTTTTATCAGGAAGATTAAACAAAACTCTTATCCAGCGCTGTTGCTGCTACTGCTAGTGATGCTGGTGACAGTGATGGTGGTGATGATGGTGGCAGGGCTAAGGGTGACGTGGTGATAGCACTGAGTAATTTAGTAGTGCACAGAGGCCTGGACACTCACTACCCCACCTCACTTAGTGTCTCACTTCCACTGGCTCCTTTTCCAAGCAGAGGACATCTAACATGCCCACACAGACACCCGAGGTGAGATCAGGATGAGCTCAAGGGGAAAGATGGAGTCTACATTAAAGCATCAACCCCATGGATTAAGCCAGACATATGCTTCATGCCCACAATCTTGGTACTTGAGAGACTGAGTCAGGAAGAGTGCTGAAAGCTTAAGCCTACCCTGGGCTATATAGTGATGTTCCAGGGCAGTCTAGATCACAGTATGAGATCCTGCTAGCATTAACCACCAAAAACTATTAACAAAATTAGGAAATGCAGAGTGAGTGGTATGTATTTATTTCAGCTATGGAACAATGATGATACATTACAAAAAGAAGCCATTTTCAGAACTGTATAATACATGAAAATTTTGTACTAGTATAAAATATCCAAAGAAAAGTAATGAAAGGAACAGAAATATATGATGAATTACTGACAATGAAGCATATATATATGCATATATTGATCATATGATTGGTGTATTTATTGTCAAGGTGGACAAACGTATACAGATTTACAGACATTAGTTTTCAAAATGTAAAATGGGTAACCTCTCGGGGCTTCTTCAACAAACAGACAATGAATGGCACAATTACATATTTATTAAATCTATTAAGCTGAGAGTTCAAAAAATAAAGCTCAAGGGTTGGAAGTATTTGCTGGTAGGGTTGGTATAACAGTACACGTTGGGGAGCTATGCAAATAAGGTGTAGTTCAAAACAATGTAGAGATAGAGAGGTCTGTTGGAAATTTTTAGGAGAACTTTGATGCGCTTCTGTGTTATAAGCTACTCAGAGCCCCCATCCCATGATTTATTAGTTGGTTTCTCCTCTCTCTCTCTCTCTCTCTCTCTCTCT
>CAJQZJ010034511.1:1320624-1348708 GCA_907164525.1 Lophiomys imhausi | reverse complement strand
AGGAAATTGGTCTGGCGAGTTTGATAAGCTGATGCAGAATCTGAGAATTGCCATCATGCATGTGAATTCCACCCGGGTTAATGTCTCTGTTGCTGAAGGACTGTCAACATGGATCCTCTGAGCCATGATTCATCTGAAGGAATGGGCGGGAATGGGTGCCCTAGGAGGCATGCTCTTCCTAGTCAGTTTCATTGCCCTATGGTGTATCTGTAAGATGAGGATTTCACAGAGGAAAAGTAATGCCATGCTGGTGCAAGCCTTTGCTGCCTTGGAGGCTAGACAGCCACGCTGGGCACCTTTTTGTAGAGGATCCACAGGAGAGGAAGGACCTTTTCCCTGGACTGGATGTCAGGAGCGCAGAGCAGTTTGGGTTCAACAAGATTATTTTTCCTTTAGCCCCATGATTAGTAATATAGTGAATAAGTCTTGTACAGGAATGCTTGATATATCTACTAGGGATCCTCAGCAGACTGCCACCAATCCTTTTGATTTGTGGCTTTTGTGTGGGGTAAATGGAAGTTGCATGGACTTGGGACCTATACTTATGCTTGGGGGAGGAATTTATCAAAGAGGTAATTTTTCCCTAGGGTCCGCTGCTGTGGGAGCTACTGCCTCAGCTATTGCCTTGTCTAGTTCTATACAGACTGCCAATGCCCTGAATAACATCTCAGCCACTGTGGCACAGGCATTGGATACTCAGACCTCTATGAATTCTCATCTCAAAGGAGGCCTTATGATAGTTAATCAACGCATAGATTTAATACAAGAACAGATTGATTCTCTTTGGCAACTAGCACAATTGGGGTGTGAGTGGAAAATGCAAGGTTTGTGTGTTACTTCCGTGCAGTATCAAAATTTTACAAAGGCTGCTAATCTGTCTAGACAATTGTCAAAGTTCCTCTTACAGGATTGGTCGGCTGAATTTGAAAATTTGATGAGAGAGCTGAGAGCGACAATCGTCCACATCAACTCCACTTGGGTGGATCTGAGCCTGGCTACTGGCTTGACTTCCTGGATACAGACGGCTATGGATCATCTTAAGGAGTGGGCGCGCGTAGGCTCTTTGGCGATACTGATGATACTAGCCTGTCTGGTTTGCCTATGGTGCATCTACAAAATGAGAGCCACACAAAAGCGTAATGCAGCCATGATTATACAAGCCCTTGTCGCCATTGAGGCGGGCCAGTCCCCTCAGGCATGGCTCCCTGCCGTGAAGCCTTAAATCTTCACTAAGCATAGTCCCTGCCCACTGAGGTATTCGTTCCACGGATATTAGGGTCTGGCAAGTCAGTGACAGAGTTGACGGGTAAGTCTCAGCCACCTAAGACAGGGCAGTCCCGAGTGGGGAGGCTGACCCAGAGACGGGTAAGAGTTTGAGCACCGCCCTCCTACAGGCTCAGGCCCACCGTGAGATCCCCAGATATGGGGATTACGAAGCCTTTCCAGGGACTTCTACCAACTTTAGAAAAAATAAAAAAGGGGGAACTGTAGAGAGCTGCGATGTGCCACGCCTTAAAGATGGCACTGGTTTCCGCCTTCCACCAGCCCGACGGTGAGTGCTCTCGGTGGTAAACAAGTCCATATTTGGCTAAGACTGCTGACCTGGCTTGCTTCCGCATACGTGGGCCTCTAAGATAACACTACGTGGCTTTACTTGATTGGCTGTTCATTTAGTATTTAGCCTGTGGGTTGGGTCTGCCCGGGCATTCGGAAGACTGTTTTCAAGGGACCTGAATAAACTGCTGGAGAAGAGCTTTTGCGAGTTGCGTCATCCTTGCTGGTCGAGGGGGACGCGACAAATGATTATAAAATATGTACACAGATATTAACAAAGTAAGGCTCTACTAGACAGCCAGCTATGAATCAGGGGCTCTGTAGGAACAGTCTTTAAACCATCATGTGCTGGTTTTTACAAGTTATCTTCTAAGAGTAACTCAGAAAGCACTTCCTAAGTTACTTCCTTATTCACATATATAATCAACGGCCTACTGGAATAGGTCCTCTCTAAGGGGGTTGGCTTCATTATACATAATGCAGACCAGGAATGCCACTGTGATCTCCTGTAGACAGGAAGTGAAACACTGTGATGTATCCTATGGTCTGGAAGCTAGCGGCAAGCTAGTTCCTTGTCAAACTCCCACTGCACCCACGCACCCAAGGCCTGCGCTGAGGTCTAGAGGCAAGCTCCTACACACAGAGATGCAGTCGTGTTAAAGTGAGAGGCAATGCCACCCACTCTGTCTATGCTTCTGAGAACTGCAACACATCAGCCAATGCTCCAAGGCCCTCAACACTGGTGAGGTTCCCCAGTTCCTCATCCTGAGGCATAGAGCCCAGAGTGAGAGGCAGCAAAGGGCCAACCCCAACAGCTCCTGGGGGCTTGGCTCACCCAAGCTTACTTTCTTCTGCCCCACTGCGCAGCTCGAAATTTTTTATAGCAGTTTTTAATGAATACAATGATCTGGAAAAGAATGGTTTTTTTTTTTTTTTTTTTTTAGTTTTTATTTCAACAAAACAAGAGGAAACACTTGATGTATAAAGTACTGCATATGGAGAACGTTTATACAAATGTACAAAACTTCAAAAAGCTCAACTCCAGTTTATTTCATACCTTGAAAACATAAAGAGCATAAAAATATCCAAAGCTCATTCTTAGGAATGTAAACTCTAGGAATACAATGGCAAACAACTGTATTTGTGAGAAGAGTTTAGCATTACCTCATGATCAGAAGTAAAGGTCAGGGGCACACAGTGAGCTCCAACAAGAGAGTGACAGTATGGGGAACAGAAAAAAACACAATTGAGACCTTTGTCTGCTAACACTCTACTTAAAAACACAAATGCACGTCTAAATTGTTCACTCTGTCTTTTTGGATATGTGCAAGTGACAAAGTGCAGAAGATAGCACCCAGTGCTCTCGGGTGAAGCCCAGACAGCACCAAGCACTCATCTCCATTACCCGTCTCAGCACGCAGCAGCAAAGCTGCAGGTGTGAACGTGTGCTCACTAAAGGACTAGGGTTTTAGCTTCTTACTCAAGGACTGGGAAGACATTATTGTACATTAATTTCTATCTACAATGCCATAGTACCCAATATTTTGTTTTTAAATATTTTTCAGTTGTAATACCTAACCTATGCTTCCTTAATGTATTTTCCTTTACGGAGGTTTAATGTGCCTATAGACTTAAACATTAAGCCGCCTTATTGTAACACTTTCCTTAAATCGTGTTTCAGAGTAAATATTTTCCTCCATAATTCACCATTCAACATTTTAGTTACGGTTTTCCAAAATAGGCAAAAATCCCTTTAAACTGGGATCCTTCCCATCTATTTTGATATAAAGACATATTTCCCTTTAATTCAATTTTTTACAACATTTGCAGAGTTGTTGCTTTACAATTGAAAGGGTGACGAGACAGTGCTCTTTCAAAACAAACAAGTTGTTGGGAATTTCTGATCTTCAGTGCTACAGAGATGGACACCAAGAGTCCAGGCAGTGTCCCAGCAACTGAAAGGTGCTTTCCTGAGGCTCCCCGAAGAGGAAGGGAGGCACCTGGGCAGGGGGGCCTTGGAGAAGTCTACTTGGATTTCAGAGGCTCTTGCTGGGCACAGCTTCACAGGAGTGCAAGGGAGCATGGCTTTAAGAATGCAAGAGTTGAGTAAATTAAAAATTCCCCCTTCTAGATCTTCTCAACTATGGGGTGCCAGACCCCAGTTTTGTGTTGAATACTCTTGGTAAAAGCTGTTACTCTGGGTCCACAAGATGCCCACACTATTAGCATCTTTATAGAAAAGTGACCCCCAAAGCCACACAACTCACATTTGGAAGAGTAGGGAAAGAGCTATAAGTGTAACAATTGTTGCCACAGTTAATATCATGCAACTTTTACAACTGTTATAAAACACCTTAAATGTACACAATCCTTATTTGAAATGGTATCAAAAGTAGTACAAAATAATTTTATTGATAACACAACTCCACACTCCAGAAGATCAACTGGTGCAGAACATTTGAAGCAAAACTTCAGACTCACTGCACTGTGTAAGCTGTTACGGATTTTGTTAGAGAAGGAACACATGCAAATATGCTGTGCATCATATAACAGTTCCAGAACAAAAGGGAGGGCCTTTCCTATTTACAATCTGCCGCATCTAGAGCTCTGGCTTCATTTATGATCAACAAGAGAAGATGATGCTACATTTTTATTACAGAAATAAGTGAGAACTAGAAATTTAAAATGAGAGGGTGTAAGAGGTCATGTGTGAATATTATTAAAAAGTAAATTAGCTGTCAAAAACTAGATTAGGCAAGCTAGTGTCTAATATCTGTGCTTGAGCGCTGTAAGACCACTGAGAATCCTCCATATTAGACAAGTAATTAGCACTCTAAAGTGGTCTTCATAAAATGTGACTGTACGCAGGGTCACGGGGGAACTTGCTAAAATGCTAGTTCTGATCTGCTAGGCCTGGCCCTGAAATTCTGGAGTTTTATTAAGATAACAGATGACACCAGTGGTCTTTGGACCACATGAGGAGCAAATGTCTACAACGATATCAAAGTGAGGTTTCATTATAGTAGCAGCGCATTATCCTCATCTCTCACTTATGCCAGCTAATGTTTCTGTGAACTCACTCTATGCTTGAGCACCTCAACTTGCCTAATGACAACCTTTTAAGTTTCTTCTTAATAATAGCAATACTGTTAGTAACTATATTTAAGAAAGGTTCATAAGGAATTATAAAAAGACAACAGGAAATTCACAGTGGCATTTTACAAACATTTTCAACTGTACACAAGATTACTATTAAATTATTCCAACATCAATTTTACTCTCTAGGTTACCTTAAAATTTTTGAGAATTTAAGTCAGCAGCTCAATCTTCTACTGAAACTAAAATGGTAAACTCATTTATGCTAAAAAGCACAGGCCTTGGGAAAACAGGCTTGAACTAGAAGATACCCATTTAAAACTGGGTATCAAGTATAAATGCTTTGCACTGCACCACACATGTGGTTTTGTCATCTATCTGAGCTGTACCCATGCAGGTTCTAGAGGAACACTGGCCTGTTCTCATGAGCACACCCGAGGTTCCGCGGATGAGGAGGTCTTGATGTGCTAAGAGTCAGTGGAGCCAAGACGTGAACAGCTTCCCAGGCTCCCCACTGACCCTGCTTCCTCTCACTGCCCGTCATTACCTGAGCACATCACTGTCACAGGAGCGTCAGTGACCGAGCAGACCTCGGGCACCAACCCAGGACGCTCATCTGGAGGTCACAGAATTCAGCTTCTGCCTTGCCACCTTTCTTAGTTTAAGTGTTTGGTTGGCGGGAGTGGGTGTGCACCTGAATTATTCTTTTTACATCATAACAAGAACTCGTAATGCTCACAAACAAGAAGTACACTCTTTTCCTTACGTTAAATTTAGGAACAATCACAAACAATCCTAAGTTAATGCACAGATGTCCTTTGACTATATTCACTATCTTTGTATTCTTTCATCACATTTTATAGATGAAAAATGAATCTAGTTTCCTTCATTCACAGACAATTCACTATCAAATGCTTGATACCGGTATCCTGGAGCCGTGTTGCAAGATTTACGGTGGTTTCCAGAAAGTCTTCTGCGATGCGAGCTTTGAATGCTACAGCCAGACTAACTAGGACTTCCAAAGCTGAACAGCACAGTCCACTCAGCTTTGTGGCTGGTCACACTTTAGAAACCGAAAGGACTTTCACCTGTGGAACTCGGCTCAAACACTTCAAGATGCCATCTACCAGCAATCTTAGTTTTTCTGCTAAATGTTCTAAGGACTGCAACAGAAATTCTCCCATCTTCCCTTTGCAACTGTCCTGCCAGGCAAGCTTCAGTGTGTGAGCAAACCCATCCCCATTTTAAGGATGATGTGGTGACAGTGCTTTTATCGGGCAATTGCACCGCGTTCCCCTCACTGCTTCTGTTTTTTTTCACACGCCTGTTTATCAGCAGTGTGGCTTCATGGACTCACTCCTCTGTCCAGGCTCTACAGCCCAGTCCTTTCGCATACAGACTCTCTTTGACTTCCCAGGGCAAAAACCACCTCACTGAGGACGTAACCAACTCAGACAACTGTCAAAAATTTATTGTCACACTGACAATCTTAGAGCAACAATAACAAGTAACAGGAAAGAGGAATAAAAGAATAAAGAACTTAAAGCAAGGGGTGGGGGGTACCGAGAAATAACAAGACCATGTCTCAGCTTACTGAAAACTGGACATTATGCCCTCCATAGTCAAAGGAGCCTCAGAATTCAAGATGTCAGGCTCCTGCTAGGACCAGGCATGAAGCATTTGGTACTTTCGTAAGGGAGCAAAGCCATCTATCTTTTCAGCCTCACTGGTTATAGAACAAAAATAAGTTACAAATTAATCTCCAGACAAAGTGATGTTAATACTAGGAGGTCCCTGTTGACCTGCTTGATACTTCATTGGAAGTTCAGTCCTTTCTGACGTGTAAATAAGCTTTTCTTCTTGGAGACTACAGGCAGAAAATCTATGGGAATCTGTCCCAGCCACACAGCTGATGGCAGGAGAAGGGCTATGTGGGACGGGGGCACCACTGACCTGTTCAAAGGATTTACTAAAGACAGTGGCCGCAGTCTTAGCCAAGCCTTGGCTGCTGGGCTTAGGCAGGGACTGGCTGGAAGTTAAGGTCAGTCTCTTAAGAGAGAGAAGCTCAAGGTTCTCGCTCTGGGCTCTCTGGGTTTGTTTGCGAGCAAAGTGGTCTCTGCAAGATTCCCCTGCAGTTTCTCTCTCTTTCGCTCCAACTCTGCTTCCTCCCGACCGTCTCTGGTTCTTTCCTACACTTGTCTTGTTACTACAATTGTGACTACTGTTTGATAGACCCGACTGGCTGGTGCTAGACGCAGCCCTGGAATAAAATCCCTCGTCAACTTCAGTTATCTCCGTCAGCTCTTCTTGACCTGTTAACTCTGTATCTCCTAGACAGAGAAATGACAAAGGTTAATTGACATTAAGATCTTGAGCAACTTTTAAAAGAGTAAAACCAAATCAAGTACATTTCAATCAATACCTAAGCAGACTTTCTTAAAGCAATGGATTACAGAACAAAAATCAAAGGATAAATTAAATCATTTCATAAATGTCAAAAAAGTTCATTGTAATTAAATGACAGTGATTTAGAGTATATTAATCCAAAAGCATGCTGTAAAATAAACTATCCCCCCACTACATTTTTAGAAAGAGTTCTCCTATTATGCATGCAAAGAGCAGAAGCAATTAGAAAAATCATCACACATTAAAAACTGGGGATAACCTCTCTATGGTAGTTCTTACCAATGAACATAAATTAAAACTGAACAATTTGTAAGGAGGCTTTTTAGAAGGTCATATTCTCCATTCCAGATACTCTAAGAATAAATATATTTATATTGTATATGTGTGTGTATATATATATATACATATATATATACACACACACTGTAAATATCACAAGCTCAAAGCTTGTTAAAATTCTATATACATTACCCTTCTTATAAAAAGAGGAAAAATCATTTTAGTTCCAAAACTTTAGCAGAAAATTACTTCAGAAGCAATTTTCTGCCTCAGTTTCTCAGACAAATTCCTGAGACCACATGGGGTGATCATTCTGAAGAGGATTAAATCACTGAGAAATTACGGTACATAATTCATGCGCTTTATTAGATGACATGCAAATTGTGTGTGTCTGTGCAACTGATGCTTAGCATGCACCAGTGCCCCTGCCTCAGGGTACCTTGGGGTGCGGCTACAAAGCGCTCTGCTAAAGTTGCACTCTGCCAGCTGCGGCCATTCCGTCCTCCATCATTTTCCTTACAGATTTCTGCCTCCTGAGCTCGGGCAAGCCTTTGCTCTCACTTCTAGGGTCTGTGGCTGTTTCCTGCACGCCCTGCATATGCTGGGCGTCAATGTCTCCTAGTGCTCTGCCTTTTTCCCCATTCCCGGTTCTCTCTCCGGACACATTTGTGACACTAATCTCAGGAATGACAAGGATGCCCACTTCAGAAGCATCATTATTGCTGTCAGGTTGCTCTAGAATTAAAGATGATAAGACAAAATGATGGCCTAAGACAAAACAAAAGAAAATGCAAAACAAAAAGACCAAAGAGAACAAAACTAGATGGTTGCATGTTATGACTTAAGCCAGACACTGACACTATGATTTCCATAATTTACAGCCCTGTGATAGCACAGGAGACAACAGGGCCACACTCCTTAAAAATGTCCGCAGAGGATCAGTTCATGTTTTGTATTTTTTACACACATATTGCATGAAATATGGAACACATTTTTTAATAAACAAAAACATAATTCCTTTTAAAAATATTGTGACCAACTAAACTTATGCAAACCTTAGTTAGGTAAATGCCCCGAAGTACACAGGCAAACACTCTGGCTCTGGTGGAGAATGATAGCCAAAGCGCTTAGACGTCCTCTGTACGCCTCCCACCTTACTTTTTACTTATTGACCCCGACTTAGTCAGCCATGACAGTTAGGGAAGTGTGTCTTCCACCATGACGGCACGATTAGTGACCTTGGCTGTCGCACACACTCGGTACCTTAAACATCAGTAAGCATTAATGTGCTTAAGGTAGAATTAAGGAGTCTATTTCTTCAAGTTCATACTGAGTGAACACATTTTGATCGGCTTGTAACAGTCCATTACTACAATGGAGAAAAATGAAAATAGATATGGGTAAACAAACTGGTTCTCAGTAATTTATTCTCAAAACAGCCTCTGTAACTCAAACAAATGAACAAGCTCATAGCTAGTGAATATCTAGAAACATGACTTCATTCTCTGCCTCAAATGCAAAAGGTTTTAAAGCTTTCAAGTAACTAAGTAAAAATAACATATAAATATGTAAAAAAAATGGACCAGTGGTGAAATTTAAACTCTGTAACTACATAAAACACAAACAAAATCAAAACCAGAAACAATGTACACTCTTACAAATGCAGCACACAGATCTGTTGACAAAAGGGTGTTGTTTTCAGAGGTACAATCACCGAACCCTTAGGAACTGAGCTAAAGGTTGTGAAACAGCCTCTCACAGTAAGAGGGCAGAGGCCACAGCTGTACACGCCTAGGGAGGCCAGGCTCTGCTGCACATCCCGGCATCTTGGAAGATTACAGGGCTGTGTTTTCACCCCCAAGCAACCCGATTCACAGGTGACATGAGGTAGGAGGATGGGCGCCACAAGTCTTGAGTCCCCAGTGACTGCTGTGCACCTGAGTTTGGAATCAATGCTCTTTTCCGAATCCTTCATATTTCGAAAATGGAGTTCCCCCAGGTGCCCAGACTACCACATCTAGCCACAGGAAGCACTTCACATCTCCTTGAAGCTCCTGTTGCCCTGCCCCCGTGATGATGACTTGATACAGAGACTTCTCCTTAACTGAGCCTCACACACCTGTGGCCACAGGCTCTCCACACCAAGTTCCTCATTCTCAGGTAGGATGAAGGATGGTGAGGCCTTAGAGCCCTGCTGCTCCTGTATGTACACTTTCCCACCAAGGCTATTCCCAGTTGCTAACAGCTATTTTCAAAAGTAAGGGGAAATCAATTATTATTGAGGTACATGCCAGAGGTCATGGCAACACAGAGTAAAGTCACCATAGCACTGGTGGGTGGCAGCCAAGACTTGTTCATTTACATTGGAGAAGCCACTTCAAAAAGAAACATTACAGGGATCTCCAGTCCAAAAGGCAAATAAAAAAATGTTGACAGTTATCCAGGCATAAAAAACCCAACTAATATTTAAGTTTTATAAAAACTTAAAAGATACACATAGGCATTCTAAGAGAATAAGGAACACTCGATAGCACTATTTTTTTTAAGTAATTCTCAAATATTACTGTATAATATTCTCAAAACAATATGACAGGAAGACTCTGAAGCGGGCCACTTCATTCCCATTTGCACAAGAGAAAACTGAAGTTCAGGAAGATATAACTGTTTAAAGGAGACTTCGGATTTCAAACATCCATTCACATAGACAGTGAATTCTAACTCAATTTGTTAGAATCAACTTGACTTTAAATGTTTTCTGACATCTCCTAACAATGTTTAATTTATTTGTTTAGATTCTTGGTCATTTCAAACAAGGCAAATAACTTACTTTGGCTGAACAAAAAGTCACAGTAAATACACTCTAGAAGAATACCCAGGGAACTTATAACAAAGCCAGCTTAATTTTATTTTTAATTGGTTTTATTTGTGAAAATATGCTGATGGAAGTTAATGGTTTAAAAATGGCGATTCACCAGTGGAAATTTGCACGGAAACTGAGAAATGGCAAGAAGAGTATTGATAAAGCAGAATGGCAGCAGAACCGTTGGTCACTATCAGGACAGCAGTCATGGGCTGAGTAGATGCAAAATCATGCAATTCAATGTAATGCAAGGGTTGGAGAGATAGCTCAGCGGGTTAAGAGCACTGACTGCTCTTCCAAAGGACCTGGGTTCAAATCACAGCAACCACATGGCAGTTCACAGCTGGGGATGGTGGTGCACGACTTTAATCCCAGCACTTGGGAGGAAGAGGCAAGTGGATCTCTGTGAGTTCAAGGCCAACCTGGTCTACAAAGTGAGTCCAGGACAGTCAAGGATACACAGAGAGACCCTGTCTCGAAAAACCAAAAAAAAAAAAAAAAAAGGTGATGACAACTCTGGTTAAATGATACATGTTGTTGCTCTAAAGGTAACTGGAATGTCTTAACTGCTCACTAAATTTATAAAAAGAAAAACATGTTATTCTGGACAGAGAAAGACAGAAAAGATTATTCTTAGGAAAATTAGATAGCAAAGAAAGACAGCATTTATTACATTGATCCTTAATGTCTCTTTGGCATTTTCTACTGCTTAACTCTTGTAACCACACCCTTTGCTCCCCAGAATGCTGCACTGGCCTCATGGGGTCCCCGTAGCTGAAAGGCATATCTTACTTTTTCAGAAGCCTTTTCAATGAAAACTTACTTCCCTGTCACCCCATCAAAAGTCTCAAACATCTCTATATTTCATATGCCTTCTCCTCTATTTTGTTCTTTCTTAGAAATCACTGATAACAAAATAACAAACTACAGTTACCTTGTCTAACTAGTTGTATATTCCTGACACTAACGTTTGTCTGGCCACTGTTAAATACCTAATACTGAAAAAGTATACTAGACAATAAATATTTTTGGTTATTTTTTCTTTAATTTTTTAAATGTTTATTCTATATGTATGGATATTTTGCCTGCATGTAGGCATGCATACTACTTTATATCTAGTGCTAAGGACCAGAAGGGGGCTTCTAATCCCCTAGAACTGGAGTTAGACATGGTTGTGAGCTTGCTTGTGGGTACTGGGAATTGAACCAGGGTGGATCCTCTCGAAGAGCAGCAACTGCTCCGAACCAGTGAGTCATCTCTCTAGCCCCAATAAATGTATCTCTATTACAAGATAAAATTATTATTGAAATAAATAAAGGTGAAATGCAGAAGATATGAAAAAGGTAAGCTTGGAAAATGTCATGTTTTCCTTTTATTCAGTCAAGTAATACACAATTATTTTTAGGTGATAAAAAAAAAGCAAAAGTTCTTTCTTTGAGAAAAGTAAAATAGGCATTTCTAAATGTAGGCTTATTATAATGCTTAATAACACCAACAAATCTTTCATAAGCCAGTACACTTTTACTATGTTATCTAAAAAATGACATGTATCACTCGGGAGGCAGAGGCAGGCGGATCTCTGTGAGTTCAAGGCCAGCCTGGTCTACAAAGTGAGTCTAGGACAGTCAGGGCTACACAGAGAAACCCTGTCTAGAAAACCTTAAAAAAAAAAAAGACACGCATACCTAAAGAGAGAGATAATCAATCCTTTCTATAAGAAAATTATATAGAAGATGTTTTAAGGGAATATAAATTATATAACAAAAGAGTTGCTTTTCCTTGGAAGTTAAAAATGCATGAAAAAGAGTCATGACTAATTTGACTGCAAATAATATGAAAAAATTGAAATATCCAAACAAAATTTCTGAAACTATTTTATTTTATAATTTGTATGTACATAAGTACTCTTCACATATGGAAATGAAGAGAGTTCAAGAATACTTCAGGTCAGCAAGATGCAGTGGGTAAAGGCACATGCAAGCCTAAAACCTGAACTTGAAACCAGAAACCCATGTAAATGTGATAGAGCCAAGTCCACAAATCGTCCTTTATGCCCCACATGTGCATCATGGCATGCAAGTCCCTCTTCCCTCCACACACACATGTATGTGTACACACACACACTTTATAAAAATTTAAAATTTAATAGCAAGGTTTTTCTTTGTCACAGTGTCTGTTTTAAGACAGAATCTTGCTGTATAGCCCAGACTGGCCTTGAATTAATGATTCTCCTGCCTCAACCTCTTGAGCAGCTGGAGTTACAGACAATGCTTGGCCATGATCATTTTCAATAGACAACTCCAATTTTGTTCTCATTGGCAACTCAAATAATTTCACCCTAAATATTTCTTCAGATTTTTGAAAACAAAAAGGTGAAGTGAATTACAAACATTACAAAAAACTAATTGTGAAAAGCTGTGATTTCTCTCAAATATAATTTCACAAACCCAAATATCTATTCTATATCTGCACCCATGAAATAGTCTTACTTGCCTTATGGTTGTTCTGTTTATTAAAGGGGACAATTTTAATAAAATCAACTTAACTATTAGTAGAATTTACACATCTTGGTACCCACACTATGCTTATGAGTTAAAGTATGGCACGATATGAGGCTCCTGAGACTTCCTTGTAAAACAATAGGCTACAGTTTCCAACACCCGCCGAGTCACAAAGCTTTGACAGAAACTGTGACAAGGACTTTAAACGGTCACATATAGCCTTTACAACTAATGACAATACAGCGCCTTCTGCATATGTGTACAGAAATGGTAGAAGGCGCCTGAGCAATTCCTACACTTTAACACCATCTTTTAATGATTATAATTTATTCTATCCAATGGAGAATATCCTCTATGAATTTACTAGGTTGTACCTTGAAGTATTATTTATGACAGGAAAAATGAGAAGCAAATTAGTCAATATATGGTCACAGGTAAGTAAATGACAAACCATCAACTCAATGTGGCATATATATTATGTAGCCATTAACTACAGGAGAATTACCAGGAGAACATGGAGAGACATTTGAGATGTTAATTAAAACCACCACAGCAAACATTTAAAATAAGGTATACATATGAAAGAATAAAATGAAAACTCTGACAACTGACTGGAATTAAAGATGAACAAGCATCACCCTACACATCAGCTTTCACATTTCAATAGTATAATTAGAAAGGAAGGGACAAACTGCTCACCCTAAAACTTTTTCAAGTCATCCATCCACTCATCCATGAATGTAACTGCAATGTATTGAGCATTTACAACGTGTGAGTCATTGTTTTAGACAAACATAATAAATACCAGTCCTTCTTGCTATGTAGGAACTAAGGAAAGCCTATTTGAATAACAGAGGAATATAAATAAAAATAGTGAAACCAGTAAACAAGGTAATAAGGGGTCAGGCTACCTCAGGTGGGTGGTTTGGGAGGCTGCTTTGTGGAACATTCATTTGAGTGGTGAAAAAAGGTGCTGGCTACACTACGATCTGGAAGAAGGAAGAGTGTAAACTGGGGCCTTCTTGCTATTCAAATTTCAGCCAAACAGCCTACAGTTAGTTAAAGGCCCTAAGGCAGAAATAACTGATGTTCAAGGGTTAGAAGGAGGACTGTAGTGAGTCAGGGTGGAAATGGTCTCTAAGTGAGTCTAAGCACACGGTAACACACATCAACATGGAACCTGCATTTCACAGGCCAAAGGCAGCATGGATCACCCACCTGAATACTTTATTCGTCTCTTTTAATTAATGAAAGTCACACTGCTTAATGCCAAACACTGAACACAAAGTATGGCAAGATCTAGAAGGAGGAAGTGCTGTGTCAAGGCTCAGTCTTGGTTGGTAATCTTTTTTTTTTTTAAATGTAATTTTTTTCATTTATTTATTAATTTATTATGTATACAGTATTTGCTCTACATAAATGTCCGGGCACAAGATCTCAATGTAGATGGTTGTGAGCCACCATGTGGTTGCTGGGAATTGAACTCAGGACCTTTGGAAGAACAGCCAGTGCTCTTAACCTCTGAGCCATCTCTCCAGCCCTGGTTGGTAATCTTAAGATGAAATCAAAGCTGCACAGAAGCGCCAAGCGAGTCCTGGGAGCTAAAGGGCTGGACCCTGAGCAGGGACAAGTGTGAAGACAGAACAAGAAGCAGAAACCCAGACCTGCAAGTCAGAAGCAGGCCATGTGCAGGCGCAGGACTCCCAGGGAGCGTACTGTGCAAGCCAGGCAGGCCTGCGTGGCACTCCATCTCAGCTCACAGTGTGTGGGCTACAGGCCACAGCCACCAGTGCGGCTCAGAACTGTCAATTTCTAACTGGAGATGTAGAAGGAATTCTAATAACCAATTCCCAAAGTTTGCTACTTTTGAGTTTAAAATTATCTATTTTAAAAAATGTTTTAAAAACTCTTACCAACTTTAATTTTCCTGAGTTTAAGCCCCTTCTCATTAAGTCATAAAATCACTCACGAATAAATATCCCATCTCAAGATTTATCTTCTCCAGTATCTGGAAAGACAATCTTAAATGGTTTGAAATGCTTACAAAAAATTATTTTAAAAATACTTTCCTGGTAATGCATTTATGACTTTAAATCTTTTTCAACAGTTAGAAAGTAACTACTTTCTTACTTTATCAATGGTATATACAACAGAAACATATTCACACCCTCTAAATCACTTACCAGTTTAAAAATAAATTATTATTATTATTGGCTTTTTAAGACAGGGTTTTTCTGTGTAGACTCACTCTGTAGACCAGGCTGGCCTCAAACGCACAGAGATCTGTATTTCCTCTGCCTCCCAAGTGCTGGGATTAAAGGTGTGCACCACCACATTTGGCTAAAATAAATTATTTTACATACAAGTTTTGTATTTGTGTGCAGTATTTGTCTGTGTGTGCACATGTGTGCAGTGTTTTTCTGTGTGCTCATGTGTGTACATGGGTGTGGAGGCTAGAGGGCAGTCACACATCTCCTTCAGTCGCTCCTTCACCTTGTTTTTAACGTCAGGGTCTCCCACTGAACCTGCAGCTCACCGACTCAGTGAGACTGGCTGGCCAGAGAGCTCTAGGAATCCTATCTTCTTGAACACCCAGCTCCCAATGCTGGGGATGTGGACCTGCATCACCACACCCAGCTTCTATGTGGGTGCCAGGACCTGCACTCAGGGCCTTCTGCTAACCTGGCAACCATTTTACTTTCTGAGCTATCTTTCCAGCCTGTGAATCTTTTCACTATCCCGTTTTAGCCATCTAAGATAGTACTTCATAACTGAGAAAATTATGACACAAACCACTTTTTCTGGTATTTTTGTAACATAATTACATATCTCTTTGAACTATGTTATATCACTTAGCTTTTAGTATCATGGTATGCATTAAACAGAAACAATTTTATAAGCCAAAATTGTAATCAAACTGCTTGCTCAATATATTTAAATTGTATTAATCTGATTCTTCCATACAGTAAAACATTGTAAAATTCTCAAGGTACTTGTCTTTGGTCACCATGTTAGAAAACTTAAGAATATATATTCCTTTCACTACCTTAAAAGTTATCTTGGAAATTCTAAGTCAAAATAATTAAGAAGTAGTACTAATTAAAAGTATCCACACACGTTGGTACGTGAGAGGCTGAAGAAGTGGGCTTCTGAGTTTGAGGCCAACCTGAGGACAAACAGAAATCCTATCTCAAAAATTCAAAGGTTAGTGATGTAGCACACAGGAGCCTGGATTCAATTTCTACCATCTCTAAAAGAAAAACTGAAAACATTTTTAGAATTAAGCATTTATCTTATGCTAGGACCAAAAGTAGGGTGAAGTTAAAAGGATTTAGTTTAGAAATATTATTTTCATTATTGATACTTCCCTGTTACAAACAGCTGTAACTGCACATAACTGAGAAACCCAAGTGAATTCTATTTTGACATTAACAAGGTTAGGTGAGATACTTGGTATTAAGCAACGTTTAAAAAGTACTGGTTCTAATAATGACATGTCAGGTACCTGAGCGTACTTCCACAAGCAAAATAGAAAAAATATTAGACATGTTGTTATCATTACAGAACATGAGCATGCTTCCATGCTTCATAGTGCTCTCAAACTAAGCACACTTATTTCAGATTAATAAAATTCAAAATTTAAGTTTTAAGAGGGGACTATCATTTGAATGGTAAATTAGCTAATATAAATTTATCAGTTAGTGGCTAGCTAGCAAAGCAATTCTTAAGGAACTAGTCAGTCTTTTTGCTGATTAAAAGCCAGCCTTTACATGGTACTTTAAAGTGTACAAAATGCTTCTGACTTACTGCTCCCATCACTGGACAAATATACAGAGGAAAGAATACAGAGATGAAGACGTGGGGGTTCAGAGGGCTTTTAGATACTAGCTGGTAAAGTTTTCTGTGCTCATTATTTGCAACCATATGTCAGTCCTCTAATTTAATTAGGGGACTTATATAAAAAGCAGTGTTATTTCAGTAACCATTTCCAAAGAATGGAAAATAGTTTATGTTGTTCCCATGTAGGTAATTTTTTTAAAAAGTGGAGGAAGAATGAATCACAATGGTGTTAGTTGTGGTAAACAAACAAAAAATAGCAGTTGCATTTGTCTGGAAGAGAGGTAAGAAGGGGAGATGTGGAGTGCTGAAGTTCAGATAGTGCGCCTGGAACTAACTCTTGGGTCAAGGATGGGGTCCCGAGGCTGCCAATTGTTTCACAAAAACTCTCCAGACCACAGGATAAAGCATAAAGAAATGCTTTCCTTTCCTTTCCATTTTTAATTTTTAAAAAAAGTATTTAAGTAAAATGGCCTTTATTGATTTTTTGAAATAATGCTATTGCTTTTATAAAAGTTTTAGCTTATTTTTCTTACTGGAATTTTAGTTTTTGACTCTTTTTATTATTACAACCTATTTATTGTTAATTTAATGCTTTTTTCTTTAAGTATAATCTTAATTTTCTTCTTCTACTTGCCTTTAATGTTTTAGATAGCCCTCAGCCTGTAAGCACTAAAAAAAAAAATCTATGTTTGAAAAATATATATTTGCCAGGAATTATTTTCCACCATAGAATAAAGGAAACTCAACAGGGTTGAAAATTAAATTATCACCATATAAATAAGGACATTAGACATGAGTTTATAAAAAGTCAAAGCAGGACATGTGCACTGTAACTCCCATTTCAAATTTAAGCAAAGACATAGACCGTGCCATTAAAACTTTTTCAAAGACTTGAAGAATTTGAAAGACCACAATACTGCATCAAGATACCTCACTATAATATTGGAACAATCAGCTAAAAACATGTGGAGACCAGGTCCACATGCAATCCGCTGCCTAATGTATCTCTTTAAAACAGCACTGTCTATGGAAGCCAGCCTTCGGTCGCTACTCCACTGAGCTGAAACAAGGATGAGTCACGATCCAAGCGTGAACCCAGGGCCTTCAGGCACACCATAGTGCTGCTGGCTGACAGCAGGGCGACGATGACAGTGGGTGACAGCAGATGGGAAACTCACACACTCTCCACACTGCCCTAAAAACAGACTGGTGATTAAAAAGTAAGACTCAGGGCCAAGCAAACAGCAAAACTGGTCACAGTGCAAGACAGAGGGTGATAGTGGGTTCTGGAATGTGAGCTGAGGCTAGGACTAAAGTCGCTTTCACCGTCGTCAGGGTATCTCCATTGCAGTACAAGCTGTGGGCAATCTTTCAGGAAAGAATGCCACACTCTTCTGCTTCAGAGAACCCTGAAATACACCCCAGAAAAGCTCAAAGGTGCTTTGTTGCAAGCAATTAAAATGGCCCAAAATTAGTAATAAAAAACAGAACATGAATTTGGACTAGGAGAGCAATGTATACCAGCAGTAGAAAAGAATCAATGTGCTAAAATTGAATGTATTTGTTTGCTGTGTTATAATCTTGACGGCTCAGATATACACACAAACCACTATGCCTACATGGTTTACTTGTCTATGACCCTGAATGATAAACAAAGAAAGAAGTTCACAAAGAAAGGTCTTCCCGCCAGCTTCCCTGGAGAAGTTCACTCACCCACTCTTTCTTCTAATCTGATATAAAGGAAGGAGCAAGGGAAAGACAAAAAACAGTAAGAATAAGTACAAGAGAAAAAAGGAAAAGGCTTTTGATGGTCAGTCACAATCATCAATCTGATGAACTCTAGAATGGCCTGGGACATTGACCTCTGACTTGCTTGCTCATGAGGGAATTATCTTCAGTGGGTTAACAGAGGGGAGGAAATCCATCCACTCTGGGTAGCAGCACACCCTGGACTGAGTCTAGACTGTATAAAAAGAAGAAAGTAAGTGCATATTTTTCACCTGTCTTCTTCCTAACTGGGGAATACAACATGAGAAGCTGCCTCACAGTCCTGCTGCCTTGACTACCCACCATGAGTGCACCCTCAAACTGTGAGCCGAAATAAGCCTTTTTCCTTAAATTTCTCTTTTCAGGGTATTTTTGCCACAGCAACTGTGGTGTTTTAAATCAGCTGAATGTGTTTTTTGTTTTAAGTAATTAATTAAGTTGTTGTTTTTTTTTTTTTTTTTTTTTTTTTGGTTTTTCGAGACAGGGTTTCTCTGTTTAACAGCTCTGGCTGTCCTGGACTCGCTTTGTAGACCAGGCTGGCCTCGAACTCGCAAAGATCCACCTGCCTCTGCCTCCCAAGTGCTGGGATTAAAGGCGTGCGCCACCACCGCCCGGCTCTGTTGTTTTGTTTTAAGGAGGGAGGTGGCAAGGGTGGAGAACAGATATGAAGGGACCGGGAGATGAGTGGGATTGAGGTCCATGATGTGAAATTCACTAAGAGCCAATAAAAAAGAGTTACAAAGAGTTACAAAGAATAGGTTCAACAGGTCCATATATTTGAGTGCTTGGTCCCTAGCTGGTGGAATGGTTTGGGATTATGAGGTACAGCCTTGTTGGATACGAGTCACTGGGAATGGACTTTGAGGTTTCAAAAACCCATGTCATTCCCAGGTAGCTCTTTCTATCCCTCCCTCCTGCTTGCGGATCAGGTAGGAACTCTCAGCTACTGCTCTGGGACCAGGCCTTCCTGCCTGATGCCATGCTCCCCAGGATGACCAAGAACTCTAACCCTGAACCTGCAAGCCCCCAGTAAACCCTTTCTTCTGTAAGAGGCCATCATCATGGTGTCTCTTCACAGCAACAGAAAAGTCACAAAGATCTAGTTCACCAGAAAAGAACTGCTTCAGTGTTTGTCACAAGTAGAAAAACAAAAAAGGAGTCAAGAAGGAAAAATAGAATATTCCTTAAAATTGATGTTGCTTTTCCTGCCTTCTTTCCCAGGCTCCATCACCACTAGTGTAGGGTGACAAGCTCCTAGTTCTAGTTCTGACTGTGTCATGTGGTGAAGGGGTTGGAGAGAAACACACCTTCCCATGGGGATGGCTGTGGTAAGACTGGGGAGATGAGCTGAATGGAAAACCACAGGAACTCTCAGGTCTACATAGTCATGGCCTGAAGTGACCCCCACAGTACCATGCTTCACAAATATGAGCATACAGAAAGGCCACAGTGGTCATCCTGGAATCCACATGTCCTTTCATACTGTTTCTAAAGAAATGTTTTACTTATATTTTGTTACATAAATATAATATTTACAATTTTACATATAAAGAAACATTTAAACCTATTTTTAATTTGAGAACTGTTTACATATTTAGGAAGTATACAGCAATAACCATCTCTCCGCAAGAAACCAGTGATGGTTACAAAGCCAGAACAATCTCATGTCATAACAAAACGGTAAAAATGGCAGACATAACAAAATGATATAAAAAAGGGTTGGACTGAGCAGAACATGGTAACTTCATAACAGCGCTTCTCTAGGAAGGTGTGGCTCCCACATGGTTTGAGTGTGACAGTGTGAGAGGCAGTGGACTTTTTCAGAAGTGGGGCTCACTGGGAGGTGTTTAGGGTATTTTGTTATAGTAATAGAAAAACACTAAGACAGAAGGAAAACCAACTACCCTTAAGAAGGATAGTGCAGTCTACCTATAGAGACAAGTAAGACTAAGTAAGTACCATTTGATCATAGCCCAGTGGCTAAGAGAAATTCACACTCCAGAAAGTGACAACCAAGGCTAACCCCTCTTCTGTATCTGCTCATGAGTGAGCATGCTTTTTTTTTTTATAGTTCATTCTCTTTCATATCCTCATTTGTGACATGTTTGCTATCCTAAATGAGGTGCTCAAGTGCTGTGAAGGCTGAATAAATATAAAGAAACAGGAAATAAAAAAGGCTACTTTAATGAAATTGTAGCCTGAGATAACGTACATATCCTACACAGGGCAGTCAAGATAGAGCCTAGATCCGTAAGGGCGTCACTGACACAAAACGTACAGAAGTAGTCTCTTATCTCGTTTTGGTCTTTTCTTTTCTATAAAATGTTTCTGAAAAGTAACTTCCATCTTGTTGCAGGATATATCTGTTTCTTGTAAATCCACACCTAAGCATGTGGGGGCGCGCACACACACACTAGGGAGCCTCAATACTTCTCATGTTGGAACTGTACAACCCACATTCCCCCCACCCCCGATTCCCAATCTAAACAGCAATAAGGGAAGGTAAAAAGCAACCATAATTAGCTCTTGCACTTCTCTGAAGCTGTTGTAGTTTGGAGTGATTGTGTCCACAGTGGCCAGTATAGTCCAGTTTGTCACATTTGCACTTGCTTTTCCACAGTGAGCCTGGACATCCATTAAATTACATTCTTTCTGTAGTGTATTCTCATTTAACAGCATAACTTCACTGAAGAAAGTGAAGTATGTCTGGGGTTGGCATGTGTATATGGATTTTGTATTTGTCTACTAGCAAACATTACCACCTCTTTTATGCCTCCCTGTTGCACCTTCAGGATTTGTTAGAGTAACTTTAAAAATGAGTGGGATCAACAATGATCATTGGTTAAACCGTATAACATCACCCTTATTCTCTCTCGGCACATTCTCTCTTAAAATGTCTTAGAGGAAATGGCAAGCCTTCTCAGTTAGGATCAGCTTTCTGCATTATGATCTGTTACTGATCCATCTCTTTCCTGTTTTCTCTGTGAATCACAGGGAGCGCAGATACGAGTCACAGTCTTCCAAGCTGAGCTGCATTTCCATTTCAGTGGAGAGGAGGAAGAAGGCAGAGTAGGTTTCCCTCCTTAACACACATGTTCTATGTTTGCTTGGGGCAAAGAAGTGGGTTTCTGCCTCCCATGCCAAGGTCACTCTTGAGGAAGGTGATATCAATCCTCTGGTTCTCACTATTATAACTGCTAGATAGGAGAGAAGTTATAAAAGGAAGAAGGAATGAAACAAAGAGCAGATTAAAAGAGAAGAGAGGGAAATAGGAAAGCATGGCAATGTCATGGTGAATGAAATTAACTTCCAGCAACATTTTAAAATAATAAAATGAAGCAGATAAGAAGGCATACTAACAATACTGAATGAAGATAAATTTATAAAATGAAATGCCTAGTGTTGTATAGACAGCATGGCACCCTTTGCCAGGGAGTTCAGACAGAATATAAGGTCACTTGTAGTTAGTTCTACTGCAACATGAAAAACCTTGTATGCTAAATGCCTGACAGAGAAGTAAACACCCATTAAGGACTACATACAATTACTTGAAACCAGCAACTTAAAGTGCACGCGTAGTTAAGATGTGTTTTCATTCTTCTACTCTACTGCAGTAAGTACAACTTTATCCAACTTAAGCAGCTTCATTCCTCCCCTTGTCTACTGTATCTAGATGAGAGCCTAGGACTTAAATCTAATGAAATACAGTTTTCTTCTTCCAGGCTTCAATGGTGCTATTTCCTAAAGTTACACGTTTCAGCACCACAATTGCAGAGAGACCCGTGAAAGAGCCACCAATGCTCAGACCTGAAGAGTTCTTACCATGTCTTTTCCACCTGTGACCTCTTATTGACATGCTGGTAACTGCGTTTCTTGATATCCTAGAGGAAGTTGGTGTGATTTCAACTTGAATGCACCGTGTACCTTCTTTACTAGATTTCATGGCACCATGAGGCAATGAGGCCTTTATTGCATTAGCAACCTAAAAGGAAAATAAAGTTTAAGATCAGTAAACAGATGTATTATTTACTTTTAGGTAAAATATAAGGCTAAGTGTTAAGTTTATACAAAGAATATTTTCCCCAAGGTATTTTAATACAATGATCCATAAACCTCCCTAAATAAGGAGTAAGAGGGTCAGAGGGACACTTCAGCTTTAACACAATATGAGTGAGATGAGGTTTGTGGATGTTAAATATTAAATTAGGTTTCTTTCTCAATTTCAAATGGTAATTGACAAATGTATCTAGTATACTGAAATTCTTATAAGTAGAAGAGAGTACTATCGGTCTAATTAAATCTCCAAAGTTTGTACAAGTGCTTTTAGATGTGATATTTCCCAGTACAAGAAAGCACAAAGCTCTGAGTATTAGTGACATTTTCATATGTTATGAATCCTATCTCAATGTATAGTTCTAAACTGAAAAAGTATAAGTTAAAATTTTATATACTTAAGTCAAGAACCTACCAGCAGTGGCTCTGGATATAATTCTAGCTGGGCTCTGTAAATGATATCATCCAATGCTTTCTGAGCTAAATCCCATTCTCCATTGTATCTACAAAATCATGGAGTTAAACAAAGAAATTATTATTATTATTAATTATTAATATTACTTTTTTGTTTTTTCAAGACAGGGTTTCTCTACATATCTCTGGCTGTCCTAGACTCACTTTGGAGACCAGGCTAGCCCTAAACTCAGAAATCCACCTGGCTCTGCCTCCCAAGTGCTGGGATTAAAGGTGTGTACCACCACACCCGCAAAGAAAGTATTATTTTTAATTGTCCTATATAACAGAACAAAACATAATGAGGAACTATTTATCTCTACTAAAGAAAGTAACAGACCACATTAGCACACTACTTAACATTCTATTCTCCTTTAAAATGTACTTTTAAGTCATCGAGTTCCTATTATCTGAAAGCCTATTAATAGCAAAGAAAATTTTATACATGTACATTTCTTCTCTAAGGAACATGACTATTTATAGAACAGAAATCACAGAGCTAAGGCAATTCAAAGCATCTTACACTATCAAAGTAACTCAGAACATAATAAATTATATACTTTAGAATAATTTCCCAAACAATTTATGGTCAAATTACTCTGTGGCTCCCATGGTTTCACTGAGGGCCCAACCCTACCCACTTTCCTAAGTAACTGTTCCTTTGCATTCTGGTAGCCATTTAGAAAGGAACATAATGTGTGTGCTTCAAACACCAGAGAGAAGAAATTCAGCAGGTATGTATTACATATGCTTAGCCTTCAATGATATATCAAACCTTTCCTAAAAACCAACTGAGTGACCAAAGTCAACAGAGATACAATGGTTGCTCATCTGCCAGCAAAAAGAAGAAATGTGAATTACTTCAAGAGCACAAGTACACTTGACACTTGTGACAGGGAAAGGCATTACTCCCATTCTGAGGCTGAGATAAATGCAGGTTATGTTCACTACCTAACTGTTGATGAATCCATTACAGAGCTGAGGGAGAACAATCGAGAGTCTGAACCCAAGAGAGGGAGGCTCATAGGCATCAAGTGGGGAGAACTGAACTGAGCTTTCTAACAAGTTCTAGCAGCGAGCAGGGCATACACACGTCTGCAACATTACATGACAGCTCACACCACCTCAAAGGCTTCCCAGGCCTTCTGCAGGTATACACAAGAACCATGGGAAGCAGGACTGGGGACCAGAAAAGGTGGCCCTTGGTGCAGGCTTGAAGGACAGAGTGCCACTGACATGGGAAAGGCACAGGCCTCCCAGACACCTTTTTTCATACCAAAAAGAAAAAAAGTATACAGCTTTTGGGGAGAGAGTAGCCAGTCTTTATTACCCTATTACCCCCAAGGCATAGCTGAAGAGGAACTGTAGGGAAAAGGGAACATAAACCTCATTCTGTGCTGAGATAACTAGGAGTTCTCTACTTCTGAAAGAGAGGCAAGGTCACTAAGGACACTCCAGCACCAGCACACACACCATTCAGGGACAAGGAGTCTGCCTAGAATGACAGGGATCAGGACAACAGAGAAAACTGGCTGACATTCTACCCCAATCACTACCAGGTTAGTGTACACTGAGAAATTAGGAACAGATTTCTTTCTTTTTTTTTTTTGGTTTTTCGAGACAGGGTTTCTCTGTTTAACAGCTCTGGCTGTCCTGGACTCGCTTTGTAGACCAGGCTGGCCTCGAACTCACAAAGATCCGCCTGCCTCTGCCTCCCAAGTGCTGTGATTAAAGGCGTGCGCCACCACCGCCTGGCTAGATTTCTTTCTTAAAAGAAAACTTTTTATTGATTTTTTTTTGTGAATTTCACACCATGTACCTCAACTGGAGTTTTCCCAAGAGTCTCATGCCAGAAGAAAAGGACTGGGGCTATAGAGCCTGCCAGAGAGAGAGAGAGAGAGAGAGAGGGAGAGAGAGAGAGAGAGAGAGAGAGAGAGAGAGAGAGAGAGAGAGAGAAAGTCTTCCAGGAATATAAGTCAACAGTCTGGCAACTTGTCACCACACCTTGCAAGAGAGACTGGGGAAGAGATACTGATGGATCCATGATGGGTGGACTGCAGCTATGTATCCCTCTTGTCTTCTATAATGTGTTCCTCTTTCAATATGGCTACAGTGAGTAGAACATCTTTTTCTGTTTTTCACTATTTCTTATTAAGGATGCTGGGGCCCTAGGCTCTGACTCTTAACAACTTTGTAGAACCACCTACAAAATTTCATTAGTACCCTAGATAAAGAGTCACTCTCATTTTTGGGCATATATCATATTTATATAAGTTTCTACTGCCCTACTACTGAATAAAATCATAAACAATCAAAAATTGCAAACTATAGGCAAGAGGAAGAACCCTATCAATAAATGAAGTAATTAATTGTACTAAATTTAGAGCCAGAAATACAGGTAAGTAGCAGAGTATTTGTATGAGACACCAGGTTCAATATCCAGTACCACAAAAATAAATAAATAAAAGAAAGAAATAACTAAACTCAGAGGTGATCCAAATGCTGAGGCTACTGGGTAACTTAAATTACTATGATCAATATTTTAAATGCTCTGGAGGAAAAGACTGGCAAAATGTACAAATAAATTGAGATTTCAGAAGAGATATGCTCTATAAGAAGAACAGAACACAAGCGTACAAGCAAAACACAGTAAGAAATAAAAACCTTCAATGACTTTGGAGTAGATTTCTGATCAAGTCTACTAAATGAAGGCAAAGACTAGTTTGGCATGGAGACTGACCAACAGAAGACACTCAAAATGAAATAAGAAAAAGATGGAGTATCCAGCCCTGTGGATCTAACAGAACACTTAGGAAAGCTCTCTGTAAGGACTAGTAAACAAGGATTTTAGAGTCAGGCATGGCGGACACACATCTATAATTCCAGGACTCTGAGGAGGAAGTAGTAGCGTCAGGAGTCCAAGGCCATGTTGCCTTTAACAACAACCACCACCAAACCACCCAAATCCATCGTTTTAAACTGTGGGATATACCCTCTCCATCGAACTACTCAGTGCTTCCATGGCAACAGGAAGCAGCCACAGGCAGTGTGCAAACACATGAACACAACTGCATCTCAGCAGAACTTTACAAGGCGCGGCCCAGATTCAGCCCGAAGCCATAGATTCTTCCCTGAGTCAAGAAGGTTATCTACCAGAGTAAATTACAGTATCAAGTAAATATAATGCAAAGTGCCTCATCATCTGTGTCACGTGAGAACTACAAAGTACAAGAGAGGGTTCAAACATACACTGGTATTAAGTTACTATGTAAGAATAAGCACTGATGTTAGAAATTAACAAGTTATTTCTGACTGAAGATTCTCTAAAGTGCTTCTTAAGGGCTAAAATGTTAGAAATTAACAAGTTATTTCTGACTGAAGATTCTCTAAAGTGCTTCTTAAGAGCTAAAATTTCTAGAAGCAACAAAAATATATTCATTGGGATTTTAAAAACTCAATTTGAAAATCATAGAAAAAAAGTCATATGCAGAAGAATTAAGCTATTCACATTTCATCCATTTTCATTCTGACCCTGAACTTTTGAAAAATGATGAAATGTTTTAGTCAGTTTGAAATTCTGTGTAACTTTAAAATACATATTTTAAATGATCAAACTATTAAGAACTTGATTCCTATTCTTTCATAAAAACATAATGGTTGTTTATCTATTGAGATTATACTGCTGTAGAAACACACTGACAAGCTCTAACATGCCAAAGAACCAACAGTATGCTTTGTAGGTGAGACACACTTACAAGGCAAAATAGATTCCTGTTAGCATCTGCACCATGAATCCGGATGAAATCGGTACCCTGCTACTTATGCCTTTGTATTTTCTCACATGTTGTCGGGGATATCCACAGACACAGATTCTGGAAAGACAAAAATAAACATCTGTTAAGTGCAGATGATTTTCTAATATTCATGAGCCAACAATAAAAGTAACAAATCTAGTATCTATAAAACAGTCTCCCAAACAGAACATTCGCCTGTAGTATTTCCCTGAATTCTGTTATACTGAGAAAAGATGGTAAAGCCAAAATCAGGCAGTGTGTGCAGTTGGTGAATCACACAGTTACTGATTGGTTTACTAATTTTGATCAGTTCAATTATAATAATTCTGGGGACATTACATGGAACTAATCATTAACAGCTCTTTAGTATAATCTTTAATTCCTGATTAAGTTTTTGGTACAAACTGCACGACCAGAAAAATTACTACAACTCAGACTCAAGTTTCATGAAATATCTATAATAAATTTCAAACTGATTAAAAATTTTAACGCACCTGCTGGTGGCCTACACCTTTAATCCTAGCACCTGGGAGACAGAGAGGTGGGTCTGTGTGAGTTCAAGGCCAGTTTGGTCGACTGAGTGAGTTCCAGGATAGTCAGAGCTACATAGTGAGACCTTTGAAAAGAAAGAAAAACCAAACCAACCAACCAAACAAACAAACATCTCTTTAGGACTGGAGATGTAGCCTGGTAGAGCAGTGCTTGCCTTCACCTAGCCTGGGTGAAGCCCTGGGTTTCAGCCCCAGTGTATGGGAGTGTCTATCTAAATGATAGGGTTGTATGAGATTGCAAAACCAACACATGGAGCACAACCCCAGCTTGTAATGAGCAAACAGGCATATAGTATTTCTCATATAAAGTCATAGTTATTGCTGATCTATGGGATTACAGACCTATTTTCCTTCCTTGTGCTTATATGTATCTCCTAAAATGTCTCTCTCTATATATCAACATGAACTTTTAATAGAAACAAGAACTTTCTATTTTTAGTTCATTTACTAGAAATGGCTTTTTTCTCATTTTGTGCTAGGACCGATACAGTCTTCATTTGCTACAGCATTGATCAATGCAGTGCAACTGACCTCTCTGTGTAGCTATCACTACCAGTCAACAAATATTCATTCCCTTGTTGAAAACCCTAGCCTGGAGCTGCTGAGGTGGCAGAGCAAGTGGAGACACTCATCACTAAGCCTGACAACTTGAGTTCAATCCCAGCATCCCACAAGGTGAAGAAAGAGAACTGCCTCCTGAGCGCTGTCCTCTGAATTCCACATGCCAACCATGGCATGCGCATGTGCATACATGTGCACAAACATATGCACACAAATACTTAAAAATCACTAAAGAGTCCCTAAAAATTTCCCAAGACCACAGACCTTTTAAAAATATCTTTTTTTCAGACTTGTTTTTATTTTTGTGTATCTGCATCTGTGGGTGTGTGTGTGTGTGTGTGTGTGTGTGTGTGTGTGTGTGTGTGTGTG
>CAJQZJ010034511.1:1266976-1306103 GCA_907164525.1 Lophiomys imhausi | reverse complement strand
TGTGTGTGTGTGTGTGTGTGTGTGTGTGTGTGTGTGTGTGTGTGTGTATGTGTAGGTCAGAGACCTGCTCTGGGAATTGGTGTTCTCTACAGATTCTAGGGATTTAACTCAGGTCATCAGACTAGGTAGCAAGTACTTTTACCTCCACCTTCACCCTATCCCGAACTCTCTCTCCAGCCCGCTAGAAAACATTTTACATGTGTTTATATTGCATGTAAATTTTTAGATAAAGCAAACTGCATTGTCTCTGTTTCAGAGGCTATGGAGTCAGACTGTGAAAGTCAGACTGCCAAACTGTGGCCAGGGCACATCACTAGATAAAGCCACCTCCTCAGACTACAGATCACCTGTCTTTCTGATGCTACTGCCAAACTGTGACCAGGGCACATCACTAGATAAAGTCACCTCCTCAGACTGCAGATCACCTGCCTTTCTGATGCTCCTGACCGAGCTGTAATGACTTACTCAATAAAACCACCTACTAGAACTGGGGTCCAATTAACAGGCTGCTGACTCTCAGCTCACTCAGCCAATTACAATAATGTTGCCATAATTGTGCCACTCAAGAAACACACACACACTCTCACACACACACGAGAATTAAAAATCTAAACAAATTTTCTTCTCTCTCTCTCTCTGACTTTTTTTTTTTGAGACAGGGTTTCTCTGTGTAGCCCTGACTGTCCTGCACTTGTTTTGTAGACCAGGCTGGCCTTGAACTTACAGAGCTCTGCCTGCCTCTGCCTCCTGAGTCCTGGGATTAAAGGTGTGCATCACGACTGGCTTAAATTTTCTTTCTTAAAAATGTTTAACCAGAACATGTAGTCTTACTTCAGAAATAATTTGGAAAGGTGATCTCATTCTAAGAGCACTTGGGATCTTTGTTCCCAAGCATTCTTCTACCTGTGCTACTTGGTATACTGTTGATAATCTTGCTTTCTTTATCAAACCCATAGCTGAATGCAACATACAGTAAAATACTTGTGAATGCACACCAAATTATGCAAGGGATAGGAAATTCCTCTCTTTGAATTTGTAATAATATAAATTTGAAGGCAATTTAAATGTCAACAGCATCACAAAAACAAATTGAATGGGATTTTGGTAAAATTAACTTGAGCAGGGAGAGAGAAACTAAATTACTTTTTGTTTCTTGTGGTCTGATTCACTCCTTTCTCCCGATGGAAAAGTTTCCTTATCTTTGCATGAAATTTTTAATTTTCACAAAATGTTACCATGCCATTGCAATGTGTCTTAAGGACAAAGCTTTACTTAGATGAAACTTCTATGCTTTCATACTCTAAGTTTCTTTTGGTGGAAGTCAGTATTTACAAAATGATATCTAGGTGCCTGCTATGCTGCAGTGTGAGAGGGTGCCACTACCTCCAGGTCCTCTGGGACCAGCACCAGGAAATGTACATATACATCTATGTACCTGACACGCCTTTACAGTCCATGCCGCACACACTGTCTTCCAACTCTGGTCTAACTCTACTCCTCGGTTTCCCATCAACATCCCCCCTCCAGGTTTGCAAACCTTTCTCAGACAGAGAGAAATCGAACCCCCATATCCTTAATATATATGTACTTTTTTACTCAACGGCACTGATCTACCAATGCAGCCTCTCCAGCTAGCTCTCGTATAGGTCACCTTTGCATCACTTCTTACAAACCAGATGACACTCTGCTACTCCAATACTTCTGCCCTGCCCCCTCGCTCTTCCCTAGTGCATTTCCTAGGTATCTCAACTCTTTGGCAGGAATGGGAAAGAATTAGCAGATAGGCCTTGTCTTAAAGTTTCTATTGCTGTGATAAAACACTATGACCAAAAGCAAGTTAAGGGGGTGTGGTGGTTTGAATAGGGATGGTCCCCATAGATTCATATGTTTGAATGGTTGGCCATAGGGAGTGGCACTATTAGGAGGTGTGGTCTTATTGGAGGTGTGGCCTTGTTACAGGAAGTGTGTCATTGTGGAGGCAGGCTTTTGAGGTCTCCTATGCTCAAGTTATGCACAGTGTGAAACACATCCAGTCTCCTCCTTGCTGCCTGCAGGTCAGAAGGAACTCAGGGCTGGAGAGATGGCTCAGCAGTTAAGACTGGCTGCTCTTCCAAAGGACCAGAGTTCAAATCCTAGCACCCACATGGCAGTTCACAACTGTCTGTAATTTCAGTTTTAGGAGATCTGACACCCTCATACAGACATACATGGAGGCAGACCACCAATGTAAAAAAAAAAAAACAAATTATTAAAAAAAAAAAGATGTAGAACTCTCAGCTCTTTTTTCCAGCTCCATGTCTGCCTGGACGCTGCCATGCTTCCCACTATGTTGGTAATAGACTAAACCTCTGAAACTATAAGCCAGCCCTGAATTAAAAGCTTTCTTTTATACGAGTTATCTCTTCACAGCAATAAAACCCTAACTAAGACAGAAGTAAAAAGTTTATTTGGTTACACTTCCACATAGCTGTTTACAAACCTAGAGGTAGGAGCTGATGCAGAGGCCATGGAGGAGTGCTGCTTACTGGCTTGCTCCACATGGCTTGCTCAGCCTGCTTTCTTGTAGAACCCAGGACAACTATCCCAGGGGTATCAACACCCACAATGGACTGGGCCTTCCCTATCAATCACTAATTAAGAAAATGCTCTCCAAGCTGGCCTGAAGCCTAGTCTTTTTTGTTTTGATTCGTTTTTCCGAGACAGGGTTTCTTTATGTAGTCCTGGGTGTCCTAGAACTCACTCTGTAGATAATGCTGGCCTTATCTGTCTGCCTCTGTCTCCCGAGTGCTGAGATTAAAGGCATGAGCCACCAAGCCTGGCTCCACAGCCCAATTTTATGGAGACATTTTCTCAATTGAGGCTTCCTCCTCTTAGAAGACTATAGTTTGTGTCAAACTGATATAAAAATCTAACGAGCACAGGCATCGTGAGTTTTAACCATCTGCCATAATCACTGACCCCCTACCCCATGGCTAATATTTAACATGTCTTCTTTACACAATCTGTCTTAAGAAATCAGTAACTGGCTATGTTGGCCTTTCCACATTTGATATAAGAATGGTCTACAAGAAATTATACTCAACAGTTAAATCAGAAAAGTTCCATCAACTGGTCCTCACTCCAAAATCATGACAATGATTAAAAACATAAATACCTTTGAAGCAGAAGAAAAGCTTAAAAACCTTGAATGATCATTTACAAAACTAACAAGAGGGAAGCACATATCAAATTTAATCCAAAAATTAAAATTTGCAAAAAGCACATCGTTTTATAGCACTCCACGCTACTTCATGGTGAGTTAGGAAACTCAAGACAGATACTCAGCTTGTGGCAATAAAAAATAAGAATGTAAAAACACCTAACCAGCATTTACGGAGGTTAGATAACAGAAAAAGATAAAGCCACAGGTTAACAGCACTCATAGCTTCTCTAATGGTCACTTAGCTACTTGAGTGCACAAACAGCTTCTTCTCTTAGTGACTATTGGATTCTTACTCACTGAGAAGTCCTGTCTAAAATCACAGATCATCCAAACTTTGTCATTTGAACATGTGCCAGTAAGGAAAATACTTGCCCCTCCTCTAGAGTGTCTAAATCACTGATGAGGAGGAGCAGCCTTGTTTCCATCACAGATAAAGAGCCTCAGACCAAGAGGTTTGAACACATTACAAATCTGCACTAACATTATAGTTCTCGAGACAGCAGTCTCCTGACTCCACTCTGAAGTCCAGGCTAGATGTAAAGCTAGTTTTACACACAGCCCTGCTTTGTTCTGAGTCTATGAAAATACAGCTTCATTTAAATTTCACCTAAAATACCTTTCCTCCAAATGCTATCCAAATTTTATCTTTTCCTTTGTTTGGTGATGCCACTGTTGAACCTTCTGGACAATCTCCTCCTTGCAGCAAGCCAAGAAGCCTGGTGCTATTACACTGTAAATCTCTCCCCAAAGTCTGGGCTCATTAGCATACACAAAATCAACATGACATTTGCAGCCCAACCTCTTCATGTCTGTGGTTTAGGATCATGAAGTGTCCTGTAAGGACAGGAGAAAGGAACTAGCTGGTTTAAGGAATACAGGGCTGGTGACCATAGAGAAGACGTCATGAGACCACAAAGCCTAAGCTTTATTTTCTTCGCCATGGAGTCAAGGGCTACACTCTGCTATCACTCCTAGGTCAGCCATCTACACAGAGATCCCTTGGTGAAGATAAAGTAAATATCTTGCTGCCCTCTGCTTTCTGTCAATCATGCCCACTGACAATGGATCACTGATGATGGCTGGAGGGTGACATTAGCATTCATGACCATGGTAATGTCACATGGAAGGAAGAGAATAAGATGAATAAGCCCTTTGAGCGGCTTGGGGAAAAGGAATTAATCGTCCACAGAAGATTACTGTGCATAAATAGCTCCCTACTACGACACAGTACAACATTCTCTTTTCACATATGAATTAGAATGTTAGTCACATAGAATATAAAAAACCCACTAGAATTTAAACCCAGACAAACTTAATTTAGGATAAAATTACTGTATTAGCAGAGTTGCTATTACCTTAAATTCTGACAGCCATTCTTCCACAACCCCTATCTCTGAGGTGAACATCTTTCCACATCTGTTCTGAACCTTCAACCTGAAAACGAACACAGAAAAGTGTGAAATATTTGAATTAATTTATAGAGGTAGTCCTACAGTTAGTTACTCCTTACTTTGGAAATTATTTGCAAACATAAATTATTATATGCATTTAAAAACCAATGTGCATAAGCAAATCTTAGTGCAAGATTCTAACAAAAGTATAAATATCATAGAATAATAAAACCACCTCTACAACTTTCATTCAGCTTTCAGGAATGCCAGTTGTGAAACATTAAAAAATTAAAAATTCTTTATTTTTAATTATGCAATTTCAAAAAGATCATTTTAAAATTGTGAAAAAAGACTCGAAAACTATTAAAGTATGAAAACAGATCTACCCACAAGTGACTTTACAGAAAACATTAAAGCAATTTATTTTGCATACATTTTACTGAACTAAGTAAGCCATTTCATTTCTCTCTCTCTCTTTCCAATCTCCCCACTCATAAAAAGAAAAAGTGAAAAGAAATTCCACAGAATGGGAGGGTTTTGGAAGAAGGAATACCCCCCACACACACACTTTGGGGGGTGGGCATTTTTTATAGCTTAGTATCAAGAAAAAAAATTTTAAAGAGAAGTGACAATATCTAAGATAAGGGTATTCAATAATGGTGACTCAGAAGGCTGTCTTTACTTGAGAATAAAATAGATGTACACAGCTAAAAGGAAATGCAAAATTTCTATCTATCAAAATCTTTGTTAAGGTACAGTCTCCTTTTCTTCCCCCATCCATCCATCCATCCATCCATCCATCCATCCATCCATCCATCCATCTGTGCAGCGACTTAGATATGCTTCCTGAGGGAAAACAGTCACTCTATTCAAACTGTGAACTGCCTGATTTCAGCACCAATCTGACCTAGAGCAGGTTCTTATCAGTAATGTAAATATAGCAGAAGTGAGGCAAACATCTTACCAAAGTAACACTACAGGTAAACAAAAGTAAGCAGGGGAATCGGGACTAGGTTTCTGACAGTTTGGCCTCACTTTCTGCATCTGTAAAGAAATAACAACCACACATCCTATTCCAAGGGATTGTTCTGAGGATTAATTTTGTTTTGTTTTGGTTTGGTTTCTCGAGACAGGGTTTCTCTGTGTAACAGCCCTGGATGTCCTGGACTCACTTTGTAGACCTGGCTGGCCTTGAACTCATAGAGATCTACCTGCCTCTGCCTCCTGAGTGCTGGGATTAAAGGCGTGCATCACCATGCCCAGGGGATTAAAATTTTATAATGCAAATAAAAGTCCTTATTTTCAGGCAATAGTATCGTTACTCAGTAATAAAGAATGCCATGAACTCACATAACCACTGCTCCACTGTCTATCAAAGTCTACAGACAAACCTAAATGGAAAACATAGGGTCTTGTCAACAAATACTTTAATTCATGGTAACCTGAGTGATATATATCTTTTTTTTAAATAAAAAAGAAACCCATTATCCTGGGTTCAAGTCAAGACTATCAGAAAAACACACATTTGTACTCTGTTGTTAATTTGATAGAATTGTCTAGATAAACAGGGTTTTGAAATTATGTTCAAATACTATCTGAAGCACTGCTAGATTAGGTTATTGCCCTTAAAATTCATCAGAAGAAAAAAATCATATCTTCAGTTCTCAGTATTGGGAAACACTCTCCTTTAAAGCAAACAAGTTATTTATTGATTCTTGTGAATTGTAACTGACTGTCTTGGCTCTAATAAAGTTGATAGCAAAGTTTCTGCTCCAGTTCTGTCTACCAATAAGGCAAGTCTGTCTGCATGAACTTCATCTGCTGCTTAGTCTACATTCTTTTATGTTGTTGCTCAGCTGTTCTGCTTTTGTTTTGTCTTGTTTGGTTGGTTGGCCGGTTGTTTCTGAGACAGGGTCTTACTATATAACCTAGCTTTCTTCAAACGCAGTCTTCCTGTCTGAGCAGCACTAGATTTACAGGCACTGAGCCACATGATCAGCTACTTCACATTACCACCTCTACCTGCTGACATTATATATCCTTTCGTATACATTTGCTGAACAAAGCAAGTATGTGTTTTCTATTTATATTCCAGTGCTTAATAAATGATAAAAAAAGTTATCACAATAGGCCATAATACATCATTACAAATAATGGGGATGGTAAGATTTTCATAAAAATTCAAGACAAAAAGTCTTAAAACTAAGACTAATTTTTATACTAATAAGAAGAATCAATAGGATGTGCAAAAGGCACAGACCTGGACTTCTAGATAGCAGGGTTTACTGTAAAACTTAATAAACTCTACAGCTAAATCAACATGGTATTCTCAGAGAGACAGAAAAATAAGCCAACAGATAAGATCAGAGTAATCAGACATGCATCTACAAATACATGGCCACTTGTGGATATCACAGAATATGTGGCCTCAATCCTGGGAGGGAAGGAGTCTTTAAAATAACTGTGGCCAGCCCAACTGGATAGCCATGTGGGCAGCAATTAAAAAGAGAGTCATGATACCCTAGACCACATTACAAGCAAAATCCATTTCTAGAAGTATAGATCTAACTACAAAAAGGTGTAAGAAAGGACTTTCATAACCATGGGGTAGGGACAGATTTCTTAAACAAAAGGCACAAAAGGGTTCATCACAGGTGGGAGTCTACACTGGAGGTCATTAAACATAAGAGTTTTTAATTCTAACTGGGTGGTTGTGGTGCTCATCTTTAACCCCAGCACTCAGGAGGCAGGGGCAAGTTGAACTCTGAGTTTGAGGCTACCCTGGGGTACAGAGCAAGTGTCAGGACAGCCAGGGCTACACAGAGAAACAAACAAAAAATTGTTTATTCATCAAAAGATACCACAAAAAAGACTAAGGCAAAGTGATAGAGTGGAAAAAATTACTTTCAACTCATAATTTACGTACACAACCGAAAGTCTCATAATATCCAGACTACATAAAGACTATTTTAAGAAAACCCAATAGGAAAAACAAGACCAGCATTTAACCAAGCAGAAACTTAACAAATGAGAAAGAGTACTCAACTTTGTTAGCCATCAAGGAAGAATCAGTTAAAATGTACAACAAAGCATTATACATTCCTTCTCACCTCTCTCTCTCTCCCTCTTTCTCTCTCTCACACACACACTCCAAATACAGCTAGAATGAAAGACAGACATAAATCTCTGGCATTTGAATACTTGGTCTCTAGTTGGTGGCTGTTTGGGGAAGTCTAGGGGGAGGAGTAAAAGGTGTGGCTTTGCTGAAGGAAGGATATCACAGAGGGCTTTGAGGTTTCCTGGTGGTGAATTGAGATATGAGCTCTCCGCTATTGCTCCAGCACCATAACTGCCTGCCTGCTGCCAATGTTTCCTGCTAAGATGGTGATAGACCCCTATATCCCTGGAACCATAAAGTGCCAAATGACCCTTCATTCTATAAGTCTTTTTCCCATTGCTGTTTATTTCTTTGAGACAGTGTCTTGTTATGTATCTCAGACTGGATTTGAACTCATTACGTATCCCAGATTGGCATCAAACTCTTAGCCATTCTCTTGCCTCATTTCCCCAAGTACTGAAATTACAGGTGTGCACCACAACACTTAGAACCATAATAGTGTTAAGCTATGAAGTCAATCCAGTTCGTAGAGGATACTATGTTAAGCCATGATAGAAACAGACCAGATGATCAATGGAATCGAATTGACCCAGAAATCCACCCACATACTTAAGGTCACTTAATTTTTGACAAAGAAGTCAAAACTGTACAATGGAAAAAGGAAAGTATCTTCAATAAATGGTTCTAGTCTAACTGGATGCCAATATGTAGAAGAATGCAAATAGACCCATACTTATCACCTTGCACAAAACTTAAGCCCAAGTGGATCAAAGACCTCAATGTAAAACTGGACACAATGCCAGGTGTGGTGGCGCACACCTTTAATCCCAACACTCAGGAGGTAGAGGCAGGCAGATCTCTGTGAGTTCAAGACCAATCTGGTCTACAAAATGAGTCCAAGACAACCAGGACTACAAAGAGAAACCCTGTCTTGAAAAACCAAAAAAAAAAAAAAAACAAAACAAAAAAAAAAAAAAACCACACAAACTGGATACACTAAATCTAATAGAAAAGAAAGTGGGGAAAAGCCTTGAACTCATTGGCATAGGTGACAACTTCCTGAACAGAACAACAATAGTTCAGGTCCTAAGAACAACAATCAATAAATGGGACCTTATAAAACTGAAAAGCTTCTGTAAGGCAATGGACACTGTCATTAGAACAAAATGACAGCCTACAGACTGGGAAAAGATCACCAACCCCACATCTGACAGAGGGCTAATATCCAAAATATATAAAGAACTCAAGAAATTAAACACCAAGAAACCAAATGATCCAATCAAAAAATGGGGAACAGAGCTAAACCGAGAACTCACAAAAGAGGAATCTTTAATGGCTGAAAGACACTTGAAGAAATGCTCAACATCCTTAATCATCAGAGAAATGCAACTCAAGACAACTCTGAGATTCCATCTCACACCTGTTAGAATGGCTAAATTCAAAAACTCAAATGACAGCACATGTTGGCAAGGTTGTGGAGAAAGAGGAACACTCCTCCATTGCTGGTGGGAGTGCAAATTTGTACAACCACTATGTAAATCAGCCTGGCGATATCTTAGAAAACTTGGAATAGCTCTGCCTCAGTCATACCACTTCTGGGCATATTCCAAAAGATTCTTCACCAAATCACAAGGACATTTCCTCAAGTATGTTCAGAGCAGCTTTATTTGTAATAGCTAGAAACTGGAAACAACCTAGATGTCCTTCAACTGAAGAATGGATTTAAAAACTGTGGTATATTTACACAATGGAATATTACTCAGCCATCAGAAACAAGGAAATCACACAATTTGCAACCAAATGGATGGAACTAGAAAATCTCATCCTGAGTGAGCTAACCTAGACCCAGAAAGATACACATGTCATGTATTCACTTATAACTGGATTTTAGCCATGTAGTACAGGATAGCTATCCTACAATCAACAGACCCAAAGGAATAGAAACAATATCTTTGTTACCTGTTAGTGGGAGACTTCACTCTAGAGGAACTGCCATGTAGGCCCCCAGTGCAAGAAGAAGTTCTTAGTCCTCATGTGGCTGATGAACTGAGGGGGACTGATATGTGGAGGCACCCCACAATGAAGGAGTAGAATTGGATGGAGAGGGGGTAGAGGGTGGGAGGGTGGGACCAGGAGGGGCGGAGGGAGGGCGTTGTGATGGAGATGTAACTTGAACTAATAAACGTTTGAATAAAAAATAAAATAAAAAGAAAAAAGCCACATATACAAAAGCAAGTAAGCCAACCTCAAACGCAGAAACAGTAGAATGACAATGATTAATCAGAGGAGGTGTCGGAGATGTTGGACAAGGTGAATACATTCTAGCTTTCTAATGAGCATACATGAAAACTGTCAAGAGAGTAGATCTTAAAAACTCCCATCACACATACAGAAACAAATATGTGTGACCTCATGGCACAATGGTAGCGCGTCTGACTCCAGAAACAAATATGTGAAGTGACTGAAGTGTTAACCTGTTTGATTTAATCACTTTATAGTGTGGTAGTATATCAAAACATTATGTTAGCGAAGGCTGAAATACCAGCATTTGGGAGGTTAAGATAGGAAAATTTAAGGTCAGCCTGGGTTGCATAGTGAATTTAAAGCAAGCCTGGGGCTACATAACAAGACTTTTTCTCAAAAATAAGAAAAAAGCGAACAAAAAAATCAGAAACATGGTGTACATAATAAACATATATATGTATATCATATATATATATTTTTTTTTTGAGACAGTCTGGCCGAGACTGGCCTCAAACTCATGATCCTGCTGCTTTTACCTCCTAAGTCGAAGATATACAATTTTCACTTGTCAATTACAGCTTAGTAAAGCTTTGAAGAAACCAAAACTATACATGGTTAAAAAAAAATCCTTTCGATGGGCATGATGGCACATGACTTTAATCCCAGCACTCGGGAGTCAGAGGCAGGCAGATCTCTGCAAGTTCTAAGCCAGGCTGGTCTACAAAGAGAGTTCCAGAACAGCCAGAGCTACACGGAGAAGTCCTATCTTGAAAAAAAAAAAATCCTTTCAAGTTGATTTTTTAAACTTTTTTTGCAATTTTTGAGACTATAGTTACATTTCTTCTTTTACTTTCCTCCCTCCAAACCCTCTCGTGTATCCCTTCCCACTCTCCTTCAAATTCATGGCATCTTCTTTCAGTAGTTATCGCATGCATGCATGTATCTGGATATACAGATTTATTCCTAAGTTTAACCTGTATATAGTCTGCATGTTACTTGTATGTGTGTCTTCAAGGCTCACCATTTTGCACTGGACAACCAATTGGGAAGAGCTTTCATGGAACCAGTATGCACCTCGTAGGCCCTTGGGAAGTGCATCTCGGCAGTTCCTAGCTTTCCTCAGCTGCCTCCTACAGCCCTTTGTAAAGTTGAGGCCTCATGGGCTTTTCCTTGCCTCTTTGGCATTTCTGTTGGGCTCAGCCTTGTTCAGTTCACATTTGGGCAGTCATGTTGGTAAGACTTTATGGGTGTAGCTTCTGACATTACTAAGAGACACAATCTCACAGTAAACAACCTGATTCTCTAGCTTTTACAGTTTTTCAAACCCCTTTTCTACAGTGTTCACTGGGTCTTAAGTGTGGGAGTATTTTGTAGATGTATTCACTGGGACTGGGCGTCTCAGCTCTGCATGTTGATTGGTGTGGTTTTCTGTGGTAGTTTTCCTTTGTTGCAAAGAGAAGTTTCCTTGATGAGGGTGAAGACTACACTTATCTGTGGACAAGGACAAATGTTTACAGATTGTTGTTACAGATTATCCTGGTTTAGTAAAGCACTGCTTGCAGATTTTCTTCTAGTAACCATGGTTTCACTAGCACTTAGTAGTTAGCTAGGGTCCCAGTACCAGGCATGGTTTCCCTCATGTTGACCAGGTCTTAAGAACAAGCAGAGAACTGTTGGCTACTGCCAAGGTATGCCAGCCACCACCACACCCTTCCGGTTCTCATGATGTGCTAGTTGTTGATGTGGCTCTTAGGCACTGCAGCTGGGTAGAACTGTTGGTTGCCTTCCTCATTCGGCTTACAAGATGCACACGGTTCTATGAAAGCTAGTACTCAGAAGGAGGCATCCAGGCCAGTTCCAGTTCAGGGGTCTCTGGGCCCTGTTTCTGAAGTGCATGGTGTCTTTAGCAATACGGAATTACCTTTCATCTCTAGGGAACAAAAAGGACAACAACAATAAGCTATATATTTTGGGAGTGTCTTGGACAGCTCAGGCTAACAACTCAAAAGAGGGTTTCTGATGCCTAGCATTTGTTAGGTGGTCTTTGACTCTTGAATACAGCACCATCAACTGTATGAGAAAAGTTCATTAAAATTATAGATGATATTAATACACGGAATTACATGTATTATAGTTTTTTTCCAGGTAAATAGTTAATAGTATGATTCCAGGTGGCTTTTTTTGGACATCTTTATTGTTATTTTAACCTTCTTTTATATTTACTTCCCCCTCCATAAAGAGCCCCTGATGGGGTGGGGTTAAACATTCTAAATGTTAATTGGTCCTGTTTGCTGTCTGTTACTTAATTGACTCTGATTGGTTAAATAAATGCTGAGGCCTGGAGATTGGGCAAAGACAGAGATAGGTGGAACTAGGGGCTTTTAGAGAGAGATAGCATCTTGGGAACAAGAAGGCTGGAGAAGAAGCCAGGAGTAAACAAGGAAGACACGCCATGGGGTAGATTAAAGAAGATCCTTCCACGTGGCCTGGAACATCAGCTTAGCGTGGAGAATAATAGTCCAAAAGGATGTATGTATATATGGGATCATATTTGGGTAATAGAGTTATGAGCTAGCTTAGAGGGGCTAGGATTGCACAACCCAGGCCTAGGCTTGTTGAAATCCACCAGGTGTCTATGTGTATTCATTTATAATGGCGGGTTAAGGATTAACACCACCAACCAATTAGAGATAATATAAATACTGGGTAAATAGTTTAATTAGCTATTTTTTCTACAAGCCCCCTTTCCCGTTTCCCTATAAGATCACTTATATCCTGCTATTTCACTTTATCCTCCTCCGACCTTCTTTTGTACTTACCTCCTTCCCTCTCTGTAAAGAGCCCCCTTTCCCGTATCCCTGATCAGATGACTTGTGCTCTGCCACTCCCCTCTCTATTGTTCCCCAGCCTCTCTATCCTGGCAATGGTTCCGTTTTACTTTCCAGGTTTCTGTAGTTACTAAAGGTCATGTACTCACATCTGAAGATTTGGAACTAGGAGAGTTCCAAAGAGAGAACATGCATCTTTCTGGGCTACCTTGCTCAGTATGATCTTTTCTGGTTCTATTATTTATTTGCCAATTTCATGATTTCATTTTTCTTTACAGCTAAATAGTATCCCATAGAATATATGTACCACATTTTCATTATCCATTTGTCAACTGAAAGACATTTAGGTTGTTTCCATTTCTTAGCTATTATAAATAGAACATTGATGAAAATAGCTGAGCAAGTATCTGTAGAATTGGATGTTTTTGGGTAAATCTCAAGAATGGCATAGTTGGATCTTGAGGTACATCTATTCCTAGCTGAAGAACAATCACACTAATTTCCATAGTGGCTGCACAAATTTGCACTCCCCATCAGCAATAAATAAGTATTACCCTTCCCCCACATCCTCATCAGCATGAACTGCCAATTGTTTTATTGATTTTGGCCACTGATTTGGCCATTCAATCTCAAGGTAGTTTTAATTTGCATTTCCCTAATGACTAAGGATGTTAAACATCTTTGTTTCTCAGTCATTTATGTTTCTTCTTTTGAGAACTCTCTGCTGAGTTCTGTAACCCATTTTTTAAATTGGATTATTTGTTTTCTTTTTCTTTTTTTTTTTTTTTTTTTTTGGTTTTTCAAGGCAGGGTTTCTCTATGTATCCTTGGCTGTCCTGGACTCACTTTGTAGACCAGATTGGCCTTGAACTCACAGAGATCCACCTGCCTCTGCCTCCCAAGTGCTGGGATTAAAGGCATGTGCCACCACGCCCGGCCATTACAGACAGTTGTGAACTGCCATATGGTGCTGAGATTTGAACCCGGGTCCTTGGGAAGAGCAGTCAGTACTCTTAACTTCTGAGCCATCTCTCCAGCCTGATTATTTGTTTTCTTGATGTCCACTTTTTTTTCATATATTTTATATACTAACCCTCTATTGCAGGAATTCTCAGCCCTCCTACTGGTGTGACCCTTTAATACAGTTCCTCATGTTGTCATGACCCCTAATCATAAAATTATTTTCGTTGCTATTTCATAAGTGTAATTTTGCTACTGTTATGAATCGTAATGTATATGCAGAATGGTCTTAGGTGACCCCTGTGAGAGGATCATTCAATCCCCAAAAGGGTTACAACCTTCAGGTTGAGAATCATTGCTCTCTTGGATGTGTAATTAGTATTGTTTCCAGTTCTGTAGTCTGCTGCTTTGTCCAAAGGATGATGCTTTTTGTAAACTGAGTATTTTCAGCTTCCTGAGTTCCCAATTACTAAATGTTGTTCCTAGTGTCTGTGTCATCGGTGTCCTGTTCAGAAAGTCATTTCCCGTGCCAACGAGCTAATGTTCTCTGTTTTTTTAATTCTATAAGATTCAGGGTACCAGGTCTTATGTTGAGGTCCTTAACTCATTTGGAGTTGAAGTTGTGAAAGGTGATAAATATGGACCAGCATGCAGCGGAGACTTTCCATAGTTGCTGCCTCACCCCTGCAATTGCCTACTGAATATGGAACGTATTAGCACCACAGCAAAGCCTTGATTATATAACTGTTGGCTCTCCACAAAGCTGGATATATCAAGCAGTATTCAAAATATACTCTTACATTAAAAAAATGCTTTTATTCTTTTCAAAGGTGAAAGGAACAAAATTAAAATACAAGTTTCTTGCTGGGTAACTAATTTCCTTTTCTTCTCAAATATGTTCTGGAGCACAGTAGTTAAAATTATATTAGACACTTCAGTAAGATTCTAAGTAGCATTTAACAAGTCTAGTCTACGAAACTTTTATTTTTTGTTATATTTCTGACATAATAAAACCTTCTCAAATTTATCACTGTATTCCATTCCCACATTATATTCTTGTTTTAACCCTAATAATGACCAAAACTAGTCATTTAAAATTGTTATCTCCAAAGACAAACAGCATCCTAATTGCTTTTGTTAATCTCAAAGATGTGAGGAGAAAGTTCACCAGCCAAAGTCATCACGGCCAAATTAATTAAAACAAGCCTTTTATTCATGTACATGGGCTCCTTCCCCATCCCTTCAAGAGGTCAGCATTGGACATGGGAAAGATGAGGGGTAGGGGTGTTTCACCCTTGTTGGTCCCAGGGATTGAACTCAGGCTTGGCAGCAAGCTCCTTTACCTCACCAGGCCCCACATCATTAAATTTTACACTTTTCCCCTGTGCGAAGAGCCCTTTGTGACAGCTGTCAGAATGTTCTCAGTTACAAGGCGAAATGCAGGAAAACAGAGTACAGATAACTGTTCAAGTTATGTCACAGAACAAAACTGATTCCATCTCTGGGATTTACTGGTAAGAGTCTGACTAAAATGTTGTATAAGGAAGAGAGGATGAGGTGCTGTTGGTTGCCCATGAAACCACTGCTCAACACCTAAAGAAAAACAGTTGGAGAGGTGTAGGAATCTTTCTAAATGTCCATTGTGTAAGCCTGTTTTCCCTATAAATCACCAATCACCTATCTGGTTACTGAAACTTGAGAATTTTCTTTTAACTCAAGGAAATTTTTTTTAATAAAACAACATTTGCCTAGTCCACAGACAAATAAGAACACGTTGGAATGTCAGTGTGCTATGGCAACCAGCCCTGAGGGTGCCTATTGGGAAACATAGGACAATAGAAGGAAAGATGGCAATCTCGCCTCTCATTTCCATCTCCTATTCTTCTCAAATCCTTCAGAGCTTCAGAAAAACATCTTGTCCAGGAAGAGGATATATGATATGAACTCTAAAAAAGAAGTTAGAAAAAGGTATTCTTCAACAACCATGTTGATATCTGAACTAGTCCTACAGATGCTTTGATCAAACCAACACAGTGAACACATGCCAGGAGCCCTGCACTGGGGTTTCTCCTCCTGTAACTCAGGAAGCACAGTTAATAAAGCCCAAACCATCATGAAGGCTCCATGGAAAAGTCCTGGGACCCCTGTAGAGCTACCAGCCATGAGACTCAGCCAATCTTAGATGTCCTCACCAAGAGAAGCCTACATGGAAGAAGTTGAGTTCTGTTGGGCTAAGCCACTAAATTTGATAATGGTTTGACAGGGAGCAACAGATATACAAAACACTACCTCCACTCTGGAGATATTTGTCTCTGTCTCTTTCTACCACCCTTTCATCTCCGACCCCCACTCCTCTCTTTGTCTTCTGTCTGTATTGATATGAAGCTCAGGCTGGACTCAAACTATCAACCCTTCTGTCCCTACACCCCAAATGCTGAGATCAAAGGTGTCTGCCACCATATCCATCCAAAACACTATCTTTAATATTTAAAACATACCACCTCTGTGTAAGTTATCATTGAAGAGTCCCATAACAGACATTTAAAAGGTCAATACAATATGGGATTCAGATTTGATAGAATAATTAGCAATCATTATTACTGGGAACTTCAGTATAAAATGGGCATTGAGGGCCTAGAGATGGCTCAGCAGTTAAGAGCACTTGCTTTCCAGAGGACAGAAGTTCAGTTCCCAGCACCCATGTGAGACGGCTCACACTGCCTGTAACTCCAGCTCCCATGGGGGCTAACATCCTCTTCTCTCTTCTATAGGCACCCATGCACACGCACACAAACAGATATAGACAAAAAGATAGATAGATAGATAGATGTTAGGCAGATGATATATACAGAATAAAAATACACATTTTAAATGGTCATTTAGAGAAAACATTCACAAGAGAGAAATAATAATAAAAATAAATGTTTTAAATGGTCATTTAGAGAAATGTTCCCAAAGTTCTCTACTAATACAGTGATAGATTTATCATCTGTGTAGGATTGATTAAGTGTAACTCATGAAAAATAGGAGATAAACTAGAGAGCTGGAGAGACGGCTTAGTGGTTAAGAGCACTGGCTGTTCTTCCAAAGGAGATAAACTAGACAGTTCTTAGTATCTTCATATTTTTATGTAAATCATTAAAATTAGTTGCATAATATATGAAATGAAAAAAATTCACTATATTGTTAGACATGGTTAAACAATTTTTAACATCTTAATATTTCAGGAAAAGATATATATGAAAGACCATAATCCATATACCCAACCTATACTATCTTAAAAGATGAATACACAGATAGTTTTCAAATTGTAGTATTTTATTTTGATGACAGAACCCAGAGCACAATTTTATACATAATACCCTTAAATTAAAACTCTGACTTTTGAGACTTAACAACTCTTCCAAAAAGTGTAAAGAGGAGATAATCGCAACAGATTTGGAAACTATAAAATAAAACTACAAAAAAAAAAAAAACCCAACAGTTTTTTGTCACTAGGAAACCAAAAATCAACAAACTCATAGTTTGAAACAGATGCTTGGGTTTTGTTGTTGAGACAGGGTGTCATGTAGCCCAAGGTGTCCTCAAACTCCCCATGTAGCTGAGAATGAACTTCCTGTTTGCACCTCCCAAGTGCTAATTGTATAGATGTGCACCACCATGCTAGGTTTTGTTTGGTTCTGGGGACCAGACCCTGAACTCTGTGCATGTTGTGCAGATATTCTAGCATCTATGTTCCCAACCCTAGAACTTTTTTTAAAGCTAACTCCCTGAGACATGCGCTATTCTCATATCAACAAGAAGTGTTCATTTCAACATCTGTGTGACTCTTACTCAAAGCAAATTGGTCAAGTAATTGACGGTAGTTCCAGAAAGGCTGCTTGAATGGTCACTCAGAGAGAATATCTGCTAAGACTCTTGCAGACATACAAGAAACAAAACTATACAGTATAACTCTTTTGAGGAAAGTGACAGGAAAGCTAGAGACCAGGTCTCTGTTGTCATCTACTGTCACCTTATGTACTGTGGTATTTGATGGCTGGCTTTCTAAGGTACTGTAGTCCACGATGGTTAGTCTATCATGGCTTCCACATCAAACCCATGTATCTCAATTTCCTATTTCTAAACTTTTTAAATAAATCTCTGGTTGGACCCTAATTTCCTTATATTGGGCCTGAATACAACAGCTTGCCATCCCAGAGACTAGCTGTCCTTGGGACAGATGTTTAAGCATGATCCAAAAGTTGAGGCCAAGGTAAAGAATTGGGTAGATAAAAGTTTGTTTAGATGGGGTTTTAAGGGACAGAAATGGTAAACATATTTAGTATCCATACAAATCCTGGAGAAATCTAACAGGACACAACACTTCTATCGAGGAAACCTAAAATTTTATAACTTTCCTTAGCAACCAAGTTTCACAGAAGAGGTCATATTAGGCTTGGAATGTGTAAAACCTCAAGGTCTTCAAAAAGCAAAACAAACCTGTCAAACGGATCGCTCTTGTACTTACCTAGTCATAATTTTAACATTTAAGTTACAAGATGGCCTTGTTACCTTGGCTCACACTAGCAAAAATTTATGTCTGTTCAAGTATTTATCCATGAAACAAGTATTTATGTACCTGTTATATGTGAGCCAAGGATTCTGTTCTCAGGCTACCCTCTAAATTTTCTAAATTTTGGTCTTCCTATCTCTACCTCCCAAGTGGTGAGATTACAGGCTTATGCAACCACATCTGGCTTATGCTATGCTGGGGAGCAAGCCCAGGGCTTCATGCATGTTTAGGAATCACTCTTCCTAATGAACCACATTCCCAGCTCCACTCTTTGCTTTTGTTTTTGGGTTTTTGAGACAGGGTTTCTCTGTGTAGCCATGGCTATCCTGACCTCATAGAGGTCTGCCTGCCTCTGCCTCTAGAGTGCTGGGATTAATTTAGAGGCATGCACAGGCATGCCCATTCTTATTTTAGTGGTACATTTACATCATTAACTAACCATCCCAAGGTAGAGGACATCATGGCACGCAGTAAGAGTCCTCCTAAAAGGAAGAAAGTGTGTGTGTACCGGGCAGAAGACAACTTCCTAGAGTGAATTCTCCTTTCACTGTGTGGGTTCAGGGGATCTAACTCAGAATAGGCTTAATGGCAAGGGTTTTTTACCCCGCTGAGATCTATCATCAGCACAGGGATTTTATACTAAAGAAAAAGTGAGGATCAGAGCTAGAGACATGTAAAATCATCCAACAATTACTGTTAGTGTAATAGCAATAATGATTTTACCCAAACTGGACGTAGTCTGAGTATAGAAGGTATCAAACTAGGTAAATGTTCATGTTAAAAATCAGTATCTTAATGTAGTTAATATGGGAAAGGAATAGGGTTGGTTCTGTGCTGATGAGAGACCCAAATAAGACAATAAAACAGAAATCTCTGAATGAGAAAATATGACAAATGTCAAAGGGGAAAGCATTCATTGTAAGGATTAATTACCAAAAGAAAATCTGATGGTCCAAGAGCATAAAATGAAATGACAATGGGATGAAATCAATGGAAGCCAGGTTTTCACTGAGCTTTAATGTAGGGAAAAATTAAAGCAAATATGTTGCAATACATTCAGTTATGAAAGCTTCTTAGCTACTTTTCTATTGCTGTGATAAAACACCACAACCAAGGCAACTTATAAAAGGAAGGATTTATTTGGGTCTTACAGTTCTAGAGAGATCAGAGTCCATCAATATCATACCAGGGAACATGGCAACAGGTGGGCAGGCATGGCACTGGAGTAATACCTGAGCACTCACATCTTGATCCACAAACAGAAAGCAAAGACTGGCTCCCATCTTCTGAAATCCAAAAGCCCACCCCCAGTGACACACCTCCTCCAACAAGACCTCCTAACCCTTCCCAAGCAGTTCCACCAACAGGGCCCAATCATTCAAACATATGAGCCTATATCGGAGCCATTCTCATTCAGACCACCATAGAAGGTAAGAAGAATGTACTGTTTTTGCTTACTATAAACAAAGACAGCTACTGGAGAATGTTCATGTTTAACTTTCTAGTCAACGAACTGACATAAATATTAATCAACATTTACTTAAGGAAAACATTATTTTATAAGAATAGCTAATGTCATTAAATGGAGTCATAGATGTTTTAATGTTGTTGTCTCTAAGCAGAGAAAATGACTTTAAACTTAAAAGGACTTCTCAGTTTCTTGTAAACTATCCAAAGCTTGCAGTAAGTACTGCCTAAGTACTTTACGAACTACTCTCCAGTTAGGAGCTTCCTTCTTTTTTGCTTTTTTTTTTCTTTCTTTTTTGTTCTTGTCAGAAGACTTCTTACCTGTGTGATTAAGTAGCTGCCTTCCCATGTGCTAATCAAATAACCTATAAAATATTTTGAGAAAAATGTTTTGCTTTCCCTTTTAAATTTTTATTTCTGTATATGTTGGGGGGGTGCTCTCAGAGTGAGAAGAGGGATCAGATCCCTAGAGTTGGAGTTATAGATGGCTGTAAGCCACCCAATGTGGGTGCTGGCAACCAAAGTAACATCTCTGGAAGAGCAGCAAGCATTCTCAACTGCTGGAACATCTTTCCAGTCCTTGCTTTTCATTTTTGAAGGACCTATAGCATTCATCCAAAAGCACAAGCCTCCAGAAAAAAATATTGAGAAATCTACTATCAGAGCGAATTATTTTGTCCTTTTTCTTTGTTATATATTTACTTTCAGCTTTTTGAGACAGTGTCTCATGTAGCCCAGAATGGTCTGGAGCTCATGGTGATTCTGCTGCTTCAGTCTTCCAATCGTTGCTATTACAGGACTACAGGTGAGCATTGCCACACTTAGTTCATAATTATATTATTTTAGTGATATTTTATTTCTAATTATTGTTGCTTGCTTGGGTGGTTGAGACAGGGTCTCACAATGTAGCCTTGGCTAGCCTGGAACTTGCTATGGTAGGCCAAACTGGCATTAAACTCACAGAGACCCACCTGATTCTACATCTCGAGTGCATCCCTACACCCAGCTAATTTTTTTTCTAATACAAATTATAAGATCATTTTGGGTTTGAGCTGTAGCTCAGTTAGGAGACTGCTTGCTTGGCATGCACAGGCCCTGGGTTCTGTCTCTAGCACCACAATAAAATAAAAATTTTAATAAAAAATATAAAATTATGTAACAATTTTAAAGCTTAAAATTGTGTTAGTAATCATAGGCAAAATTAGGCTGAGATATTATTAGTGTAATTGCATATAGTATCTAATAAACATCTGCTGGATAGCACATGTTGGATAGACAAGATCACAATGCTTGTCACATTTGCCCTCTGCTCTCCATCTCCACACAACTGCGGAGCCTGTGCTTCCTTGCCTGCACAGTTGCCCATGCAGCCTTCATGCTCCTGGACCCTTCCCTCCACAGTGCACATGCGCATCACTACCACGTTGGTCTTCCTGGAACACAAGCTTTCTCTAGGTACATGCAATCATCAATCTCAGGTCCTCCACAGCAAACTCACCCTACAAAATGGGCAGAGTCTACATGTTTCAACTTCCCTCATTCTGTCTAAAATACACCAAGCTATTTCAGCCTCCATGTGACTACTCCTCCCCGCTCTCTCTTCCTTCTGCTTTTCAGCTTTTTACAGTCTGCCCAGAAAGAACTCCTGGCTCATGGTGATGAAGTGTGTGTGTTGCCAAGGGAAAACGTTCTGGGAGAGCCATGGCACTGTATCTGTGAGCCACCAAAGCCTCGCCTGATGGCAACAGAGAGTGACATATTAACCACTTAGAAAATCTCTTATTAAAAATAAAAATTATGTACTTCATTAAATATAAGAACACCATAAAATGACATTTTCAAATATACGATTAGGTAGAAATATGCAAGAGCAATTACTGGATAAACTAAGATTTTTTTCCAAAATATCTGCATCATCTTTCACAAAATATAATTGTAATACATGTTAGGTGATTCAAATATTGCCTCAGTCAAACAAACTTCACTTAGCTCTAATGACTAAGACACAAAAATCTTAAAGGCTGCTGACAGATTTTAAGAGGTTGCTGTAAAAAAATTGAAGCACTAAAATTATCTGAAGGGTACTCAGTGACATGATTGTTATGTAAATGCACAGTAAACAGCAATGATTGAGAATGCTTTTCATATATTCACTAGACCAGAGCCTCAGGTTGACAGTTCGGTCAGTCAATCCCTGTCAGGCTCATACAATTTATGCAAGACTATAGGCTGGCAGCACCGCAGTGAGAACAAAGAAAGAGGCTATCAATAGGCAAAAATACGCAGACAGGGAGATCATGTGAAGGGTTAATGTATGTAATATTTTTATATTTGCAAAAAGTCAATATTACTATATGTTCAAATTGCAACATTAACAATTCAACAAGCCCTTGCTTGCTTACTGAGTATAATGCAAGGTTTTCCTATTACTTTGCACTACTGACAAAAGGACAGTAAAGTCTGCTCTCTGTCCTTAAGGAGCACACAATGCAGGTGGCTAAGAGAGGGAGGGGAGTAAGTGAGGAGAAAAATCAATTGAAGAAGTGCTGGCCATTCTGCAGCAGGCCGATTACAAGTGCTTAGTATTATGATCAAATTAAATTAGGTCTCTGTGTGTGTGTGTGTGTGTGTGTGTGTGTGTGAGTGTGTGTGTGTGTGTGTGTGTGTGTGTGTGTGTGTATTCCTGACATGCTAGTACACACTTGTAACCCCGCACTTTGCAAGAGGGCCCTATCTAAAATACAAAATGACGTTGGTCTTCACCAATGCCTTTTAAATACTTCTGATTGCTGTGCTGTCCAACTGGACTCTAAACCTCTATGAAGTTCAGGCTGGCCTTAAACTCACACCAAATCTCTTGCCTCAGCCTTCCGAGTGCTGAGATTTACAGGCATAAGCAATTATGCCCGGCCTTATTTTATTTATTTATGCTTTAGTCAGGGCCTCTACATAGGCCAGGCTAAAACAAGAATTCACATTTCTCCTACCTCAGCTTCCCAAGTGCTGGGATTACATGTGTACTAAAATGACATGATTATTTTGTTTTCATTAAGGAGGTGAGGGGTGGAGAGATCTGCTCAAGGCAGCCAAGTTGAGAACAAGAGGACCATAGAAAAGACATGGTAAGGTACTGGAGGGACAGTCTTCAGTTAAGACTCAGACCTTCCACTTATCTGCATACGATTTTGGGGAAAGTCTTAGTTTCAGAATTTTTCTCAGTTTTAACAAAAGAAAAGAAAAGGCCTAAAGAAACTGCATCATTCGAGTATAGCTCACTGGTAGCACGTACTACCAATGAGTATAGGCTTAGTAAGTAAGCTTACAAGTATGGACTTAAGTAAGCGGTTGTAGGTTAAGTTCTTGGCATCAAATACTAAAATACATCACTAGTATTTACCTGGGTACTCACAAATCTATGATAAGGACACTCCAAAGATGTGCAAGTTACAGCCTAAGTTTTATGCTAAAATCAAGTGAGAAGTCTTATTTTCCTGCAAGTCAGAGTTGTTGCTTTTGTTGTTGTTGTTGTTGAAGGACAGACACAAGTTTGCTCCCCTCAGGGATCAAGACTTTTGTTCCATTTTGTAGTTAGTCAGATTTACTTTCAGAACTCTAGTAAACTGCCTCCAAATGATGAAAGAACTCCTTTGTACATATTCAAAACTAGGTTTTCAGCCAGGAATCTGTAAAATCTGACTAAACACAGCACTATTTGATGTGTTTTAATTTTAAAACAAAAAGAAAAAAAAGCAAAAAAAAAAAGATATGTTTGCATAGCATGTCGCTAAAGTTTGCAATGAACAAATGCTGACATGGCATAGCAACTCAGTACGGTTGGTGACCAGAGGCACTAAAGCATCAACGAAGTGGGCGTGAGCCAAAAGACACACCGTGCTCCTCTCCTGGTTGTAGTGAGGGCAGAATAAAGCAGGTAACATCGAGCTGCAGCTAAAATGCAATTAGCTCGAATTAACTTCATACTAGAAGGCACTGCATTCAGTCTTCCATTTTGTACTTTGAAAACCCAACCAGGTCTGCTGACAGCAGATCTGCACCCTTAACAATATAAAAGCCCATAAACACTTTTCTTGGTCACTTGCCACTGTAGTACTGTTTTGGGGAGTTGGCAGAGGAGGTAAATAGCTATCCAATTTCTCTTCCATATCTTGCCTAGAGGAAACGTAAAATGTGGGGAGGTTTAGGCACTAAACTTGGAAATGTTTCTTGGGAGTAAGCAAATGAAGGGATCTGAGCTGTTGCTGCAGACAAACATATAAGCCGTCTATGTTACTTCCTAGGGCTCAGTAACAAAGCAGCACACATGGTAAATTAAACACAGAAATTTACCATCTCAAGGTGCTCCAGGCCAGAGTCAGACATCAAGGTGGCTAAGAGCCAGGAGAAAGGGATTTGCCATAGAAAGACATCAAGGTGGGTTCCTGCTAAGACCCAGGAGAAAGGGCTCTGCCTCCGGCTTCTCTCTGTGGCATGTAGGTGGCTACCATCTTCACATCCCGTCTTCAATTGTCATGTCCAAAGTTCTAGTTCTTCCAAGGACTCAGGTCACATTGGATTAGTATCACCCTTCAAGGCCTCACTCTCACCTCATTACCTCTGTAAGACTCTGTCACCAGTGTCATTGAAGGAGTTAGGAGTAGGGGCTTCCACATATATTTTGGAGGGACACACAAGTCAGCCCATAACAGCACTGAAGCCACAATCAATCTGGCTCTTCTTCTCTTGTACTAACACTTAAATACCATCCACTTATTCATATCTATTAAATGTCCACTATACAGAAAAGGGATATGGCATACTAGCTGACTTAAGGGATTCACAGTCTATTATTAGAGCCAAGTAAACCCAAAACAGCAGAATTGAGTGTTCCTTAATCCCTTTTGAAACAAATCAGCATGAATCAGGGTGTAAGCAATGAAATAAAACAATACAAATAAATGCTATTTATATAGGTTTAAGAATATAAAAGAAGATACAAAGTAAGTATGTTTTAATCATTTTGCTATCACTCACCCCCCTCTTTTCTTTTTCCCCAAACATAACAGCATACAAAATATACTCCTCAAAGCATAATTGCGTTTTAATTTCTTAAAGCTTTTTGCATTTTAAGTGGCAGTTTTCACTGCTAGGGACAAAGGAAGAGAGAAATGTCAAGAGAATCAAATTCCAATTAACTGGTGGGTTGAAGCTTTGGTGTGAGTCACTACCCTTTAACAAGTTGAAATGGGATTCAACCACTAGAGAAGCTGGCCGGTGGAGCCCAGATGTTCAATGGAAAATGGTGAGTAATGAGGGAATACAATGAGAAAAGGCAATGAACACTGTTAATGGCAGCGACGCCTACCGACAAGACACAGTTTTAAAATGCAAAAGATCTAGGCTGACAATATAGTTTAGGGGTACAATACCTGCCTAGCATGTGAGAGGCCCTCGCCCTAGATTTAGTTTCTACCACATCAGTGGAAGACAGGAGACACAGATCATTCTAATCAGAAACTTGGTGGTGGGTCTCATTAATACAGATGTTTGTTTGTCTTAAAAGTTATAGTAATCAAAGCGCCATGACTACACTGACTGGCAGAACAGTCACTTTAGTTTAGTAGAAGCTGAAGTATAAAATAATTTAAAAAATAGTTTCCAATAATATGAAGTCTTTTACTAATATAACAAATGTACCCTAGATGTTGCTTTATGGCTGCTAAAATTGGCACAGCACAAGTTTTTATCTTGGATCCACCCAAAATTCTTGAAAGTCCTATAAGGATTTGTTAATCTCTTAAGTATTTTAAGCTTTCTTTTTCAACTATGTATTGTTTCTGAAGGAAGTGGGTTTTTTTTAACTTAAAAAAAGTCTACTTGGATTTTTTTAACCAATAATTAATTTGTGATTGATGGAATTCCAATTCAATAGATCACATTATATTATGATTAACTCTTGGAAACCTTACAATATGGTGACATGGAGAATATCTGCTCCAACTGCTGCTGTCTTATGGGCAACTCAGTTTTATTTCTATGATGATGCTGGACTTTCTAAGGATGATCTAATAGTACAGAACACATTCGTAGCTCTCATGGTGAAAATTACAAGTTTTACTCTTATTTTTCTTAGTTTTTCTGGGCTGGTCCTTTTTTAAAAATCTTCTTAACATGGGAACATATATGTGTGTATATATATATATATATATACACACACACACACACACACACACACGTACACTACACACACATATACTTAAAAGTAATAATGGCAATACTAATAAACTGGCACTGTCGATGCTCAAGAAAAGATGAGTCTGAGATAACTAACAAGAAATTTAGCATTTGGACAATTGAGAATGCGGTTCAGAGCACTGTACAGTGTCAGAGACCAGCTCTTCTCATTCCAAAGCTCCTTCATCCTAATTCACTCCAATGCAGCAGCCTCATCCACTGCTGTCAGTTGCTCCCTTAACTAACCCTGTATCGGCTGCCTTTAATTCTCATAAATTCTCCACAGCCTCACAGGCGCAAACCAGCCAGCTCTTGGCTCCTCCAGTGTCTTTCTTCCAGGCCAAGCTTCTGTCTTGACTTCACAGACGACAGATAGATAGCACTACAGTTTTCACCGTCCATGTGACTGTTCTCTGGGACTCCTACACATGTCTAACAGTCTGTTTGACCTGCATGTTTTAGGTGCTGCTTCCTGCTCCACCCATTTCTAAACCACTGTCACCTTCCTCTCCATTCCCTTAGCAAGACCAACTTCATGCCTCATACTTTCCCAAAACGGTCTCCCTTCTTCCAATTACTGAGGCGGCTTGGAGGACTATGCTCTCCCTCTGCCTGTACCATCTACCAACTCACGATAACTGTGAACTTTGAAATTTAGGTAAAAAAGAGTTCAGCAAGTTCCAAGATGTCAGAGCGGCAACGGGGATGGACAGTCTGTGGATACGGATTAGAATCAATACTCTAAAACTCTTCATTTATATTTCAAAGGGGGGTAGTCGATAAAAAGTTCATAATTGACCATTTTAAGTACTTTTAAAGCTTACATTCTTCTCTTAAATTTCTTAGCCTATACATCACTCAGTTCTTTTTGTTTCAAGACAGGGTTTCCTCGGGAGGCAGAGGCAGGCGGATCTCTGTGAGTTCGAGGCCAGCCTGGTCTACAAAGTGAGTCAGGGACAGCCAGGGCTGTTACACAGAGAAACCCTGTCTCAACCCCCCACCCAAAAAAAAAGACAGGGTTTCAGTATGTTGCTCAGGCTGGTCTCAAAGGCTCTGGTACTGGCTTCCCACCTCAGGCTCCTGAATAGCTGGGACTGACTACAGACATTCACCATAGTACCTGGCCCTTAACCAGACAAAATCAAAAATAAATATAAATCTTCCAGTAGCTGAAACCCAACATGATTTTCATACTATAAATTTAAGAACGCATACATACTGTATTTATTAAGTCAAATACAAATGACTGAATGAATTCTCAGCATTAGGATTAGAAACAACTAATATTCATCAAGTAATCAAAAGACTCATTGTTCAAGAAAACACCAAACAAACTTAACATTTATTACTGAATGTTACCCTGTCACAAAGCTCAAAAAGCAGACATTTGAACAACAATGGAAAACTACTATGTTTTCCAGACTTGTAGATCTCTTACATACAGTACTTTAACACATTTTTCACAACATACAAAAACAGGCCTTGGGAGGACAAATTAATCTTGGGCCCAACAAGTGTGGGTTTTAGTTTTAAGTCTAGGCACAAGTTTTAAACTGTTAAGTACACTGTATAAATTTTATAAAAATCAGCTTTAAATTCTCGTCTCATCTCGCCTACTTCAGAGCCATCTGCTACCATCACCATATGAGGCTATACTTATCAAAGTAGAAGAGACAATGTCAACACCGAAGAGCCACTGATAGCTATGATAGGGGCACCAAAGAATGTAATTATACAAAGAGGAAAAAGAATAAGATTTCAAATAAATGATTATATTTATTTTTCAGTAATAGAAAGGAAAAAGTCAGGAAAATACAGGGCTGAGGAGTTGGCTCCATTGGTAGATGCCTACTACACAAGCATGAAGCTCTGAGTTTGTCTCCAGCACACCCAAGTAAAAGCTGCAATGCCTGATATCTCAGTGCTGGAGAATTGGGGCACAACGGTCTCTAGGGCTGTGCTGGCCAGCTAGTCTAGCCTAACTGACTAGCTGCAGGTTCAGCAAGAGACCCTGACTCAAAAAATAACACAGGGAATGACTAAAGAAGCCAACCAATGTTGACATCTAGCCCAGAGGAACATATGCAACATACAGACATCAGGAGCTGTGACTTTAGACAAGAACTGGGTTTCAACTCCCTATACTTAACTTTAACTGAGACTTAACACCCAAGTGTTGGTTTTTAACTGTAAAATAGGAACAATAATCTTTATTTCATAAATTTGTGCAATTAAATTATCAAAGTACTTAGAAAGGACTTCACCCAATTTGAGATCTCAACAAACTGTAAGGAAGACCTACACATTTTTACATCTAAACTATTTCAAACACCCCCCCGAGGGTGGGGAGACTGCCAGAGCACAGAGAAAGAAGGCCCCTTCTCATCCTTTGCTCAGGTTCTTGTATACAGAAAACAAAGCACTACAAAGTTTATAATGGTGGGGGAGGAAGGTACACTATGGGGTCATTCTCATACACTTCAGAAACAAGCTGCTATCCACCCCAGAAGAGCTCTGAATCTACTAAGAAGTCTAAAACAACTCAATGATCAACAGTGAAAACAACACTGCCCTCTCAACATGCGTTCTGAACGCACGCGATCAGATTTAATATCTCAACTCAAAAAAAAAAAGGCAAAAGACCATTTTTTGGACAAATCATAAATGAAAATTTTGAGTATTTGACTATGAAACCACAAAGGCATTCTTGTGCATTTAGAGCTGACTTCTTGGGATTGGCCAACCTACCACGGGGCTCTTAATCACTGAGCCACTTCTCTAGCCCCTGAAGTGGTTTTTCAACGATGTGCACACAATGAAATTATCTAGGAAACCAATAATATTTTTAAAGTTTTAAGCTTTTACAAGCAAGCATCCTATGCCAACAGAAAGTAAGTATGTGTTCCCTGGGAATCAAAAGGAAAGATTACAAAGGATACAAACAAATTTTAGGAGGTAATGTACGGATTCATTACTTCAACTGTAGTAATGATTTCACAAATATAAACATATTAAGCATTAAATGGCACAACTGAGATATGTATGGCCTATTACATGCCAATATACTTCAGAAAGTTCTTTTTAAATAAATGCTGATGGACATGTCCTATCCTGCCCCCTTGGAAAACGGATGGGAGGTTCCTTCTGGGAGTAAACAATCTTAAGTTCTGCAAAAGTTTACATGTGTGGGCAAGACAGAGAAGTGCTAGTCTATGCCTAGCATTTTCTCCTTTCTTTATTTTGGTTTTCTTGAAAAGCCTTACTCGCACATCTCTAATTTATTGCCTATAGTAATCTGATCACTGGTTTCTGAGCTATACTCTTAAAAGTCACCTATGAACATTTCTTAGGCTTGATTACAAAATATATAATAGGCAACAGGATGCTGAATAAGAGTGAACTAGAAGATATATTTAAACTTATTGTCAAAATGACACCATTCTTTAAAAATGCAACCAAAGGGATTTTATAAATAAAAGAATCAAAAGCAAACAAAAAAACTAGAAAAAGGAAGAATATCACTCAAATGGTAAAGGCACATGCCACCAAGCCGGATGACCAGATAGGATAGGCACACACAAGGTTGAGGAGACAACCTACAGATCTTGTTGTCACCGCAATTACGTGCACTCATGTACACACACACACGCCTTATTTTATTTTTTTTTATTTTCCAAAGAAAAGACAACAGGAAGTGTGCACTGACCCAACCCATTCTCCACCCGGTGTTCATATCCAGAGACCATTGGTACTGACTAATAACATGACTTCTAATCTGTTTCTGGAAATAATGTTAATAAATCAAATGACTGTAAAATGAGTCAATTGTTTTCTAAATACAAGCAAGGCTTTCCCCTTGCCATTAAAGTAATTGGATTATCTGAATATTTGACTTTGATGCTACTCCTGAAAAAGTAGCCTTTTTTTCTTTTTTGTCCTTCCCTGTGCTTCAAAACGTGGTACAAACATTCATCCTGTAAACCTTAAAATGTATTCACCCAAAGGGGAAAAGTGCTCACAAATGACAAAGGGAGGGCTGGTGCTGCTGGCAGAAGGGCTCTTAGGAAAACACACCTCCCAGAACTATTGCATTGCTTCAAGGTTACACTAATCTTTATGACTTTATATAGATAAGAGTTTAAAAACTGAAAACCTCAAACTGCAACAAGCTGCATGAACTATAGGGCTGGCACATCTCTTCCAAAACCTATTGTGTTACCCAAAGGACACCCACTTCTCAAGCGGCCAGTGCAGCCCTGCATGCAGCCCATAGCAGTTTCTAAGAAGTAGCAGCACTCCCCCTACCTGAGAAGCGCAGCCTCTGCCCGCGTGTGATAGCGTTTTTCCCCCAGAACCGATTCGGTGCAGTGCAAAACCACTACGGCAAAATCTAAATCCTTCAGGAACGTCTACACTCCAAAGGTACAAAGCACACACGTGCACGCTGCAGGGCACCAGTTTTGCCGAAGCGTGCAAACTTGTGGTGTTTTCGTGCAAAAACAAACAAAAAAAACCGTTTAGCGGAAATCCCGACGATTCTCGAGCGCTGTCACAGCGACCTCAAAAGAGGCAAAACTCCAGGGTCCAGGGCGGCATGGGCAGAAGTGGAGCTCTTCGGGGCATGGACAGACAAGTCTAATACTCGGAACCCACAGCCCCGCGGGATTCCAGACCCGGGCGAGCACGGCTCTGAAAAGCACCGGGTCTGCAGAGCCCGCGTGGGCCGCGGGGCCGGACGCTGGGCGGCGGGGACCAAATGGCAGCGTAGCGTAGGCTACGGTGGGCTCCGCGCTAGGCCGACCCTGGGGCGCCCCCAGCTCGCCGCCCCAACCGGGAACCGAGCCTCGTCCGCAGTAGGCAGCCGGCCTCGGCCAACTTCGGGTTCCCGGGCCGCCCTGGCCGCCCAGCCTCGCGCGGGAGCCGTTACCCGCAGCGGGCCGCCGCCCCAGGACGAAGTCCTGCCCGCCGCCCGCAACTGCCTCAGCCCTGCTCCTCCTAGACCAAAGAAAGTTCTCGTCTCCCGGCGCCCCGGGGCCGGCGGGCCACTCGCGGCGGACTCACCAGAGCAGCTCAGGGACCCACCGCGGCCTCGCCTCGCGACCATGGCGACCGGGCCACTGCGCTCCGCCGACACCGCGGCACCTGCCCTTCTCTTCTTAGCAGCACGGGTCCCAGCGAGCCATGTTCCCTCCTCTCTCTGACTGACAACCCAAACCCGACAGCCGCCACTGCCGCCAGCCTCTCTGACAAGCACCACCAGGGACCCGTCCCCAGGCAGGCAACCACCACCGCCCCACGCCGGGCCAGCCTATCCCTGGCCCCCGGGGTGGGACCAGAACAACTTCTCCACCAATGAGAATCTGCTGGTGCTGGGACGGGGGTGGGGGTGGGGGTGAGGGCGGGGAGAGATAGAGTGGGCGTGGTATGGGAGATGGGCGTGGTCGGGGAACGCCCAGGGGAGATGAATGATGGGAGGGGGGGGTGGCCTCCGCAGTCATCCGCGCACACGTGCACATCACACATACACAAACACACACACACACATACAACACATACACACTAAAAAAAAAAAAATTAAGGCCGGGTGCGGTGGTGCTCACCTTTAATTCCAGCACTCAGGAGGCAGAGGCAGGCAGATCTCTGTGAGTTCGAGGCCAGCCTGGTCTACAAAGCGAATCCAGGGCAGCCAGGACTATTACACAGAGAAATCCTGTCTCGAAAAAGGAAAAAAAAAAGTCTAAAAAAATAGTCTAAAGGGGAATGGAGAATTGGCTTAAGAGCACTTAATGATCTTCCAGATGAATGGGGTTCAATTCTCAACACCCACATTAGGGCTCACAACTGCCTGTAACTCCAGTTCCAGGGGACTTGATACTTCTGGCCTCAGAAGGACCCTGCACACATATGGTACACATACATACATACACATTAAATAAATAAATCTTTTTCTTAAGAAAAAATTTTTTCAAATATATTTAGCTACTTTTTTCCATAAGCCATTTTTCATCTTCCTTACCAACTTTTCTTGTACATATAATATTAGCTATAAGGACTGGAAACTGACCCCCTGTGAGCCAGCTACTGCAAACTCACCCCATTGCAACCCTCTAATCTGGTTGAATTAAAAGAAATAAAATTAAATTAAAAAATAAGCAGACTTCCAACCTTTAAGACAGGAAGCCATTCTAACTTAAGGCTAGATATGAAAAAAATTTCTCCCAAAGCACTAAACAACTGTTTAGTTTCTTTTTGTTGCTTTTTTCTTGTTTTTTATTTATTTATTTATTTTGAGACAGGATTTCTCTGTGTAGCCCTGGCCTTCTGTCTTGGAACTCACTCTGTAGAATCGGCCTCGAACTCAAAGATCCTCCTACCTCTGTCTCCCAAGTGTTGGGATTAAAGGAGTGTGGGGCTACCTCCCAGCTCCAAGCAACTTTTTAAAACATGCTGAAGAAATAACAGGCACATAAATAATATGTATTATTTATTATCAAAGATGTATCAATCAAGCCATTTTAGGTTTCATTAAGCACATTGCTAAAACAGGATTATCCCTCCAAAGGCATAGTTGGATATATAAGAAATAATAATAAATACGGTGTTTAAAGCCAACAGAACCATGTTCAATGGGGGGGGGGGGGGGAGGCCAAAAAAATCAAAGAGCTCCTGAGATGTGTTTCTTGCATCTGAAAACAAGAGCAGATCCGAGATGAAGGTACACGCCTCTTCTCCCAGCTACTGGAGAAGGAGTGGCAGAAGGATCACAAGTTTGAGGCAAGCATGGGCAGCTTAGTGAGAGACCAGCTAGGCAATTTTTTTAAAAAGGGAAAAGGGTAAAGTTCAGCCATAGAACACCTGCTAGTATGTGCCGGGCCCCAGGTTCGATATTCGTACCAAAAATTTCAAGGGTCATTTCAGAAGGAGAGCAGCATGTCAAAAGTCACAGAGTTGTGGAGGGCCACAGAGCAGTCAGGGAACACAAGAATGAGTGCGTTGGGCAAGAGATGAGAAGTCACAAATTAGCCTACAGCAAAAACCGAGATGGAACTATGAAAAACCTATGTGCCTGATATAAGATGCTCACAGCAGAGCCGTTCACAGTGACGTCTGCAATGCTGGGAGTGGTCTCTATTGTATTGTCCAAAATGGCAACAACTCAGTAAATGTGACTAGTGAGCACTTGAGGTATGGCACGATTGAAGAACTCAGGGTTTGCTTTTAAATTTCACTGGTGTGTGTGTGTGTGTTTTATGCAGATATGTAGATACACATGTGCTGTACCGTGTGTGGAGATCGGTTTTATATATATATATATAGAATTGCTTCTCTCTTTCCATCTTTGTGAGTTCTAGAGATCAAACTCAGGTGGCCAGGCTTGTGTGGCAAGTGCCTTTAGCCAGTCAGCCACAAAGCCATCCCAGGAACTCCAGTTTTAATGTAATTTTAATGACACCCCTGTTGAACACCTCAGGTTTATATTTTATGGTATAGGCTATGAGAAGCCATTAGAAGTGTGGGGTAGAGGTATTTGTTTGTTTACTGTGTAGCCGTGAGCTTGATTCCTGACCCTGCTTCCAAGAGTCCACTCCCATGTCCAGCTTAACAGAACTTTTTTTTTTTTTTTTTTTTTTTTGGTTTTTCGAGACAGGGTTTCTCTGTGTATCTCTGGCTGTCCTGGACTCGCTTTGTAGACCAGGCTGGCCTCGAACTCATAGAGATCCGCCTGCCTCTGCCTCCCGAGTGCTGGGATTAAAGGCATGCGCCACCACGCCCAGCATCAACAGAACTTTTAAACAACATGGCCAATGTAACGTTGCTTCACTTAGAGGGTAAGAATTCAAGCCAAGTATGGTGGCGCTGCCTTTAAGCCCAGCAGTCGGAAGGCAGAGGTAGGCACATCTCTGTGAGTTCAAGGCCAGCCTGGTCTAAGGAGTGAGTACTAACAGAATCGGTGCTAAACAGAGAAATACCCCCATCCCCCCACAAAAAAAGAATTAAAACCCAGTAGACTGAGTCTATTTCCATTGACAGTAATCTTAACAGATCAGCCCGGTTTCCAGCAGAGAACTGGCTATTATCCTGGGATAGAATGTGGTTAGTGGGAGTGTGTAGCCCCAAGGCGCAGGGACAGGAAGAGCCTGAGAGTGTATTACATGCTGACTTCTTAGAGAACACACAGTCAAAGACTATAAAGTTAAAATCTGCTTTTAAGTCCTGGGGAATACGGGAGTGAAGGGCCAGAGACAGCAGGAAATCCGAAGACTCAAGTAGGTCATAAAATAGATAAACAAGACATGCATAAGACACTCACACAATCAGTTTTACTGGCCATTGGCCATGTTGGTCTCTGATGTGTTGGTCTGATTTAAAGAACCACAGTGTGTAATTGGCAGGAAAGACAGAGCCAGGGCAAGATTCCAATAGCTCAAGGCCTGAGCCACACCTATGGGACTGGGGATGGAAGGTGGGAGGGAATATTAGCTCCCTGAACTGTGCGGCACTTGATTTGTCACACATACAACCGAATGTTAGAAACCTACATCAGATAGCTGGATAACAGATGTGCCAAGTTCACGGTTAATCTTTTGATGTAAATGAGATGGCACAAGGCAGTGCACAGTTCATTCGTTGTTCCAGAAGAGGAGCAAACCCTGTGGTCAAAGATGATGAGGGGAGTCTTCACCGAGGAGGTGTCAGCTGGACTGGGTCTTTAAAAAAATGGGAGGAATTTGAGCCAAGAAATAAAGGTCCGAGCTGGGCAGTGGTGGCGCACGCCTTTAATCCCAGCATTTGGGAGGCAGAGGCAGGCGGATCTTTGCGAGTTTGAGGCCAGCCTGGTCTACAAAGTGAGTCCAGGACAGCCAGGGCTACACAGAGAAACCCTGTCTCGAAAAACCAAAAAAAAAAAAAAAGAAAAAAGAAAAAAGAAATAAAGGTCCGGGGAGGAGACTCTTGGTGTGCCTGAGAAAATAGCAGAAGTGGGTCAGCCCAACCAATGCTCTTCGGAGGGCATTACGCGCAATGCGGCTGGCCACAGCCTGACATCGTGGCTGTGAACGGAGCACCCTGGACAAACACAAGCCTGTTGACTAGAGTCTATTAGGATGCTTTCCAAAATGCTAATCCTCAATCTACCAGATCCGAAAACTGGGGAGAAAGGATGAGGTCCAGGATATGACACTGGGACCATTCTCCTAATGCTAAATTCAGTCTGTGAGGATGGATTGACTGAAGAGATACTGCAGTCTTAACTATACTTTGAATAGTTTTGTTTTCTTCCTTCAGGAAGACAGGAAACAGTTTGCTGCTGGACTTCATTTCCTGTTGGACAGCTGTAAGTTAATATAAAGTCAGTGTAAGTCTTCCTCTAAGTCAGCATCAAACCAAAAAAAAAAAAAAAGTTTCTGTTTGCCATCAACTTTCCATCACAAGTTGTACACATTAATTTCTAATAATAAACGTCTAATAATAAGTTAACTGCTACACAGAACCATTTATAATTTAGTAGCAAAAACAATGGGGGTGGGGGAAGCCTAAGAGAACATTCTGTTTTAAAGGGGAAATGTTTTTAAACTATTTTATAAAAGGCATCATATTCCAAACCTTGCCTGCCCGTCTTTGCTAGTCTCTGGTGTCTTTGAGAACAAATCCACATAAACTGGCAAGACAGCTTCACCATACTAGAAGTAAGTCTATGAGAAGGCCAGTTGAACAATCTTCCCTATGATACCAAATCCCAGGAATTTTAAGGAAGAGTTATCTAAAATGTATTTCTATTAAAGTTGCCCCAAAACAAGAAATTAGCATGACTTTTTAACGAAAAGAAAGAATTTTATTTTGAAAAATGTGGGAAGGCCAGGCTTGGTGGTGCACACCTGTAACTTCAACAAGGGATGGTGGTGGTGTGGTGGTGGTAGTAGTGTGATGGTGGTGGGGGGGGGGACTAAAACTGGAAAACTGCCAGAACTCAAAGCCACTGTGGTCTACACAATGAAGACTAGGTCAGCAGTAGCTACAAAGTGAAGTAGTATCTAAAACCACCAAACAAACAAGAAACAGTAAAATTGTGTCCAAGTTTTGCTTCAATAGTATATTAAACATATTATCATCTAAAATCTTAGTGTGCCTAAAAGGTCAGTCAGGGGCTTTGCAGTTTCAGGCGCTGGACCAGAGTCCCATATGACCCACTTCATAGAACATATAACCTGGGGCAGCAAGGAACACTGCACAACAGCAGGAATTGATGATACTGATACCTCTTAAGAACTTGAATTGACGACTGGAAGAAAAAAAAAATCAATCGCACAGTGGGTTCTGAAGCTGAAATATCAGGCAATAAAGGCTTCAGAAGCCAGAAGATGGACAAGTCAATGACAAATGGTGCTGGGTGGGAGACACAGCAGAGGGCACAGAAGACAGGGAAAGCATGCCACTGTCATAAAGATGGGGGCACCTAAGACCTTTGTCCAGGGACAATGAAATAAGCTGTTTCCTATGGCTGTCCTGGATCACTCTGCACACACTCCCACCCCCATGTTTGCACCCACATCCGGAAGGGCCAGCTGCAGCTAATCACACAGCCCTGTGAGACTCCTATCACCTACAGCATTCGACGAGACTCATCCTGTCTTTTGGTTCTGTAGAAACCAGTAAGTCGATTTCCAGAATTGTGGACTGTGATATGAGTCACATTTGGGGTTTTGTCCTCATTCCTGACTCATAACTTTCATAAGCCCGGTTTCTCTCTCAATGACTGAGACAAAAATAATTAAAGTATTCGGTCTTTTGACTTTGACTTCTAAAGCAACTTTGAAACGACATGAGAGGGTAAAGGAGAAAGCCAATCTCTTGTTATACTGTTGGGGTACAGTAGGATTCTGATACAGGCTTCAACAAAATCTTCCTGACCTTCTAGCTTTCACTCGCCTGGTCCCTGTTCTCCAAAGGCAGGCCATACAAACTAGAAATGATCTCTAATCTTCCCGAATCTTTCCATCGTAGAGCTACCCATAGGGAGATCCTCTCACATTCCCTGATGGGTAGCAGATCCTTAGACACCCCCCCCCCCATTTCAGAAGGGTGCTGTCCTACACCCAGGAGAACAGAATGCTGCACAGAGAAGCCAAGAAGAATCTGAACAGACAGGCTTTGCTGGGTTTCCCCACTCAGTCTGCTAGCACTAGATCATGCCTTTCTGTTCAATCACACGTCTACATGACTGTCCATGCTTCAGTCATGCTTACGCAACAGATTCCCCTGAAAACCCAAAAGGGCAGGTTCCGGGAAAGTCTGGACAGCTGAACATATGAAGGCTTGCAGACGTCAAAAAGAACTCATGCACATGCAACCCTCAACTGCATGGGGGCAGAGGCTCCTGGCCTGGAGACTCTCCTAGTCCTTGGTCATGGATCTCTTTGTCTACCTGATTATCTGTGTGCTTTTAAATATCCTTGGGATGCTAGGAGGCATAGTAATACTATGGACAGAAAGGCATGATCTAATGCTAGCAGACTGAGTGGGGAATAATGTCTCCCTGGGCTCTATGAGGCTTTTAAAGCAAATTAGTCAGGTCTAAAGAAGAGGTTATGAAAGCCCCAAATTTAAGTCAGATGATCAGAAATTTAGGAAGCCTGGATTTTTTTTTTTTTATCGGTATCTGAACCCCTCAGCCTTTGGGATCAAATACTATCTCCAGGTAGAAAAAGTCAGAAGTGAAGTATATTAGGAGACACTCAGCTAGTATTCACTGTACAGCTGCTTGCTGGCTTGCTGGCGAGGAGAAAGTCCCACACATTTGGGGACCGTGGAAATGATTTCTGTCATGGGCGGAAAAACTGAGGAGGAAAATCTGAGCTGTTTCTATCTCATCAGGTGGATAAAGTGGAAGAAGCTAGACGGATCTCATTTTGCAAAGAGAATTTACACTTCAAGGCTTGTTATACAAATTTTAGAAATAATATCCCTGGAAAAAATAAAATTAACTCCAAATCTTAAAAGGGAAAAGACTCCTGCTAGGGTACAGTTCAGTGGCAGAGTATTTGTCTGGCACATGTAAAGCCCTGGGTTAAATCTTCAGGGCAGCAAACCCTCTTAGGTTAAGACATCATTATAGGAATTTGAAAGGGAAAACATGCTTTCTCTTGTCTCTTAGTGAGGGAGCTAACCTGAGTCATATTTATTGTCAAGTCATAAAGATAAGGCTGAGAATTCAATGACTAACTGCCTCTCTCGAGGAATTGAAAATGAAAATGCCCATGTTATCTACTAAGATATATCATATTAGCCAATGCCTTCTGAAAGACTTATTGTTGGAGGATGATTATCATGTCTTTTTCATAAATCATGTATTTGAAGCTATTTTTTGATCTGGTAAAAGACATTTTCTTCATCATGTTAGAGGGGTATAAAGCTTTATGAATGACAAGGTCACAGTTTCACAAGAAGATAACCCAGCATTGCATAAACATGGAAAAAAACGCAACTTTTGTTTTCTTCTCTGTATGCGTTCACTTTACTAAATGTTCTATAGTACATGAAATCTTAAGCTTTATTTCATTTTTAATTATGTGTATACATGTAGGTGTGTGTCTGTGTGTGGTTATGTGCATATGCATGAAGCAGCCCATGGGGTCATTGGAGGCCTCTGAAGCTGGAGTTAACAGTTGCTGTTGGCCACCTATGGGTGTGGGAAATAGAACTCACGTCCTTTGCAAGAGCAGTATGCATTCTTAACCACGGAGTCAGCTCCCTAGCCCTCAGTTTTATAACCAAATAAGAGGAAGTACAAATTATTTTTTAAGATGAGGCAAAATCAGACTGTACACAGCTGACTGTAAATTCTTCCTAAGTGAACTTCCATTCAACATGTTTCCTTTGCACTCTTAGCTAATGTATTATTCAAATTTCTCTGAAAGCTACTCCTGCTAGATGTGATGTGCACACCTTTAATCCCAGCACTAGAGAGGCAGAGGCATGAGGATCTCTGTGAGTTTGAGGCCAGCCTGGTCTATAGAACAAGTTCCAGGAGAGCTAGGACTGTACACTGAGAAGCTCTGTTTCAGAAAAGAAGAAGAAGAAGAAGAAGAAGAAGAAGAAGAAGAAGAAGAAGAAGAAGAAGAAGAAGAAGAAGAAG
>CAJQZJ010034511.1:1250956-1266966 GCA_907164525.1 Lophiomys imhausi | reverse complement strand
AGAAGAAGAAGAAGAAGAAGAAGAAGAAGAAGAAGAAGAAGAAGAAGGAGAAGAAGAAGAAGAGAAGAGAAGATGAAGAAGAACAAGAACAAAAAGAATAACAAGAAGAAGAAGAAGTAAAAGATGAAAACTCTTGACCAACCAACCAACCAAAGTACTCCTGAAACCTACAGGGAAGCTCCTATTGGTGCAGACAAGCAAAAGACCTTGCTAGATAATGGTCAGTATAGAACCATGAGCCTGTTTATCAGTATGTGCTGCCAGAGAGAACAGAAAACTTACTAGCAAATGTGATAAACAGTGACCTCCCCAGAGGAAGCTGAGCTGTGGTTTGTCATCTTTGGGTTCCCTGCAATTGTAAAATGTCTGGCCCACAGAGGAAGTTCAGAAACATAAACTAAAGAAGCACCTGAAATGACAGCGGTTTTCTTCCCCTGTCTCAGTTTGGTTTATGGTTTCTCTTCAGACTTACACACTTAACTCCACATCCACAGGGGAAGGGTTGGGAAAGGCGAGGTGTCCGATTTCCCACCACTCACTCTGAGAAAAATGTATTGCAATTCTGTTCAGTTTCATATCTCTTGTGTGTCACTTTAAATATCTCCAAAGATCATTTCCCCTGTGTTGATCCCTCTGCTAGAAAGCAGGCAGCAAGGAACACATGTCTTTGGTTGCCTTGCTGAGTTCTATGAAGTTCCCAAAGCAACTGAACAAGTACAAACACTGGAGGAGGGTGGGTGGCTCTGAGACCACAAGGCCAGCTGCACAGAGAGGGATGAATGGGACAGCGAGGAGAGGCACACCCTCCAAAGGCCAAGGGAGTCCACCATATGAATAATACTTCAATGTTTTAATGTTGTTCTCATCTGCTTGGTCACTACCACCACCACACCCTAATATTTATGCCAAGTAAGTGTCCAAGAAAGAGCAGACACATCACCCCACATCCAGTTAGAACAAGCCAGCTTTCATTTCTTCTTCCACCTGGGCAAGTGACCAAGTTCATCATCACATAATCTCTCTCAGCCCCCAGGCTAGCAAAGGCAAAGCACATACTCTCTCACCCAGGGACAGATATGGTCTGGCCAGCTCCTCTGTGTTATTTGAAGGATGTCATTCGAAAAACCTCCACCCCATAGGCTAGACCATGGCTTCAAGCCTTAAAGTCACTCAAGGACTGTGTGTGTGTGTGTGTGTGTGTGTGTGCAGTGTTGGATTTATCAGCAAGATCAGTTGCCAAAAACTTAACCAAAGATTCACTGGATATCCTTAAGAGAGAAAATTGGAAAGAAAATGAGGAGGGCAGAGAGGAGTACAGAGATCTGTGATTAGGATGATGCTACAGAGCTTCAGAGACTATAGACAAGAAGACATGACCTGAGGTTGAGAAGGAACCAAGGTGACTATTGAAGGGAAGTAGGTGAAATGAAAGGATCGAAGTGAGCCAGGCTGTGTAGAGCTGGGTCAGTTCTGCTGTTGGGACCTTTTAAAACGGAAATGCAGGGGCGGGAGAGATGGCTGAGTGGTCAAGAGCACTGACTACTCTTTCAGAGGACCTAGGTTTGATTCCCAGCACCTGCATGGCTGCTCATAATCTTCTGTACTTCAAGTTCTGGGAGATCTAATACCCTCTTCTGGTCTCTGTGAGTATTACATGCATGTGGTGCATATATAAGCAAGTATAACACCCATGCACATAAAAGCATCTTTCAAAAATAATATTGAAATGCAGTAATATCCTGCTTCCTGACAGAGAATGTATTCAAAGACCCCCTGATTATGCCTGGATACATGACCATGGTATCAAAGCCTATACATCCCACGGGTTTCTTTCTCTCAATACATGTCTACTTGTGATAAAGTCTAACATATCTTAGGCAAGTTAAGAGATGAATGATAACAATCTAGTAAAAGAATAATTATAGTAATATGCTGTAATAAAATTGCCTACATTTATACATTGAGGGTTGTTAAATAAAATGAAGTTTGCTTGAACGCAAGCCTGTGATACTGAAACAGCCTGGATTGTAAGTAAGAGAGCCACCAGAGCAAATGGGCAGGTAGCATGTACAGTGCTGGAAAAATAGATGCCACATGGTCTGGGTGGCGACAAGTATATATCAGCATAAAATTTCATTGTGCTGCTCAGAATGGCTCAAAATTTTAAACTTATAGTTACTTATTTCTAGAACCCTCCATTTAATATTCTCAGGCTACCGTAGACCACAGGCAACTGAAAAGTAAGAAAACAAAACCTTGGATGAGGCAGTGGCACCACTGTACAACATATACATTAAAAAACTAAAAAGGTAAAAATACAGTTAACTCAACATTATTACAACCAGGTCAAGAAAAACAATACTGACCAACTAAGATCCTGGTTGGATCTATTCCCAACCTCCATCCCCACCCTCCTCCACAAAAGGTCTATTAGTTTACCTACACTTGTTAAATTCCAAGAAGTGGAATCATATGAAATTTAGAAGTTCAGCTCTGGCCTTGTCTCTATTGTGTTTGCAAACTCCATATGTTTCTTGTAGTTTTAGTTTGTTCATTTTCACATGATGCTTTCCTATATGACCATGCTTTGGCTTATTGGACCATTCGGAGGATATCTGAGTGGTTTCTAGTCATTAGGGAAGGGGTTGAGACAGAGAATGTCTTTGGGAGCATTCCTGTCCATACAGCTGATACACATGTATACACATTTCCATGGTACACAGCCAAGAGTGGAAATTCTGGGTGTGGGATCAGCACAATCTCTTCTTTACACAGTTCTGCCAAATCACTTCCCAAAGTACTTGTGCCTCTTACACACCCACAGTAGAACATGAGAATTCAAATTGTTTCACATTCTTGCCAATATTTGAAGTATCAGTCTTTTAAATTCTAGCTGTCTGGGTGGGTGTGCAGTACTAGCTCACTGTGGGTTTAATTTGCATTTCCTTGATGACTAATTTCTACCTTTTCATGCTATGCCATTTGAAAGTATCTCCCCATGTCTGTATTATTGCAAATCACTGCTCAGCAACATTTTTAGATTCAGAAGCAACAATCATATATTAAGTCCTAATGGTGAGTCACAGTCTACATGTGTTTGATCCCTGACATACTCAATGCCCTTGTGCACTTTTTGTCTGGGTTGGGTCTTTACTCCTTGTCATTCTGGTTAAGCTCCATGATATATTATCATGAACATTGTGTGGAAGGCAATCCCAAATGGGAATGCCCTAGTAGGGGTGAAGGCAGCAGAGTAGGGATGGGAATGAGCATGGAAAATGAAAAACAGATGGATTTTCAAGCCTCACAGTTCTAAAAGAGTGGAGGACAGTTTGAAAGTATCAGTCTTAAAAACAGGATGGTAATTAATAGCGTTACCAATAACACCAGTTCTCATAAGCAAGAGAAAGTTGAACTGGTGTTGGGTGGTCCTATGTAGAAGAGTGGCCCAGGAAGACCTTACTGTGAATGACACAGACAGAACAGGCTCTCTGAAAGTATGCATAAATCCCTGATAACATAATGTACTTTGAGAGCCAAACATAGTTAACTTGGGCCTTGAATTACACCTAGTAGTTTTGTGCAGAGGTGATAGGGAAGCCAATGAGAGACTTCTAATGATTTTAGAAGATATTCTGAATTTCCTTCCAGCATATCTCAACAGAGAGGTGATACCAGCAGGACCTTTCTATGCTGCTTCTGCTACAGGCTGAGTGTAGTGTGTGAACATTCCATCTAAGACCAACCCATGAGACTGAGATGAGATCAGTGTGTAAAGAGTAGCTAGGGATGAGAATGGAGGAGAGCATTTGGAACTGCACACTCAGCAAAGGTGAACGAGATGAACAGTTAGCTTCTCTTCTGTTCAGCAGATCCCCTGCCAAAATCTCACTGAAAGGAAAACCATAAAGACATACAGACCTTGTCTCAGCAGAGGGCCAAGGGCAGCCTGAAGTGTGGAACCATGTGTGAGGAAGAAAGAGACTGGCTCCTGGCTGGGAAAGGGCTATACCAAAAGCAGAGAAAGGGAACTTGGAAAGAGATAAGCATGAAGTCACCTATAGAAGTACCCATTTCCCAGGTTCCCCTAAAGCCACTCTTTCAATCTGCAGATCTCTGTTCCCTTGGGCAGCCTGAGCTGTGACCAGCCCTAATAAAACCAACATTTTGGCTTCCTGTAGCACCAACTCAGACTGCCACACAGCACATCTGGGAACACTTAGATGAATCATATTGATCGCTCTTACTGAGCTGGTTCTTCAAATGCCTCCAGCTGGACTGAAGAGTAATATCTAGGTTTGTGTTGGCTTCATTTGTAGCACCAAATTGAATACCTGACACAGAAGTTGGGGTTCATTTGCTCACAGATTTGGAAGTTTGAAGCACAAATGGCACTGCGCAAGTTTTCATGCTGCGCCTGACCCCTGGCTACACTGCCTCATGGCACCAATAGCAATGACAATGGCAGATAGGAACAAGCATTTGCTGCAAATCAGGAGCAAAGGCAATGGGAGGGGGTGTTGCAGCTGTACTCCTTTTAAAACTGCCTCATGACAATTGCCAGAATAACCTCACACACATGATGACAATTGCCAGAATAACCTCACATGCATGATGACAAGCATGGGCTCCTCTTACTAAGCCACACACCATAATGACCCCAGTCACTCTTAGGGGTACTACTGTGGAGGCCAACACATTAGCAATAAACCTTTGGAGGAAGACAATTAGATCATATCCAAAATGACAGTGGGTACGTTGCTATTTCTGTAGAATTTGTGCCCTGTCATGTTTGCAGGAACTGAGGAAGTTGTCCTGACTCAGATAAATCACTCAGTGATGGTGGCACACGTTTGCCTGAGGAAGAAATCTTTCTCTCCTTTTCCTTCTGGAGGGAGCAGGGGATCAGGAGGAGTGGACTTTGAGGGCAAATAAGGACATGAGGAGACCTAGGAGGACTGAAGGCAGTGTCAGGGAGTAGAATAAACTAATGTTGAGACATCACAAGTGATACCTCAATCACATCACTCACACTGTGTATATCTCAGCCTTCTCATCTATACAATGAAGGGACTGGACTCTAATCTAAAAGGGAAGTAGTCCCACAAGTGGCACATGGGGCTCAGAATTTCTCTGAGAGGTTATAAGTGTGACAAAAAGGAGAGTTAGTGGCGCTCCTTGACTGTCAGAGCTGCTCACTCTGCCCCTGCAAGGCTCTTGGGTTCTTTGCTCTCACTTCCATCTGGCTTTGGCCAATGATAGACCTGAAGAAGAGGGAGTAAGAACAAGTACTTTGATGTGCATGTTTGTGTCCCTTCTAAATATGCATTTGTTTAAACCTAATTCTAATGAGGCAGATATGAGGTAGGCTGACCTTAGGAGGTAATTAAGTCATGAGACTCCCTTGTTCTTTACCTTCTGCTATGTGAAAACACATCGTTCTAGGCATTATCATGGAACCTAAATCACCAATTTGTCTGACCTTGGCATTGAACTTCCAAGCCTCTACCAATATGAGCCAATAAATTTCTGTCCATTGTAAATTACACAATCTGTGCTGTTTTATTACAGGAGAACAATGAATCATGGTATTTGTCCTCTGCTTCCTTCCTGCACTGGAGTCCTGCATCTCCAAGGGCAGCTTCTGTTCAGCAGCCCCTCCTATCTGATAACATCTTTCCTCCCCTAGATACCTTAGCCTACTAGCAGTAACAGCCCCAACTAATGCTTGTCCTTTGGTATCTTAGCCTACTAGCTCTCTCCTTGAACTATTCTCCAATCTCTACAAGTAGACAAGTAGTGGAATCTGCTTAAATGTCTATCCACAGATGAATGGATTAAAACTGAGAGAATAGAGAGTGCATGCATGCACACACAAGGTACAATTCAGCCTTTATAGAGCACACGAATCATTTACGATAATACAAATGAACAAGGGCTATAGTATATGAAATAAATACAACACAGAAAGGAAAATACTGCATGATTTCCCTCATATGCATAATGTAATGAATTAATACCACAAACCTTGAGAGTAGTGGAGTTGGTTATTGGTTACCAGACAGTGATAAGGGGAACGTGAAAATGCTGGCGGGGGCGGGGGCAATGTTACAGTCCAGATACAGGGAGGGATAAGTTTTGATGTACTGTGATACAGCAGAGTGACTATAGTACAATATATGTTTGTTTCAAGATAATTAGACTTTGAATGTTTAACTAGAAAGAAGTGATAAATGTTTAACAATAGATATGCTTATTCCCTTGATTTAGTTATTGCACATTGTATACGTGTGCCACATCAGCCTACAATTAGTGCAGTCAGATGGGGGATTTGCTTCCTACCAGGGCTCTAAATGACACAAAAAGTTCCTCTTCAAAAGGAAAACTATGGGGGGCCAAGATGGCGGCAACCTACACTGACGCATTTTGAACGCAGGGGAAAAAGAGCCATAAAAAACACAGAGTTATTGGGCACTGTGCAAAAACCGGAGGGGCTAGATCCCCCCGGGAACACTCACAGCTCCCAAGGGACTGTTAAAAGACCCAGGGTAAGGCTCTCCTTCATCTCTCGCAGACACGGAAGCCACTAAACCCGGGATTCGGGAACTCCCATTTGGAGAGGCGCCTGGTAAGATCGACCCCAACTCACAGCAGGCAGAATCAGAGGCCACTTGGCGATAGATCACGAGCCTACCGGGCTCCCCACACCTCAGGAAGAACTTATACCCACTTAAAAAACTTTGCGAGATAGTGGAAGTCTTAGCAAGGAACAAACAGGGAGCTCAGCGGGTGGTCCGCAGCTGCTCGTGAAGCGGAGAGCAGAGGTGCGGGAAGCCGGGAACCAAAAGGCGGGTGGGAGGGGCCTAATCCCGCACACTTACGGCAGCGCAGCTGGGGAGGGAGCCCGGCTGGCAGGGCCAAATCCCCGTGAACCCACGGCAGGACAACTGGGGAGAGAGCCAAGCGTGGGCGGGGCCAGGGATCCGCGCACCTACGGCTGAGTTGCTGGGGCGAGAGGACCACTCAGGCGGCCGGAGGATCTGGGGCTCGGTGCACCCACGGCCGAGCAGCCAGGGAGGGAGACCCGCGGCTGCGCAGACAGGGAGGGAATCAGGCACAGAGGCCAGGCCTGTGGCGAGAAGCCTAGTGAGAAACCAGAAATCGGGACCATAGCTGCATTCTGGAAAATCCAGACATATCAGGTGTGGAGCCAGACCCTGTCAGCCTCCGTGACGACAAACAAAGCCCACAGAATCTGTGCCTGGGCAAACAGGCCCATACCATCAGAACCATTACAGGCTGATAACTCAGAGTGCAACATAGAGAAGTCTGAATTGGGAGCAGTGAAACAATCCCGGTCCATTACCCACAACCTGGGAATAGGCTGCACCAGCTCACAGTGCCTCAGGCGATTAAAACCACAGTGACCCTGAAATCACCCTGTAAGCAACAACAGATAGCTAAGTAACTCGTCCCCTGCACCAAATCATCCACTGTGGATCCAAGCACAGAAAACAACAAGATCAGACAGCTAAACACACACACATGGCCAAAGGTCAAAAAAAAAAAAAAACAGAAATCAAGGAAATATGACTCCAACAAAGCAGAATTATCCTAGCTCATCCAATTCGGATGACCTCACACCAACAGAAACACATGAAAACGTTGACAATTCTGCACTTTGGAAAGTGATAGAGTCCCTGCAAGAAGAACTTAAATCTATGAAGGAATTCAAAGAAGCCACAATTCTACAAGTCAAAACAAGGAACAACACCATTAAAGAGCTCTAAGCCAAGGTGACAGAGCTTGAACAGGAAAAGGACAAAGCAATGAAAGATTTTCATACAAAAACAAGCAAGCTGGAGAAGGAAATGTACAAAACGAACAAAACCATACAAGACATGAAAATAGAAATAGAAACAATAAAGAAAACACAGTCAGAGTTAAAAGAGGAAGTGGAGAACCAAGGGAAGAGAACAGGAAATACGGATGCGAGTATCAACAATAGGATGCAAGAGATGGAAGACAGGCTCTCAGGCATGGAAGATTCAGTGAAAGAAATCAGTACAACATCCAAAGAAAATGAGAAGGCTAAAAAATCTCTCACACACAACATCTAAGAAATCAAGGACTCAATGAAAAGACGGAACCTAAGAATTATAGGTATAGAGGAAAGAGAGGACACCCGACTCCAAAGTCCAGGAAATATCTTCAACAAAATCATAGAGGAAAACTTCCCAAACCTGAAAAAAGAGATGCCAATAAAAATCCAAGAGGCTTACAGAACACCAAACAGATTAGATCAGAAAAGAAACTCCTCTCGCCACATAATAATTGAAACACCAAATGTACAGAACAAAGAAAGAATATTAAAAGCTGTAAGAGAAAAAGGTCAAGTCACATACAATGGCAGACCCATCAGAATTACACCTGACTTCTCCCCAGAAACGTTAAAAGCTAGAAGGGCCTGGTCAGATATACTACAAGTCCTGAGAGATCAAGGTGCCCAGCCAGACTACTTTACCCAGCAAAACTCTCTATCAACATAGATGGAGAAAACAAGATATTCCATGACAAAATCAAATTTAAACAATATCTACCCACAAACCCAGCTCTACAGAAAATCCTAGAAGGAAAATCCCAACCCAGAGAAGAAAACTCCACCCAAGAAAACAAAGGGAATAGAAAACCCCTCAGCAACTAAACCAAAAGAGGCACAGGACCACCACCTATACCAAACTAATGGGAAATAACAACCCCAGGTCACTAATATCCATCAACATCAATGGACTCAACTCCCCAATAAAAAGACATAGGTTCACAGAGTGGATCTGCAAGCAAGACCCTTCCTTATGCTGTATACAAGAGACACATCTAACTATGAAAGATAGACACTGCCTCAGAGTAAAGGGCTGGGAAAAGGTTTTCCAAGCAAATGGACCCAGGAAGCAAGCTGGAGTAGCCATCCTAATATCAAACAAAACAGACTTCCAACTGAAGTTAATGAAGAAAGACAAAGAAGGGCACTATATACTCATTAAAGGGAATATTCATCAAGAGGAACTCTCAATACTGAACATCTATGCCCCAAATACAAAGGCACCTACTTTCGTAAAAGAAACACTTCTAAAACTTAAAGTGCACGTCGATCACAACACATTAGTAGTGGGAGACTTCAACACCCCACTCACAACAATGGACAGATCATCAAGACAGAAGACAAACAGAGAAATACTGAGTCTAACAGAGATCATGAAACAAATGGACCTAACAGATATCTACAGAATGTTTCATCCAAACACAAAGGAATACACCTTTTTCTCAGCACCCCACAGAACCTTCTCCAAAATCGACCACATAGTTGGTCACAAGGATAGTCTCAATAGATACAAGAAAATTGAAATAACACCTTGTATCTTATCAGACCACCACGGAATAAAGCTGGTCTTCAACAGCAAAAGAATCAACAGAAAGCCTACACACACATGGAAATTGAACAGCTCCTTACTGGATGACCACTGGGTCAGGGAAGAAATAAAGAAGGAAATCAAAGACTTCTTAAAATCCAACGACAATGAAGACACAACATACCCAAACCTATGGGATACATTGAAAGCTGTGCTATGAGGAAAGTTCATAGCACTAAGTGCTTTCAAAAAGAAAATTGTGACAGCTCATATTAGTGAACTAACAGCTAAGCTGGGTGAATTGGAAAAAAAAGAAACAAACACTCCCAAGAAGAGCAGAAGGCAGGAAATCATCAAACTTAGGGCTGAAATCAACAACTAAAATAAAAAAGAACTATACAAAGAATCAATGAAACCAAGAGTTGGTTCTTTGAGAAAATCAACAAAATAGACAGACCCCTAGCCAAATTAAATAAAGGCAAAGGGAAAGAACACAAATCAACAAAATCAGAAATGAAAAGGGAGAAATAACAACACACATTGAGGAGATCCAGAAAATATTCGGGCATTACTTTACAAACCTATATTCCACTAAAATTGAAAACCTAAGCGAAATGGACAATTTCCTCGATAAATTCCACCTACCAAAACTAAATCAAAATCAGATTAACAGATTAAACAGCCCAATAACACCCAAGGAAATAGAAACTGTCAGTAATAATCTCCCAACCAAAAAAAGCCCAGGGCCAGATGGCTTTAGCACGGAATTCTACCGGACCTTCAAAGAGGAACTAACACCAATACTTTTCAAACTCTTTCACAAAATAGAATCTGAAAGAACATTGCCAAACTCATTCTACGAGGCCACAATCACCCTGATTCCTAAACCACACAAAGACCCAACAAAGAAAGAGAACTTCAGACCAATCTCCCTCATGAACATAGATGCAAAAATACTTAATAAAATACTAGCAAACCGAATTCAAGAACACATCAAAAGTATCATACACCATGATCAAGTAGGCTTCATACCTGGAATGCAGGGATGGTTCAATATACGAAAGTCTATCAATGTAATTCACCACATAAACAAGATGAAAGAAAAAAACCACATGATAATCTCGCTAGATGCAGAAAAAGCATTTGACAAAATCCAACACCCCTTCATGCTAAAAGTTCTGGAGAAAACGGGCATACAAGGACCATACCTAGAAATAATAAAGGCAATATACAGCAAGCCAGTAGCCAACATCAAATTAAATGGAGAGAAGCTTGAAGCATTTCCTCTAAACTCAGGGACAAGACAAGGATGTCCTCTTTCACCATATCTCTTCAATATAGTACTTGAAGTCCTTGCTAGAGCAATAAGACAACTAAAGGAGATCAAAGGGATAAAAATTGGAAATGAAGAAGTCAAATTATCCCTATTCGCAGATGATATGTTAGTATACATAAGCGACCCCAAAAACTACACCAAAGAACTCTTACAGCTGATAAACAACTTCAGCAAGGTGGCTGGATACAAAATTAACTCAAAAAAATCAGAAGCCCTTCTTTATACAACAAACAAATATACCGAGAAAGAAATAAGGGAAACAACCCCCTTCACAATAGCCACAAACAACATAAAATACCTGGGGGTAACTTTAACCAAGCATGTAAAGGACCTATATAACAAGAACTTCAAGCCCCTGAAGAAAGAAATGGAAGAGGCCTTTAGAAGATGGAAAGATCTCCCATGCTCATGGATAGGTAAGATCAACATAATAAAAATGGCTATCCTACCAAAAGCAATATATAGATTTAATGCAATTCCTATCAAAATACCAACACAATTCTTTATAGACTTGGAAAAAGCTATTCTCAACTTCATATGGAACAACAAAAAGCCCAGAATAGCTAAATCAATCCTGTACAATGAAAAAACATCTGGAGGTATCACCATCCCAGATTTCAAGCTGTACTACAGAGCAACAGTAATAAAAACAGCATGGTACTGGTATAGAAACAGACCAGTGGATCAATGGAATCGAATTGAAGACCCAAACATAGACCCACACATCTAATCTTTGACAAAGAAGCCAAAACCACACAATGGAAGAAGGACAGCATCTTCAACAAATGGTGCTGGTCCAACTGGATGTCCACTTGCAAAAGAATGAAATTAGATCCATACCTATCACCTTGTACCAAACTTAAATCCAAGTGGATCAAAGACCTTAACATAAAGCCGGCCACACTAAATATACTAGTAGAAAAAATAGGAGAAACCCTCGAACTCATTGGCACAGGTGACAACTTCCTGAACAGAACACCAACAGCTCAGGACCTGAGATAAACAATCAATAAATGGGACCTCATGAAACTGAAAAGCTTCTGTAAGGCAAAGGACACTCTCATTCGAACAAAACGGCAACCAACAGACTGGGAGAAAATCTTCACCAATCCCACATCTGATAGAGGGCTATTATCTAAAATCTACAAAGAACTCAAGAAACTAAATGCCAAGAAACCAAATAATCCAATCAAAAAATGGGAGATGGAGCTAAATAGAGAATTCACAAAGGAGGAATCCCTAAGGGCTGAGAGACACCTGAAGAAATGTTCAACATCCTTAATCATCAGAGAAATGCAACTCAAGACGACCCTGAGATTCCACCTAACACCTGTTAGAATGGCTAAGATAAAGAGCTCAAATGATAGCACATGCTGGCGAGGGTGTGGAGAAAGGGGAACCCTACTCCATTGCTGGTGGGAGTGCAGGCTTGTGCAACCACTATGGAGGTCTGTCTGGCGATATCTTAGAAATCTAGGAATAACCTTGCCTCAGGACCCAGCCATACCACTTCTGGGTATACACCCAAAGGACCTCTCACGGAGACATAGGGAAGTCTCCTCATCTATGTTCATAGCAGCCTTATTTGTAATAGCTAGAAATTGGAAACAACCCAGATGTCCCTCAACTGAAGAATGGATTAAATATTTGTGGTACATGTATACAATGGAATATTACTCAGCTATCAGAAACAATGAAATCATGCAATTTGCAACCAAATGGATGGATCTAGAGAAGCTCATCCTGAGTGAGCTAACCCAGTCTCAGAAGGATGCACATGGCATCTATTCACTTATAGTAGGATTTTAGCTATATCGTACAGGATATCTGTACTACAACCAACACACCAAAAGGAACATGGACATAAATTTTTTTTTATCTTTTTCTTTTTCCTTCTTTTTTTCTTTTTCCTTTTTCCTTTTCCCTTCTCTTTTTCCTCTCTTTTTTTGTTGATATTCTTTGTTTTTGTGGGTTTGTGTGTTTGTTGGTCTTTTTTTTAGTATTCCCCCAGTAGCAAGGAGACACCTTTCACTGGCAGTACTGCCTCGTAGGCCCCCGGTGAATGAAGAGGCTCTTGGCCCTCATATGACTCCTGATCTGTGGTGAGAGACTGTTAGGCAGGGACACTCCACCCCAGAGGAACAAGATGGAAGGGTCAGGGGGTAGAGCATGGGAGGGTGGGGCTGGGAAGCGGGAAAAGAGGACAATATGATAAGGATGTAACCAGAAGCAACAAACAAATAAATTTATTAACTAAAAAAAAAAAGGGCAGGTGGCAGGGCTGAAACACTGTGAATGGAATAGAGGATACAGCCGTTCGGCCTGGTTTTGCAGACATCCAGGTGTCGAGAAGACGTGGAGCTAAGGTAAAATACAAGAGAATTGTGGTGTTGGCCCATGCCTTTGACTTCAGTGGAGATGGGGGGAGCACCGTAGAGTTGGTGGTCTTATGTATTCTGGAGTCATACGGAGCGGAGTGGTGAGGGTGCATACTCTTGGTCCCACCATTCAAGAAGAGTACACCCTTGGCCCCAGCTCCCAGCACACGGGAGACAGAAACGGGCAGATCCCGTAGCTCAGGGTCAGCCTAATGCAGGGCAAACTCTAAATAGAGAAAGACTTCGATCCAGGAGTGGTGGAACACATCTTTGATCCCTTCAGATGGGAAACACAGGTCTCTGATCCCAATAATTAGAGTTCAGAGACACACACATGGGATTTGGAGGGACCTAGGTTTGGAGGCTACTTACAAAAGGCCTTCTTGATACAGGCAGATTGTCCTTTGGGATCTCAAAATATATACACTGGAGCTGGTTTAGCTCCAAGATGACAGAATGATGACAGAATGATTTCTTCTTTAACCCGGATTGGAAGATAACGCTTTGTATGTTGTCGAAAGGCCAAATTTGCTTCAGGAGAAGTACTACCTAGCCCCCCCCCCAAAAAAAGAGGGCAATTGTCCCAGGGTTGGGATTGGGGCAGGGCTCTGTTCTTATCTTTCCAGGAGAACCAAATAGTCCATTAGGGGAGCCCGGGGACGGCTGGACAGCGGAAACCTCAGCAGAGAGCAGAATCAGGCACCAAGGAGGACGAGTGACCCAGTTGATTCTGCCTGGCAGACTTCCTCAATAGCTGTCTCCTTCGGGGGCCTGCAACCACCATGGCAATCCAATGTCGCTGGGACCGTTCAGCTCTACACAATGCCCCGGCCGGAACCTCAGTGAAGCCTGCAAGATCAGCTTCTGCCTACAAACCCCTTAGGTCATCTAAACAGCTGAGAACAGAAGGACTGAACATAAAAGGAGTGTACTAACATTTTTAACCATTTTTTCCATTTGGGTTCGGGCCCCAAACAGGTCTACTACGACCCAAATCAGCAGGAAGTCACTTTAAGAGAGCGACGTCCCATGCCCAGAGGGTGGGGAAGGTGTTTCACCGCCCTTCTTTTTGGTTACTTGAAGGATAACTGAAAACTCCGATATTTAAGGGAAGAGATTACAAGCTGATAAATGGTCCTGTTTAATTGGTTTTGGAGGTTAGCCCCAGGGACTTCCTACTTTTCCTTTTCTGTATCCTTCTTCCTCTCCTATGTAGGAGTGCATAGGCTTGAGAAAAATGAGATATAGACATAGCACACAGGAAGGTCCAAGAAGAAGGGGCAGACTATTGAATATGCCCTTATACCTTTGTATATTGATACAAAATTAGTAGTTTATTTGGCTAAAGTGGTATTGACCATTGTTTATTGTGCAAAAATAAGACTGTATTGGATTACATCAGTATTGATCTTTGTATATTGATACAAAATTAAGATTATAGTTGGCCACAATGGTATTGACCCTTGTATATGGATGTAATATTAAGATTGTATTGGGCTACACAGGCATTGATCTTTGTATATTGATACATAATTAAGAGTATATTTAACCACAATTGAATAGATCTTTGTATATTGATACAAATTTAAAGGTAACGCTTCCTAATGGTATCATACCTTGAGATACTTAAAAATAAAATGTGAAGCTCTGGCCTCTTGATACCAACCGTCTAAAACGGTCTAGGATAGTTAAGTAAAACAAACTCCTAGTCATGCAAACATGTCACTTTGTTAGCTACTATGACAGTCTATCACAGATATTCTCTAAACTACCCAGTAATCAAGTTGCTAAGAGACAAGCAACATTTTCTCATCTAAATACAAGAGATGGATAGGGCATCTTCAAAAACCCCAAGAGATCTGCAGAATATGGCATTCAAAGATGTTATCTTAAATTAAGATTTTCTTTTTTTTTTTATATCGAGACATATCAGCGCCTGACAGCACCCCCTATTCTACTCCAAGTAGAAGATAAACATCGAAGAACCTCCACTGTAAGATGGTTGAATTAGTGGCAAGCCTATCTCTTGGCATGAAAAAACCCCTTGCACCAACTGCAGACAGACTGCTGTCCAAAAAGGACAAAACTTGGTAGCAGGGAAGTCGACAGCCTAACTCTGCCAAGACAGGGTAGGTAAGTCCTTCATAATCCCTGCTCTACAACAAATGTCTGTCAGAGAAACAGGACCCAAAGGCTGAAGACTGATGCAGGAATGTATGGAGAGAAAATGGGAACTGTCCAGGCAGTCATTGGTATGTCCTTTCTTAGTTTTGGAAGCTGCAGGCCCTGCACTTCCTATATAAGCAGATATATTTATCCCTCTCAGGTCTCTGAGGTGGTTGAAGAATAGACAGCTAGAGTCTCATAGTTAAATTTTGAGTTGTTTAGGAATCAAGAGGGTGTTATAGATCTAAGAAGATACTCTTAAAAGTGTGTTGCAAGTTAGTATGAATGTTGAGTCAGATATAGACCTTTAAACTCATGGAGATGGTTAGATAGTAGAATGTTAAAGTCAGGGGCCAAATAGGTATAAACTGGACATTGGGAAGGTATACTGGGCCATTTAACTCTCATAAATGTGGCATATTTATATCTATTGTTTTGTATAATACTTACTGTTATAAGAGAAGGAACCATCTGTTGGACTGAAAGGGGAAACTTCTGGGGGGAAGAGGGTGGAAGGGCGGGATAGGAAGGGGGAATAGGGAGGGGTTTGTGACTGAGATGTAACTTGAAGAAAAAAAATAAAGTATTTAAAATAAAAAAAAGGGAAAACTATGAACTGCAGAGCCCCATAGCCACCCACTTTATGCATGCGCACGCGCGCACACACATACACACGCACACACACACACACACACACACACACACACACACACACACACACAC
>CAJQZJ010034511.1:1232628-1246342 GCA_907164525.1 Lophiomys imhausi | reverse complement strand
CACACACACACACACACACACACACACACACACACACACACACACACCATTGAATGGAGTGGTAAACAGGACCCACAGATTCAGAAAACATATTCAGCTTTTGATGCCAAAGGCTGTGCTTTCCCCTGAACATCTAGATCAAGGAGAAAGGCTTTTATCCTCTTACTCAGAAGGTTGTGAATTGAACTCATCATGATTCACTTCCAGGACTTTGAAGAGCTGTTTAGGACATTTTTTTTTCTTGTCATCTTACCTTTAATAGTGAGAAATAATAGAAATAGGATGTATCCACTTTAAACTCTTGGAAAGGAAGAAGTCCCTAGGTTTGCTTTGAGTTTTAATGTTGGTGTTGGTAGGTTGTTTTATTTTTGTCATCTTGAAGATAACAGACACCTTGAAGAAAGTTTATAGTAAATAGCTTCTGAAGTTATTTGAGGCTTTCATTTTTTTAAACTTTATTTGAACACAGTACATGTTTATGGTTTTATGGTTTACAAGGCCATGACCAACAGTTCTTACAGTCAGCTTTTGAAGAAAATATTTGACACCCATCTAGAGAGCAACTCTATAGAATGTTCTTTACTATAATTGAGATGCTATACCAATCATAACGCTGAATGTATATTATTATGTCTCTGGTTAGTCGAGAAAACACAAAATATTAAAAGTTTGGTTTATCTCTCTCTACCACAATGTCAGGAATGCCCATGGCAATTTATATTGTACTTCACAAGCAAAGGAAATTGTAAAAATAAGAAAAACCTCCCAAAATGTCATTATTTGTAGTCATTCTTAATCATTAAAGCTTATAATTGAGCTGTTTCATATAATTATCATTTATAATTATTCTAATACTGTTGTATTAGAATACTTACAATACAACAAAGCCAGAACCAAAGCTAGCTTAATACCAAGGACCTTGAGACTCTGTGGGCTGTAGGCCAAGGACACCAATGGTTTGTTTTGTTTTGCTTTTTCAAGATTCCCCAGGTGACTACAGTCATAGATTCTACCAACCACAAGCAAATGCTATATTTTTAGCCTCACTGAGAGGATATGAATACTTTTAGTAACAGAGTGTCAAATTACAGACAAGCTCAAGGGCCTTGCTGTCTGTCCCATGATCCTTCCTTAACTTTCTTTCCCTTGAACAAATGTTTGCTGTGTGTGCACATATGTATGTAGTGTAGCAAAGCTCTTTATTCTTTTTCTGTATGTATAAAATTGATTTCATAAACTAAAGGTAGATAGCAAAGCAGAAACATCAGGGCTGAATCCATTAAGGAAGAGGCTCAAACCTGGATCCTTCCCAATCATCATCAGAACACAGGGCTTCCCAAAGCAATTTTTTGTCTCCGACACTAAAGAGCTTCATTTTAACAGCAGCTACCAGAGGAAGGCTTATTTCAAATGAAGCAGGAAAACCCAGAGCCGGCTATGGAAGCCATCTAATAATCATTCCCACCCAGGAAGCTGGATCCTGGATCCACCCACAACTGGAAATTTGGAAAAATATTTTTTAGCTTCTGTATTGATAAGGTTTTCTGTCATTGTTTGGTTCTTTTGTTCATTGTTCTGTTTTTTGGATGCTAGGAATTGAACCCGGGGTCTTGCTCATGCCAGGCAAGTGCTCTTCAACTAAGGTACATTCACAGTCCTGGACAGTTTTTTTTTTTTTTTATTTTGAACTAGGGTCTGTCTATGAATCACAAGCTGACCTTGTCCATGAGATCTTCCTACCTCATTCTCCCAAGTGTTGTGGTCACAGGTGTGAGCCAACATACTTGGCTTTCTCAGCAAGCACAGACTTTTCTAATGGGTCAAAGAATGAAGCAAGTTGTCCAGTACGCTCCAGTTTTTCTCTCATGCATTGTCCTACTGCCTCCAAATTAAATCTCCAAAAGTATCCTAAAGGACCTAGAAAGGGAAACCCACTACAGCTCATCACATAAAATCTTAGCTGGAGGAGGGATGGGCTGAAAATGTAGAGTGCAGAAATGCACTCATGTCTCACAGCAGCTCAATGCTTAATATCTTGTCATTCAGGATGTTAATGCTCAGAGAAGTTAAGCAACTTGATCAGATTCATACAGTGCAGGCATGAGACTTGACCCATATAACGCTCCATAAGAATTTCTGACTCCAGAAGCCATCAGCTTCTACCACATTAGCTTGGCTTATGGGAGAAGATTTTTGTTCAGAGAATGGGACAAAACATGAACAATCAAACTGGGACGAGACTGTGTCTAAATAAGGATAAAGGTCTGTAGTAAGGCAGAAAGAAGGAAGGGCACTGCCCACCAATGAACTGGAAGGGAAGAGAAGAATCTGAGTCAGCAGAAGCACCAACTTCAAAGCTTTCAACACCATGGGATTAGAGTGTGAGCCATGTTCTTGGTGTTATAGGAAAACTAACTATGTACAACCCTTAAATTTCTTATTCTGTAACATCTTCATTACCCAGGTCTATATTCAAATTCTGCATTCATTTGATTGTTCAGATTGTTTTTGAAGCAATCAGCAAAGGACACTGAGCAAACTTGATTTGCCACTGGCGCTCAAATGCTGTGACCTCTGCATGTTGTTTAAGGTTATGTCATTGGGATTGATTCCTGCCATGGTGCCCTGGTCTGTCTCAGAAATGGAGATGCAAGGTCACACACTGATTGGTTAGTATATTTACAATTTGTCACATAAGTGTTCCTAGCTCCTGTGGATGTGACTGTAATTATAGATGTTACCAGTAAAACTTTCTCCTTGTTCTTGTCTTCCTGCTGGAGACAGTTTCTTTCTCCAGAGTACAAATCCTTTGCATTGCTAAGTAAACTCCACTTAAAGTCTCTGAGTCTCTTAGCAATGCAAAGGATTTGTACTCTGGAGAGAGAAACTCTGTCTCCAGCAGGAAGACCCAAAGGGGGCAGTCAGTACCCCACTGGGTTCCAAGTGATGGGTTTTTAAGATGTTGTTGTGAATATTCAGAGATGTATAGAATATTTATGAGGTAAGGTGATTCTTTTTCCTTCCCCCTATTATGATAGACCAGGTCTCTCTACTAGGATATTTCTTCCTATGATTTTCTTAGGAAGCCCACAAGGAAGGAAGTCAAAACTCAATGTAAATATGAAAATTATATTATAATGAATCCTGAGTCTTTGTTAGTGCACGTGTGTGCCCATTTCTGAGTTTCTAGTACAATGGAAAGAGTGTAACTGCAACATCAGAGATGTTCAACTGCCAAATGTCTTTCTGGGGATGTGGAGACACAACCACCAACATAAAGTTACAGTTTTCTTAGTTCCCTCAAGTTTATATAGTCCCAGATAAGCCAAAATGAAGTGAGATTTTTAAGTAATTTAGACAACAAGCAAAAGTAAAATAGAAAATCAGTTCCAATCATCTTTATTCAAACAATGAACTGGAGAAAAAAATATATAAAGCAAGGGCTGGGGAGATAGCTCCATCTGTAAAGTGCCTATCTTGCAAGCACAAGGACCTCAGTTTAAATCCCCAGAACCCACATTATAAAAACAAAGTCAGGTATGGTGGTACATGCTTGTAATCCCAGAGCTGGGGAGGCAGAGACAGATGGTCCCTAGGGTTTGCTATTCAATCAAACTGGCCTTTTTAGAGAGTTCTAAACAAATGAGAAACCCTATCTGAAAAGCAAGGTGGATTGTACCTGAGGAGTTACACCTATGATTGTCTTCTGGTCTCCATTTACACACACCGGCACACACATGAGCGCATGCACACATGCACATACACATACATAACACTCAAACACATCAAGAAAATAAAATATGAATACTGATGGAATTTTTAATGTTAAGGAATACATTGCCTACTTCTTTTCTTGCAATAATAGTATTACAGTTAGTTGGTGTGTTAGAATTTTAAAATGCTGTGACAAGATAACCTGATACCTTAAGGGAGAAAGAGATATATTTCAGTAAGAGTTTCAGAGGTTTCAGCCCATGATCACTTGGCATCATTGTTTATAGATCTGTGGTGAGGCAGGGCCTCATGACAAAGGTAGCATGACATCCCCAGGATGGCCAGAAAGCAGAAAAGAGATAAACAGGAAGGGACCAGGGAAAATATATATTTCAAATACATACCCTGCTTTCTCCCAACAAGGTTCTACCTAATTTCCCATCACTTCCCATCAAATGTAGAAGGAATATCTTGTGAATTATATGGATACATCTACCTGTCAACAAAAACCCACGGCCTATAGGAAAGGGTAGAATAAGACTTCTGGTAGGCGGAGAGGATTCTGAGATAGTGCCAGGCATGGGGGATTCATGGGAAAGATTTGAGGAGGTCACACGAAAATACCCAAGCAGAGGTAACCAGACAAGAACTCAGACAAAATAAGTAGGTTATTTTAAGATATGAGCTAGCCAGAGAAGAGCCTAGCTATGTGGCCTAGGTATTTGTAAATATATTTTGAGTCTCACGAGTCTTTATTCTGGAAGCTTGGGGCCAGGAGGAAAAACCCTTCCAAAAATCAAATTATGACTCTGCCAAAAATGAAGTCAGACCCTCCATGAACCAATCATTTCCCAAAAGCCCACTTCTGAACACGGCTGCATGAGAACCAAGGTTTCAACATGTGAGACATTGGAGAAACACTTTAATACCCAACTGTGATGGCTACCTTTAGTTTTCCATTTGTTAGAACCTAGAAATCACCTAGAAAGAGAGTCTCAATGAGAGACTGTCTACATTGGCTTGGCCTGTGGCCATGTCTGAAGGACTGTCTTAACTGTTTTATTTTATATGTATGAGTGCTTTGCCTATGTGGATTATGCACACCATGTGCATGCCGAGTGCCCTAGGAGGGTGTTAGGACCTGTGCAACTGAAGTTACCCATGGTTGTGAGCCACCATGTCGGTGCTAGGAATTGAGCCCAAGTCCTTTAGAAGAACAGCAAGAGCTCTAAACAGAAAAGCCATCGCTTGTGCCCTTCTTTCGATCAGCGTATTTTACAACAACAAAATAAATGAGACTAGGATGTAAATTATGACAAATATTTTTTTTTCTAGAATATCTATCCTTTGAACCTACATATTTTTTAAATGAAATGACAGCATATATATATATATATATGATCTATTGCAAAATAAAAAATAGAAGGAGGCAATATTAGAGAAATAGTAAGCCAGTAAAAAGCAAATAAGATTAAATGAACTGGTAATTGAAGATAAGTGAGGGATATCCAGGCTTCACTATGTCATGTTACTTCCCCTTTTGCTTATGTTTAAAATTTCCATTAATTTTTTGTTTATTTTTTTCCTTTTTATTGATTTTTTGTTTTGTGAATTTCACATCATGCACTCTGTTCTCTCTCCTCTCCCACCTCCCCTCAGGCCCACCCTCTACCCTTGTAACCTCCCTCCATATTAAAAAAAAATCTCATTTTGGAAGCTGTAGTGTGTCTCAGTGTGTCCCACGATATTCCCCTTTTTCCACATCTTTTTGCTTGCAAATGTTCATTATAATGAATCCTTGGTTTTGTATGAGGATTCTGGGTTCTGCTTCTTTGTCAATACTGGAACTTCAACGGGACTCCTTTCAGAAATACTGTTACTGTCCTGTGACATGGAGAACCTGTAGTTTTGGGTTGTGGAACTGGTCTCTTTATGCACTCCAACAGTTCATCCAACAGTTCATCCATGTTGGGGTGGGCCAACTCAAAGCCCTGGTTCTGGGCCTGCAACCTCCACTTTCAGAGAATGCTGTCCTGAGTGCTGCAGCAGGTAAGTTGTTGGATGAGCTCTCCTGCTTTCATGACCCCATTAGGGCCAATTCTCCCGCCTGCTACCTGTGGCAAGGGCAAGAGAGTAAGGGGATCTCTCCCTTGTCAACACCACATTTAGAGAGAAGGCAGGGGTGGCTCTCCCACATTCACTCCCTAAGGGCTGATTCACCCATAACCCCCACATCCAGGGCCAGCTATAGTGTGCTGCCCAGGCAGGGTGCAGGGCCTGCTCTCTTGAGTGCTACAGCATGTGAGAGGCAGGGACAGCTCTCCTGCTCTTATGACCCCATTGGAATCAGATCTCCTGTCTGCCACTTGTGGGGAGGGCAAAAGGGAAGGGATCTCTCCCTTGCCAACACCACCACAAAGCAGACAAAAGGCAGGGCTGTGTTTTGGTATCTGGCTTGCTTCCCCTTCCCTTGGGGGTGTTAGGTTACTATTCATTGAGATGTTCACAGGTCAGAACACTGAATGTAGACATAGCCTCTCTCCTCTCTGCCACCTACTGATACATATGTGACACAGCAGCCACATCTGGAATGCCTCTAGGGGCAGATTTTATTTATTTTTCTATATATGTCTTTAACCAGTGTGGTGAGTGGAAATTTCAAGGAGTTTCTAATCAGTTAAAACAACTACAAAAATGTGTTCTTTTCACTATTTAGTTAATAAAAGTCTCACCTGAGGAAAGATTCATAAGCTTACAGAGTTTCTACTTTCTCATTAAAGTGATAATACTGACTATGCCTCATAAGTATCATGGAAATGAAAAGAAATCACATCTCCCCAGCCTTGGTACACTGCCTCTTGCAGAGTAGATGTAGGGCCAATCTGCCTCCTTTTTAGACATAAAAGTCATCTTCTAGTAAAGACAAACTAAGTTCATGCCTGTGTATGATTAAAGTTCTTATATTTTTATATTTTTTGGTTGTGAGTCTAGCCTTTAATAGCTGAGCCATCTCTCCAGTCCTTGATTAAAGTTCTATTTATCTTAACTACAAGTGGTTCTGTACTGCCTGTTCAAGGAGTGGCAATCATGTCTGTGTTTCAGGAGGTCATTATGATAAGTTGTTAATTCTTATGTTCTGCTCCTGTAATCTCACGTATTTTGCCTGCCAACCCCCCATTTGGAACCCCCCTACTCCAGAGCTACATAAAAACTTGTCTTCCTCATTCAGGGTGCCCTCTCTAAAATCCTGACTTGGGGTGAGACAGCCAGCTGGCCAGTCTCAGGTCCACCTCCAAAATAAAACTTTCTCTAATTAGTTGTGGATTTACACTTTCTCCTTGGCAATTTCAGGTTTCACACAGACACTCAGTATCTGCTGTCATACTGTAGAAGGTATTGAAGATGTGGACTTTTAAAAAGATTTATTTATTTTTATTTTATGTGTATGGCTGTTTTGCCTGCATGTATGTGGGTGCTCACCATGTGCACACAGAGCCCAAGGAGGCCAGAAGAGAGTGCCAGATCCCTGGAACTGGAGTTTGAGGCTGTTGGGTGCTGGAAATCACAGTCTGGTGCTCTAGAGGAAAAATTAGTGCTCTCAACCTTTGAGTCCTCTCTCCAGCCCTCAATGTGGGCTTTTTAAAATAAACTTGGGACTCCTTGGTTTAAGATTGTGATGAAAATCTCAACACAGAGAAAAATAAGCTTAGAAAAGAAGTGGTACCCTTTAACTGAGACCTTGAGGTTAGAATTTGTCTGCCTAGGCAACACGGCAATTATTCACACCAAAGGAAACAACTGCCATCTATCTCATTCCTAAGGAAATCACAGCAACACCAGGAAGACACTCCAAGCAAGAATTGGTCATGGTCTGAAAGAGCTCAGATCTCATCTTGTTTCAGTAATTGAGTGAAAAGTAGCAAAGAAGACAGTCCTTGGCAGAGAAAGAGACTAGGATGTAGAGATTTGGGAGTTTTATTGACATATATCTCTAGTTTTTATCTGTTCTGCTTTTATTCTCTTGTGAATTCTTTTTTTCTTTTTCTTTCTTTCTTTTTTCTTTTCTTTTCTTTTTTTTTTTTTTTTTTTTTTTTTTTTTTTTTTTTTTTTTTTTTTTTGGAGACAGTAGTTCTCTGTGTAACAGAGCCCTGACTGTCCTGGACTCGATTTGTAGACCAGGCTGGCCTCAAACTCACAGAGATCCGCCTGCCTGTGGCTCCTGAGTGAAAAGTGAATTCTTATTAGAGGACTGTGCTTGACTCTGTCCTTTCTCTAAAACTGAGTAAATTAAAGGCATCACCATGCAACCATCCAAACCAGAACTCTGGGAGGCAGCCAGTCTCCTCATCTTCCTGGGCAGTTCTTTCCCACACATTTTCAGGTGGTCACCAGGCGCAATAGTTCTACATCTCAGGTATCTCTTGCAGGTGCAGACAAATTACCCATTTAACACACAAATTTAATCACGTCATTACTCTGAGTAAAATACCCCAGTAGCCCGTTCCTGTCTACAGAAAAGATTCCAAAGCAGACATACAAAGGAGGGGTTTTCCCTCTCCTACCCACGGTGCCTTATCCTTTGCTCTCCAGTCATACTGAAGGGATGCTTTTCCCAATGACTCCTGAGAGTCACAAGCTATATACCAAGATCTCACAGAACCGAGTTTTCAGGCATAAAAATAAATGTTTATACGGGCCCCTGAATTTTCTCTAAATTAAATTCCTGGTTGGGAATGGTGGCACACTTGTAATCACAACAATAATGAGGCAGAGGCAAGAAGAACTCTGTGAGTTCAAGGCTAGCCTGGTCTACGTAGTAAGTTCTAGGCCAGCCAGGGTTACACATTGAGACTCTTCGTTTGTTTGTTTTTGGTATTTTGAGACAGAGTTTCTCTGTTTAGCCCTGGCTGTCTTGGAACTCACTCTGTAAACTAGGCTGGCCTGGAACTCAGAGATCCTCCTGTCCCTTCCTCCTGAGTTCTGAGACTAAAGGCATATGTCAACACCACCTAAGATTCCTGATCAACACAAAACAAGACAAAAACAAATGTTGTATTAGGAGTTTTCCAAAATATCATCCCCTGCACAGCAAATACAGAGTAAAATAATACTGGCTTTGTAAATGGAGTTTCCCATGTCAACCTTCCCAGCACAAACCATAGCTTTCCAATTCCCTCCAGTCACTTGATGAACATTTACAAACAAATTCCTCTCCAGATGACTGAATGAAGAAGGATCTGCCCTGGTAAAGGCTAGCTGGGCCATGAATGCTAACCAGTGAGCTAGACATCCCAGAGCCAACGACAATGTCCAGAGCAGCAGCATCTCCTTAAGACCAAGGAAAACATTCCCGGACTCAGCGTGGTATAGCTGAGGACAGCTCATTAGTCTATTGGTGCCTTGGGACTAGAGAAAACACATATTAAATCTAAGTGAGTCTTCTTTTATCTGTGTAGTCATTACTTGAAGTTTTGTTTCAGAAAATTCACTCTCACTGAAATACAATCTCATTGGGAATAAGATATTAGCACAAATCATGGAAATTTTGCAGCATTAGCAAATTTTATTTAGTAACTATATGGGCCCTTTAAAATGAAAACAAAGCTCTTAATTTTTGGTTCAATTTTCCCCTGCACCAAATTCTTCTTATGAAAGAATAAAACATTCTTTAAAGCTGGGTGTGGTGGCGCACACCTTTACTCCCAGCACTCGGGAGGCAGAGGCAGGCGGATCTCTGTGAGTTCAAGGCCAGCCTGGTCTACAGAGTAAGTCCAGGACAACCAGGGATACACAGGGAAACCATGTCTCAAAAAAAAAAAAAAACAACCACTCTTTAAAATGGTTGGTTTAGAAATTTCAACAAACCTTCACAGCTATGAAGCTATAGTCTCCAGTTGCCATCCATATCATATATTAGATTAAAATACTGATAGGTTTTCATATTTCTTTTGCAGACATATTTTAAATAGACCTCAGAAAGCTCCTTGAACTCTTCAGATAAGAGCAGCGTTATGTCCATGGCAATTCTGAATCTGTGTCAGTATGGGAAAAAAATCCATATGAATCCATTTTGATATGCATACCATGTAGCACCAAGAAGAGAAAGCCAGAAGGAGATTTCTAAATTTCATCAAGCAGGTTAGGCAGCTTTCACTACAATGACATCTACTGGCAGGATTTAATAACCAGCACTGAGCTCCCAAAATGACTCCTGCAAAATGACAAAGCAGCCTTGGAGTCTGCTCTTTGACTGCGCTCGGAACCACAGGAAGCTGTGGGGCAGGGTGAGGTGAGACAGGACGAATTTGTTGAGAACAGAGACCACACACTGTTGTGAATCTTCAAGGTCTCATATTTTGCTTGTCCTCCAAAGCCTCGTTGGATGATTATAAATGGAACCATTTATATCATTTAACCCTTTTAAAAGGATGGACTCTAAATCAGAAGAAAGTAGTTAAGACTAATTGAATTTTTAAAAATATTCATAAAATCTTCTAAAACATAAATGCTTTATCTTTATAGTTGACAAATATTTTTTAAATATTTTATTAATAATAATAAGTGGAGAACTATGATGCATGTCTGTAATCCCAGTAGTTGGGAGGATGAAGCAGAAAGATCACGAGTTCAAGGCCAGCCTCAACTATGTAGCAGATTTGAAGCCAGCCTGGGTGTCCTAATTAGCTTTGAGCAAGAAGGAAATCCTTGATTGAGAAATTTCATAGAGAAGATTGGCCTGTTGGGGATTGTCTTAATTATTATTGTATTGGGAGGGCCTCGCCCACAGCGGACATCATCCTTAAGCAGGTTAGCTATTCAAGAAAGATGCCTGAGCATAAGAAAGCCAGAGAACAAACTAGAAAACAGCATTCCTCCGTGGTTTTGTTAGAGTCCAAGAATATAGCCGCACAAACCACTCAGTCACCCATCTCAGTCAGATATTGATGGTTTATTGGACGCACACCCCAAGACTGGGCATAGCCACCATGGCCAGGGTCACAGAGGTCTCAGAGCCTAACTATGACATTGGTCTGTTTCCAAGGCAGACCAGGCAACAATCAGGTAACCACGTGTAAAAAGCAAAAGGATAGCAGTACTACATCATTTTGACTTGCTAGACAAAGCATTTCCAACTGACTTTTAATTTGATTGGTCTCAAGTGGAGTCTTGATCTCAACTCAAGTTGTAGTTGGGGACTCTTCAGAGTGTCAAAGTAACACAGTATGAGTAATTTCATCTTATAACTAAAATGGAGACTGAAGACAAAAATGGCTGCAGTTATGCTAAGAAGCCAACGTTTCCTGCCACTAGGTCCTGCTTTGAATTCCTGCCCTGACTTCCTCAGTGATGTATTGTGACCTAGAAGTGTAAGCCAAATAAAGCCTTTCCTCCCCTAAATTGCTTTGGTCACAGAACTTTAATCACAGCAACAGAAAGCAAATTAGAACACTGGGCTATATGAAGCTCTGTCTCAAAACAAAATTCTAATAACTCAAATCTCCCAAAATATATCATGAAATCTTTCTTTTTTGTTATTGTTGTTTTTTGATACAGGGTTACTCTATTTCATATGACCCTTGAACAGAGAGGGGCTGATATGTAGGGACACTCCACATCGGAGGAGTGGGATGGGTGGGTGAGGGAGGAGAGGGTGGGAGAGTGGAACCGGGAGGGGTGGAAAGAGGGTACTATAATGGAGATGTAACTTGAACTAATAAATAAACATTAAAAAAAAAAAACAGAGCCCTGGCTGTCCAGGACTCACTTTGTACACCAGGCTGGCCTTGAACTCACAGACATTCACCTGCCTCTGCCTCCCAAGTGCTGGGATTAAAGGCGTGTGCCACCACACCTGGCCCACAATCTTACAATTTTATGAAGGTTATATCTCATCTCTCAAATACTAAGTTAGAAGCTGCAGAGCCAAGAGAAAGAAGTGTGTTTTAAAATACTCTAGCCAGGCCTGGGGTGGCAAGCTCTCTGTGAGTTCAAGGCCAGCGTGGTCTACAAATTGAGTTCCAGGACAGCCAATACTGTTACACAGAGAAACCTTGTCTTGAAAAAACAAACAAACAAACAAAACAAAAAGATACTCTGAAGCGCTTCTGAGCAGAAATATAGCTAAGAGCCCAGTGGAGGCTTTTCGGGATGCTAAAGCGCAGAATACCAACAGTGCCCAACGCTGGGGCAGGAGCTGCTCAGCCAGAATGCTTGCTCAGTGCCCATAGAAAGGAAGGTGGTACAGGTACTAGGGAAGACAGTCTGTTAGCTTCTTGCAAAATCAAACAAATCTCACAAAATGATCAAACTACCATGCTCATGGCATTACATTTAAAGCACTTGTCAACACAAAAATATACACAAATATTTATATCTGTTTTATTCATAATCACCACTATCTGAAACAACCAATATCCTTTCAAGTGGGTAAATGAAAGCGAAAATTGTGGCATATGCATCTAAAATGTTGCTAAACAATGAAAAGAAACCATAAAGTGTTGGATAAACGCATGTTGCTTAGTGAAAGAGCTGGTCTGGAAATGTGATTCTGTGCATAGCACATTCTGAAAACGGCAACAACATGGAGACAAAAGAAAGTCAGTAGTTGCCAGGAGCTGGAGAAGAGGGGGAATGACTTGGTGGGTGTAAGGGACGTATAAGGCAACAAAAGTGCACTGTGTGGTGCCCTGATGTGGATGCATGTTCTTATCCATTTGTCAAAACTTAGAACAGCTGTAACACAAAGTGGCACTATTAATCTCAGTACTAATGTATCCATATCATTTGTCAACTGTAACAAATGTAACAAATGTACTGCACTAACTCAAGATGTTAACAGTGGGAAAAACTGAGGGGTGGGGAGAAATGAGGATTTATGGAAACCACCCTTTCTTCCCAGCTTCTCAGTATCTAAATCTGCTCCAAATTAGTCTTTTAACTTAAAAATAAAAGAAATTAATTCCTGCTGTATTGGATATATTTTAAGGTTTATTAGTTACATTTCTTTAAAAACTCCTGTCAGCTCATGAATAATAAACTCAACAGGTTTACATTTACTCAAATGTTTTCCCTTGTAACAATTTAAACACATCATCTATCACCAGAATTTATTTGGGGACTGCTCTTACAATCAAGTCTCCAACAGAAGACTGTTTAGGCTGAAGTAGCCTCAAGGAAGAAAATCTTCATACTTAATTCTTGGGTTGGTAAAACTAAACACTTCATTTGGTGAGCTTTTCATTGTGATGTCCCTTAGGATTGGAACTTGCCATTCTCAGAAAGTACTTTAAATCCACAGTGAATTGCTGGGATGATATAGAGGACTATTGCCTCACAGCTTTCAGCTCCTGCCAAGAGCTGTCAGGAACAGCCAACGAGCACTGGCAAGAAATGCTTAATGGGGTGGTGGGGAGTTCTTCTCCCCAGATGCTGGTGAAAATAAAAAAAAAAAATGTTCTGGTTTGTCAATTCAATTGTAACAAGTGTCAGGCTGTGAAATTGATTACCATTTCATCCTGGAGAGGAATGACAGCTTAGCAGGTCATGGTCCCTGCAGCTGTGCACGGGAACCCAGTCTTAGTTACTGCTCTATTGCTGTGAAGAGACATCATGGCAAAGGTAACTCTTATGAAAGAAACCATTTAATTGGGGGCTTGATTACAGTTTCAGAGGTTTAGCTCATTATCATCATGGCAGACAGCATGGGGGCATACAGGCATACAGGGCACTGGAACAGTAGCTGAGAGCCACATCCTGGTCTTCAGGCTGAGAGAGAAAGATTGGGTCTCTGGCATGGGCTTTCAAAACCTCAAAACCTACCCCCAGTGACATATTTCCTCCAACAAGGCCATAACTCTTAATCTTTCTAATCCTTTCAAACAATTCCACTCCCTGATGACTAAGTGTTCAAATATATGAGCCTATATATTTGAGCTACATATAATGGCATATCCTATATATAATGACCGTATGGGGGCCATTCTTATCCAAAAATACCACA
>CAJQZJ010034511.1:1167145-1232618 GCA_907164525.1 Lophiomys imhausi | reverse complement strand
TATCAGGGGAAAAAAATTATTGTAAGATAAGGATTTTCCCTACTATTTAGGTGAAACACAGGGATGTGTTTTGGGCTGTGAAACATTTGTTTTCGTCTAGTGTTCAGTGTACGGCTAAGGAAAAGACTCTGCTATGGATAAAGACCTAAACCCAAGGAAGTGGATCAGGGCATCCTCACTGAAGTTCTACTCCTCACTTAGCTTGCTCAGCCCCTCCCACCAGAGCGTCTGCTGATAGCTCTCTACCCAAAGAGTAAAAAGTACAAGTTGTGAGAGGTCTAAGGAGACGCTCCTAACCTAAAACCTCTAACCGTCTAAACTTTTACATAAATTCATTTCTTCTTCTCAGTTTGAATGTTTCAAATACTTTTAGATATTCACTAGTGACAGCAATTATTGAGATCACTAGTAGGTTTGGATGAATCCACTTGCCAGAGTTTCCTGTTCTGTGACATCTGGTTAAGAGGAGGGCCCTAGAGAACCCAATAGTACATGCTTATAGTCTCAGCTGCTTGAGAGGCTGAGTCAGAAAGATCATTTTAGCCCAGAAGTACAGGTCAACAGGGACAACAGAGACTCCATCTCAAAACACAAACACACATGAGGCTTGCAAAATAGCTCAGCCCACAAAAGAACACATCACCAGGAACCATGCGGTAGAAGACAAATACTGACTCCAATAGTGGGCCTCTGACCTACACACACACACACACACCAAGTAAACAAACGTGTAAAATATTTTTTTTAAAAATGTTTGACCCAGAAGATATCGATGGCCAAATTAAAAGCCTGGTGGTCAGTGTGGAATCTCTCCCCTTGAGTTGTTGGTCAGTGGTGTTCCAGAGACCCTCAAAACAATAGAGACTATTGCTATGGTTCTTGGTTACCCATCAGAACTTGAAGACAAGTGTCCAGAGATACCACACATTTTGGTCACAGGACATGGAAAGATCAAGTTACTACTGACTGGGAAGCTACCTCCCTGCTGGCTAGTTTTCACAGTAGCAGAAGGTGCTATGCAGGCAGCTGAAGGGGAAAGTCACCGGCAGACATGCTGATGTGAACCCTGTGAGCTATGGTAATGACTCTTGTGGCAAGAGATGCCTATGGGTGCAGTAGTGGCACAAATGTTACAGGGATAACCAACTGCTTTCTTTTGGCATTTAAGAATTGGTCCGCAAGAGAAAAAAAAACCTGCCTGATACTATAAATATGGCCAAGAACCAGTGGAAGGGGAAGTCACAGGCTCTCGGGGCAAACCTACCTCTATTTTCTAAATGGACATGTATAAAGTGCCTTCTAACTTGATATTTTATAACTCTAGATTAGTGCAGTTCTCAAACCTGATCAAAGAAGCTTCTTTGTGCAATGAATGACAGTTAATGCAGAAACTCGCAACTGGTCAAATTTTGGAGGATAAGTGGCCATGAATAAACCTCATCCACAAATGGGGCATCACACAGTCTATCCTGAAGGTTCAGGGGCAGTCAGGGAGGAGGGGACAAAAGATGGCAAAAGCCACGAGTTGGGAAAGATAAGACCCAAACAGGACACAGTAAAACTTCTGCACTCATGAATCTGCAGCAGCTTGAATGCCTGCACAGGCCAAGCTAGTTAACATTCCAGCATGTAGGGAGACAAAGCTTATAACCCTTTGCCCCTAGCTGAGGAGCTATTGACAGCTGACAGCTTCTGTGGGGGGGGAGAATCTGTTTTATTTGAAGGTGTGACCTCCCCCACAAGAGGTCAACCATGCTCCAGTGGCTGGCCCCACATCTTAGTTAGGGTTTTTATTGCTATGAAGAGACACCATGACCACAAGTCTTATAAAGGAAAGCATTTATGTGGGGCTGACTTACAGTTCACAGGTTTAGTCCACTATCATCATGGTGGTAGGAAGCACAGCAGCATGCAGGCAGCCATGGTGCTGGAGAAGGAGCTGAGAATTCTATATCTAGATTGGCAGGTAGTATGAAGAGAGTGTGCCACTGGACCTGTCTTGAGCATCTGAAACATCAAAACCCACCTCCAATGACACACTTCCTCCAATAAGGTCACACCTCGTTCAACAAGGCCACACCTCCTAATAGTGCCACTCCCTGGGATCCTATGGGGGCCATTTTCATTCATACCATCACACCCCACATCCATGCGTATGTGGGCAGCACAATACTGGGCTGTGTGGGTCATTCAAAAAAAGGCCATGAAGTTGAAATTGGAAGAGAGTGAGGAAGTAGAGGGTGAATCTAGGAATAGTAGGGAATAAAGACATTGTATGTATTATGAAATTGTCAAAGACTTAATAAAATATGATACATTCTAAAAAGAAATAGAAGTCATAATGAGGGCTAGGTTACTTGGTGCCATTTAGAATTATTTGAACTAAATAATTCACGCATATGATAACGCCTTAAGTCTATTAAGAAGTAGAAGGAAAAGACAATTGAGAATAAGCCTTGGACATTGGCTAGAATACATGTTGTCTCAGTTACTATTCTATCTCTCTGAAGAGACCCCATGACCAAGGTAACTTTTAAGAGAAAGGATTTAATTGAGGACTTGCTTACAGTTTCAGATGTTAATCCTTGGCTATTGTGGAGGAAAACATGGCAGCAGACAGGTAGGCTCAGAGCTGGAGCAGTAGTTGAGAGATGATATCCTAACTGTCATGCAAGAGGCAGAGTGTGAGGTGGGGGAGACTGTGCCTGGCCTCAGCTTTTGAAACCCCAAGGGCACTTTCAGTGACACACTTCCTCCAAGGAGACCACACCTCCTAATCCTTCCTAATCAGTCCATCAACCAGGAACCAAACATTCAAGCATATGAACGCATGGAAGGCATTCTAATTCAAACCCCCACACGTCTTAACCACAGCTCAGAAATCAAGAGAACTCTGATTTCTCTTATATTATAAAGAACGAGCCCTACGGAGACTCGAGAACATAGGAAAATTACAGATGTAAAGTGAAAGATTTAACTTTATTTTATTAAAAAGAAAGCTTGGGAAAGCTGGGTGGTGGTGGCTCACACCTTTAATCCCAGAACTTGGGAGGCAGAGGCAGGTGGATCTCTGAGTTGGAGGCCAGCCTGGACTATACAGAGTGAGTTTCAGGTCAACCAGGACTACACAGAGAAATCCTATTTTGGAAAACAAACAAAACCAAACAAAAACAACAACAAAAACACGAACAAACAAACAAAACCCCCACCATTTAAAACTATAACTCAAGGAGCAGTTAAAAACACTAGCTGTTTTTTTCAGAGGACCAGAGTTCAATTCCCAGTATCCACACAAAGGATCACAACCATCTGTAGATCCCTCACCTTCTTCTGGCCTCCCCTAGAACCAGACGCTCATGTAGAACACAAATACAAAACCCATACACATAAAATCAAAAAGTATTTTTAAAAATCTTAAATATAGGTAACAAAGTCTATGTTCCTGATCTTTTTGGTGCATTGGTTGTAGGATAGTTATCCTGTACTATATGGCTAAAATCCAATTACAAGTGAGTAGATGCCATGTGCATCTTTCTGAGTCTGGGTTAACTTACTATGATGGAGATGTAGCTTGATGTAATAAATAAACATTATAACAAAAAATCTTAAATATAACTCAGAATTAGCCAGGCGGTGGTGGCGCACGCCTTTAATCCCAGCACTTGGGAGGCAGAGGCAGGCGGATCACTGTGAGTTCGAGGCCAGCCTGTCTACAAAGTGAGTCCAAGACAGCCAAGGATACACAGAGAAACCCTGTCTCGAAAAACGAAAAAAAAATAATAAAAAATAAATATAACTCAGAATTTATATTCTTAAAAATGAATTTGGTTATGTGGTTTTGGCTGGACCTGGTGGCACACACCTTTAATCCCAGCACTCAGGAGGCAGAGGTAGGTGGATCTATGTGAGTTTGAGACCTGGTCTACAGAAGTTCCAGGACAGCCAGGGATACACAGAGAAACCCTGTCTCGAAAAAAAAAAAAAAAAAAAAACAAAGAGAAAAAAAGGTGAATTTGGAATTATTCTCCCATAGAAATTTTCTATTCCCTATCTCCCCCTAGTTCAGAATCTGAAGAAGTAAGGCCATGTGTCTTTGGGTATAGCACCAGGCATTCGGGCCTCACTGAATCAAGAAACAGGATGCAAAGGCTACCTGGGTATAATCTTGTAACCGAACTTTTTTATTATTATTTAACACTTATTTATTTATTACTAAACTCACTTATAACAAACACCAACAATTTCTTAACTATTAATCCTATAAATTCCTACAACCCCTTTAACCTATCCACTAAACCTATTGATAATTATATTTCTAATCTTTTAGAATGATACAGTCTCTGGGGCAGGTCCTCAGTCATCAGGAACACAGTCTTTGTTGTAGATTCTTTAACGCACTTAGCAGTCCTTTTTCTGGATCTCTCAGATGCAGGTTCGTCAGGGTAAGTTGGTTATTGCAGTCTCACCTTAAATAAGGCTTCATGCTTTCTTCTCTGTGGGAGACCCCAGCTGTCTGCAGGCCAACTTACTTCTTTTGAATCAGGAACTCAGCTGCTCTGCCTCAGTCCTTAAAGCCAGGCACAGTTTCCCCTAGGCCACTGATCGGACAGATCAAACCCTTCCAGGCAAAAGCTGAGCCACAGGGTTTAGTCCTTGGCCTTTTGGTGTCTTGCTCAGGCTTTCTTTGCTCACCAGCTTCTTTCTGCTTCAGGGAAATCTGGCCATCAAATGATGGCCAGCACTTTTTTCAGCAGGACTCTTGGAGCTCTCTAGCATCAGGGGCCTCTTCTCTTTCTGGGCTCCATGCACTGTCCTTAAATAGGAGGAACTCTGTTTCAGCTTAATTTGGGCTCCGCCCACTTAGCAGCTGAAAACAATGTCAGGCCAGATACTTTGTTTCTTCAAGTCTATTGAGTCTTTCCTGTTTTTCCTGACTTCAACCTTGTTTTTCAGTCTATTAAGTCTTTCCTGTTTTTCCTGACTTCATGCTGATAATGCTCTTCATGCCCCGAATTAAGAGACAGTATCAGAAACCCCTATATATTTTCTAAATCTAATTTATCTAACTCCTACAGAGACAGTATCAGAAACCCCTATATATTTTCTAAATCTAATTTATCTAACCCCTACATAATCTGGCCAGGCCTATCATGTTACTAACTTGCAGCCCCACATCTGTGAAATGGGAACATTCACATCACACTGTAAGACTTAAAGATATAACTGTTTGTAAATGGAAAATATTCTTACCCCAGTAGCTGGTAGCATTCAACAAATTAGCCACTATTGTTACCTTCATTGTTGTTACTGTTCTGTCCAGTTCTCGAGACCCCAAAGATCACCCAGGAGCTAACTTTGATGTAAATACATGAGGGTTGTTTATTCAAGCTCAGAGCTTGGACTCCCAACACTCACTGACACAGCAGTTCGAGTTGAGAGTCCCCAGACCCAAAAGTACAGAGTTTATATAGAGACTCAGACAGGTTCTTTACCATATGATTGGATGACATTTGGGTAGCTAGTCATGTCCATTTCTGATTGGCTTGTTGTTACTGACTAACCAGCTGAGGTCAGCTTGACCATCAGAAAGTTTGTTTAGACTTTTTGGGTGCTTTCTCAGAGTGAGCTGTCTGGTGATGTCGAGGGAACACCCCTAGAATGCAAGGTTGGGTACATTTTGTTGTTCTGGAACTGGAGGCCAGCTATGAGTCAAACTTAATACAAGATGGATTCAGTCAGGCTCCACATTTCCCCCTTTCTCTAGGTCATAGAGAGACCCAATCATGGGTCTTTAAACATGTCAGTGGTCTATTCCTGACAAAAGTTCAAAGGACTACAAGCAGTAATCACATAAGGAGCATAAAGCATAACCAGGAGAAACAGAACCAAGGACCCAAGTAGTGTATCAGTTGGCATTATAGAAATAGATATTTATTTGTAGTCTATGTCAGGGAGTTCCTTTTGATATAGCATTTCAGCCTGTTAGGTGGTACAATGGACAGTGTACTCTCTTCTGTAACTACTTCCAGCTAGCATTAGGGCATTGTCATTGGGACCCAGAAAGGTTGAAATGCTAATCAAAGGTTGGCCAATGGGGCAGTTATCAGAAGCATTTGATTAGTCGATTGATCCAGGTGAACGACAGGGAACAATCATATCAGTTGGACTGGATCACTTCAGCATTCAGGAAGTCCAGGGCTTAGCAGCCTGCAGTTCATAGATGATCTCAGGATAGAGTCTATCAGTAATTGTATCATTCGTGGAAGAACTCACATTGGAGAGAAGCCTTAAGCATGGAAACATTATTCAGAAATATCTGCCAATCTCTGTTGGTGTAACATGCATGAAAAACATCACACTAGACTGAAGCCTTCACCAGTACCTCTTATTATATAATCCTCATGAAAGAATTCACACCATAGGGAAAGTCTTTGCATGTAATTCATGTCAGAAACTCTTCCTTCAGCCTTATTGGAACAGGCATGAAAGAACCGAATCAAGAGAGAAGGTTTATGGGAGGACAGGACCTAAAGGAGGGGAAGGAGTGGGCTAGGATTGGGATGTAGAATGAATGAATGAATGAATAAATAAATAAATAAATAAAATGGAACTATTTATTATAAATATATGTTAAGAAAAGAAGCAGGCTCATGCATGTAAGTGCTGGGGAAAGACTTCTCTGCTTACTGTAACATCCTTGAGTGGTATCACACTGAACCATAGCTTTATGTATGTAAGCATGTGGGAAAGCCTTCACCAGTTCCATTTGCTGTAACGCTACTCATGAGAAATTTTTAGACTGTCCTAACCTATCAATTTATTCTTTTCTTGCTATTGTTAGATACTTGTTAGATTACATTTATATGAATAGGCATTCTCTGGATGTTACTTGTGTAGATTATATTTTTCCAAAAGTTTTATAGTTCCTGGCTGCTGTGTCTGTGTGTATCGGAGCCCATGCATGCAAGTGCCTGGAGTCAGAACAAGGTATAGGTTCCCCTGAAACTGGAGTTAGAAGCAGTTGTGTGCCTGGTGGGCAGGTACTAGTATACAAATTCCGGTACATCAGAGCTTCATCGAGTGTTTTTTTATCTCTACACAATCTCACCATCCACAGTTATGGAAATTCTATGCCTTGTACTCCGTATACTTCTAGGAAGGATTGGTAGTTTTCTTTTTCAATTTTTACTGATCTTTTAGTTTCTTGACAGCTTCAAGTATTTCTCTTGTTTCAGTCATCAGTGAGTAGTTGTTCAAGATGATTGATAGTCATCCTTCTGCAGCCCCATAAGTTTGTGAGGACCATAGTACTCACAGGGGAATTAAGGCCAAAAAAAAAATGAGAAAGTGCTGGGCGGGGGGGGGGGGTGGGGGTGGGTTCAACGGATGAGCATGAAAAGGCAGTGGCAGTGGAGAGACTAGGAGCTTTCATCTACCTGAGTCTCATTCACCCAAAAAGACTCTTAGAGACTCCCATATTAGATCTTGGAGATGGATCCTAAGTTAATGACCCATAAAAGACCTGCTTTGAACTACTCCTCCCCCCTTTTGACCACCCAAGTGTCAAGCCACAATCAAGATATGGCATACATTTCAGGCTACTCTCCCTCTTCCTCTTGTGTCTCCAGGGCAGACTGGTCTACATTGTGTGTTTCTGTTCTGCCCGGTTCTTGAGACCCCAAAGACCATCCAGGAGCCAACTCTGATGTAAATGCACGAAGGTTGTTTATTCAAGCTGTGAGCTTGGACTCCCAAGGCTCACTGACACAGTGGTTCGAGTTGAGAGTCCTGAGCCCAGAAAGCACAGAGTTTATGTAGAGACTTATACAAAGAAACAGGTTTTTTATCATATGGTTGGATGACATTTGGGTAACTAGTCCTGTCCATTTCTGATTGGCCAGCTGTGATCAGTGTGACCACCAGAAAGTTTGTTTAGACTTTTTGGGTGCTTTTTCAGAGTGAGCTTTCGGGTTATTACTAGGGAACACACCTGGAATGCAAGGTTGGGTACATTTTTGTTGTTGTTCCTGGAACTGGAAGTCAGTTCTGAGTCAAACCTAATACAAAATGTAATCTTTTTTCAAGATGGAATCAGTCAGGCTCCACATTTCAGGAAAGTCAGCAGTATATAATAGAGAGACTCTGATTCAAAAAACAGAACACACAAACCAAAAAGGAAATGTATAGGTTTGAATGTAAGGTGTGAAAAAATTCTCATTCCAAATGCTTGCATTTGTTTGCAAAGCAGGCCCTCTTTCTCGTTTATATATCTGGAGAGAACTCAGGATTCCTTATACCTCCAACTTTATAGGTTTTGGCCTTAGGATCTTGAATCAGGAATATCTAGACATTAGGTTTCTTTCATCAATCAGGGATGCTATAACTTCCCTTCATCAAATGTGCACTAAAGTGCATGGATATTTGGAAAGCCTTCCATTGCCACCAGATTTGAATCCAGAGTAGATGCTGAGGTGTGTGGTGTTGTGTGGTGAAATATATAGTAAAGCCTTTGTGTCTGGCTTAAATTGAAATTTGTCAACAAGGCCTTTGCTGTGTTTGCATTAATCACTAGAGGCTGAGAAACTGTTTTGAGACTCTTTGAATCTTGAAGAAATGTTATCACTTTAGAGAATCTGCACTTGGTGCTTTGTGAGACTTCACAGCTGCACTAGAGGCTGAGAAACTGTTTTGAGACTGAACCTTGAACACATGTTGTCTCTAGAGAATCTGCACTTGGTGCTTCGTGAGAGCTCACAGCTGCACCAGCCTTGGTCTTAACACACTCCTGGCAAACCTGGAGTTCTTACATTTGATTATGGCTAGCCATGGGCAAAAGGGACTGAGATTCCTGTGGGCTGTCTGCTTTTGCAAACAGCAAGGACAAGATAACTTTGGTGGTTGGAATCTTTCCCAGCCCCAATTAATCTTGTATAATCTTTGAATAAAGTAACTGGAGTGAGCTGGCTGAGTATCAGTCCTTTCCAAGGAGGCTAAACCCCTCTGCTCCTTCAGAAAATGAAGGCTTAGCATGTCGCTGAGCTTCTCTCTCTACTGCGGCATCAGCTACCAGCATCTAACAATGGTGTTGGGCATGTATGACGTTCCCTTCCATTGACTTTAGGTCCATAAGGGATGACACCTTGATCCATCAGAAACAGGAAGGGGTGAATGTGTCCAGGAATCCTGGAGTCATAGTTGTGCACTTTGTGACACAGCAGTCTGTCGCTCTGCTGCATGGATGTTCTCCTGGCACTGTGCAGACGGGTGTCCCCCAGAGTCCTGCATTGGCTTCTTTTTCCCCAGAGCACTGGAATTGTTTACAAAGCAGGTAGCCATGGATAAGGCCTCCTGCCATGTTCTGTCCCAGGCAAACTACTTTGTCCCAGGTCACTTCCTTCTTGTGGTGTAAAGGCACCTGGAACCTGCAACTCCTCAGAACTTGAAGAGCTGCCAGGTTGGTGACACTGAGTCCAGCCTACAGTGTGGAGGGATTTGGGTGGTGTCTTCTCTCAGTAGTCTGTCATAGGTATATGTCTGTATTGTCTAAATTTTTCTTGTCAAGGAAGAGAATTTTAAATTGGATTTTTGCTTTTTTGCACTGACCATTTCTGAAGTGAAAATCGGGATGTTGGAAAAGTTCTCCCAGGCCTGTCCTTTGAGATCCCGGTGAAGAGGATCATTGGCTTGGAATTGGATTGCTGGTAGCTTTGCTCTAGGCTACTTCTCCAAGCAGAACAAATTATGGTACTTAATCAGTAATTAATCATTATACCTGCGGACTTCTTTGGAAGAGAAAAATAGTACTTTCATTAGTGTTAGGTTTCTGAGGTGCAGAATCAGGAAGTAAACAGCTGGAGAGAGACCAAAGTCTGACCTCAATGGACAACACTGGTCATTAGCCCATTCCAGCAAGTAGCACCTACTTTCCTGCTGTGGAGAAAACTACAATGGGAGAAAGCTGCCAGGGACCTCTGTAGGGCCCTGGGAGGGATTTGGGAATGAGGAAGTTGAAGCAGCCTCCTGAGCTTTGTGTGGGTGTGCAGTCTCTCCTTCCTGAAATTATTTACTCAGTGGACACAGGCTATCTCGGGAGACATTCCTCTCTGGGCTGAGACGATGGCTGAAAAACTTTGTCTTTCCTCCATCTTTCAGTGTAGGGTTTAAATGGTTAACAAGCCCAGCTGTGATAATCTTTTTCAAGGGGCCACTTCAGAACTCCCCAAGACGGAGGTTGCTTATCCAGGAGAACAGTCACATGACTAAAATTAGTCAAAACAGTCCCTTATATGAAGAACATGTATGATGGTCATGTTTAGAACCCTACTTGGTAGACTTCTGAATAAATTATGTGTGAATTTTACTCTTTATTTCTGATAAATGCTTAATGTGAATAAAGGGTAGAGCGGCAGCTCAGCATTTAGGAACACAGACTTCTTTTTCAGGGGATCACAGTATCCAAATGGCGGCTCACAACAGTCTGTGGCCCTACCTCCAGAAGGTGCAATTCCATCTTCGGGATCCCAGTGCATCAAGCACACCTGAGGTGTACTGACGTACATACACGAAACATATCAATACTCAAGAAATGAACTAAATAAATCTTAAGGTGTGTGTGAGGGATATCACCACCCTGGGGAATATCCTGGTATTGAAGGAATGATTTCAAAACTCTGGAAGCAAGAGCAGGCATGGTTAGGTCCCAAATTAAAATAATTTGTGTGTCTGCATCATCACTAGAGAATTGCCATTGTGGGAGGATTTCTTAGCAGTCTTGTGAGCTGATGCTAGGAGTGTTTCCTCTAGTGAATGGAGAGATTCCTCATGCCCTTGGATGAAGAAAACTTTTTCTCATGTTCGAAGGATGTGTTTCATTTTGTAGAGATGGAAAATTAAAGTATGTGCACCATACCATAGATACAGATTCAGGATTTCAATAGGCAATTGCTTTAAGTTCTGAAAGGGCTGATTCTGTAATTACACATTAATTATAAGTTATGGTTACTATGGGGATAGCTGTACAAATTAAGATTGACCATGCTCCAGCATATGTCTCTAGTAAAATGAAACAGTTTTTTTTGCATATTGCAACATAAAGCATATTACAGGTATGCCACATAGTCCTACAAGGGAAATAGTTCTAAAAGATCACACTTTAAAAGATATGCTTAATAAACAGAAAGGGGTAATCAAGACTCCCAGATATAGATTACAGAATGCTTTATAAACTTAAAATTTTTAAATGCTAGTGAGAAAGGAATAACAGCTGTAGAGAGACGTTGAATAATAGAAAACAAAAAACCACCCTGCTGAATTAGATCAGCCTGTATATTTTAAAGATTTATTGACCTCAGAATGGAAACCAGGATGTGTGTTACATTGGGGAAGAGGTTTTGCCTTTGTTTCCACAGGAGGAGAAAAGTTGTGGATACCATCAAAATTGATAAATATTAGATTCAAACAGGAGCAATCTCCTGGCTAAAGAGTCCATTAGACAGCTTAGTCATTTAGTTCAAACTAATGTATAAAGATTAAAGTTTTCTTCTTAAATAAAAAGGATAATTTTGTCTTTTGATATTAAAAACACAGGAGATTGTAAATGTTTTAAGTAAATTAAGGATTGCTACAGTTTGAATTTGGTTTCTAAATCTCTAAGAGTTAGAACAATTTGGAGCTAAGACAAAATATTTGAGCAGGATGGTGGTATCCCATGCCTTTAACCCCAGCAGAGACAGGCAGATCACTATAAAGTTAATTGTTTTCTAAATTCTAGAGTTACAGTGAATTCTAGATGGCTCACACCTTTAATCCTAGCATTTAGGAGGCATACACCTTTAATCCCAACACTCAGGAGACAGAAGCATATAAATCTGTGAGTTCAAGTCCAGCCTTAAACAGAGCAAGTTCCAAATAGAGAAGAACTTAGGTCCAGGTGTGGTGGTTCACACCTTTATTCCCTACAATTGGGAGGTACAAGCCTTTGATCCTAACACTTGAGAAGCAGAGATCAGCACATAAGAATTAAACTGATTTAAACTGAAAATCCACTTGCAAAAGGCAGGCTGAAATTCAAAGTGAATATCCTGTATGATCTAATAATGAATACACTTAAAGGTATATTTAGTTTAAATTTTTCAAAAGAGTTTTCTTTAATTTTAGTGGAGAGATAATATCTTTTCTATTCCCAGGAAAGTTTGTCCTAGAAAAGATATAACTTGCCAAAAACGGGACGCCCCCCTTCCTCCAGAGTTAGAGTTAGGGCAGAGCTTTGTTTTTATCTTTCCAGGAGAATAAAACTATCCAACTAAGGAATCGGGAGACCACTGTTCAACTGAAACATCTGAAGAAAAGGGATCAGACACCAAAGAAGACAAGACAAGTAGCCCAGATGATCCAGACTCTCAGACTGTTCCAGGCAGAATGTTAGTAAAGCCCTGCATTTTTCCATCCAAATATCAGCTTCAGACTACAAACTGCTCAGTTCAAATTACTGAACACGTAGAGACTGGACAACAAATGTTACAACCAACTTTCTAGAGACGACCATTTTACCAATTTCTTAGGCCCCCAAAAGGAATATGTCCCAAATCAACAGCAAACAATTTTAAGAGAGCGATAGCCCATTCCCAAAAGATGAGGTGGATGTTCATTGCTGCTCTATTTTACAATAGCAAGGAAATGAAACTAGTCTAGATCTCTGTCAACACAGATAAAATGTAATTCATAAGCAAAATAGAAGTTTTATTCAGCTACAAGGAAAAATGAAATCATGAAATTTGCTGGATCTGGAAATTATAATATTAAGCAAGATTACACAAATTCAGAAAGACAAAAAAAAATCACATACTGTGTCCCATATGTGGATCCCAGACTGTAAAGCACATGTGCACACGAGCACACACACACTTATATATAAATTGGTGTGAGTGCGGGTAAAGCCTAAAGAACTATAAAAGAGACTAAGAAATGGTAAACATAGATGATGAGGAGAATGGGAGTAGACAAAGGACATGTGACTCATGAAAGTGGAAACAAGATTTGGAGGAGAATCACTAAAACACTTTGTTCCAAAATGCCATAATGATGTTTAATACTTGATATGCTAATTTACTTGAGAGAGGGTGAGGGGGACTTGGAGCTATCACCTCCGGAGTCTGGGAGCCCAGTTTACAAGTCTTTGCCTCCCAAGGATCCAGACAGGTCAACACTGAAGAGCTGCCTTGTACCCAGTAGAGCAAAGAAGCCGCAGCCAGCATTAGTAACACAGCCAGAAACTGAAAGCAATTTAGCCCAAGGGACTGTGATTCAGATCTAATAGGCGGCTGGGTTTCCCCATTAGCAATCAGCTCTAGTTGCTCCACTGGACACCGACTAGCTTCTGGGATGTCCCCAGAACAGCTAGGTAACTCTAGAGATGTGAAGGTGGGTATCTAATCTACCATCAGTGCTGCTCTGCCAACAGACTACAACCAAAAGAGGGAAGATGAACTTCACGGAAAGCTTGGCCAGCAAGATGACTCAGCAGAAAAGGACACTTGGTACCTTATCTGGCAACCCGAGTTTCATACCCAGAACACACATGGTAGGAGAGAATTTACTCCTGCAAGTTGCTCTCTAATCACCATACGTGAGCTATGCCATCACGTATATGCATGAACATGAGTGCGCACACACACACACACACCAACACACACACACAGTAAAGGAAGATAAGGAAAGAAGAAAGAAAGAAAGGTTTAAAAAATGAAATTCTTAAGATTATTGGCAGTCCTGTCTGGCACACTTTTCCAGGTTTCATTTGAAATATTTTACAACTTGGTTAAATTGTAATGAATTAATAATATTAAAAAGGGTTCTTCTGTGTAGAAATACAAATCACCAGTGGAATGCAATTGATTATTGTCCTTTGGAAAGATATATTTTGCACCCATTTGTAAACTCATTTTATTATTTATTTCTCTCTCTCTTTCTCATTGATAAAATTCTAACAAATCACTATTTTTTCACTAATTAGTTAAATAAAACTTTCCATATGGATTTTAAACCTACATAAGAAAGTCGTGTGGTTATAATAATCTTTTTTAAAAATTATTCTTTAACTAGATATATAATTAATTGGAAAGAAATTTCTGTCTTATTACTGACTGCTTCCATTAATAAGAAAAAATACCAACAAATCTACTGCTCTTCACCATTTTTGTCTTACACCTACATTGTTATGCTTAATTTTTTTATCCTCAGTAACCTAAATAACTTAAATAACACAGTCACTTCATTCTTAATTTTCAAAACCTTGCCAGTGGGAAATCCTTTAATTTGGTCCCATTGCCCTTTCAGCACTCACCCTAATGCACATTTAAAGAATCCTCGTTTTCTAGAGTTGGGTAATCAATCCTTCAATGGGTAAGGAGTTTTCCTCACAACATGAGGACCTGAGATTGATTCCCCGAGCCTGCTTAAAGTAGTGTGTATCTGCAATGGGGGTGCTTCTTCCATGAGAAAGGAGGAGGGAAAAGGAGAACTCCCAGAACCCTATGGGCCAGTTAGGCTGGTGTGCAGACCAAACACCAAACAACAAGAGATTCTCTTCAAACAAGGTGGAAGGTGAGGGCTGATACCCGAGGTTGGTGTCCTCTGACCTCCATATATATGTTGTGGGGGACTGAGCACACATGCACACACACACACACACACAATTTTTGTTGTTAAAGTATGGGTCCTTATGTTCCATTAGTAGTAGGCAAAAGCTATTTTATAACCCATTTAAAAAATGTTTTCCTGGGGCTGGAGAGATGGCTCAGCGGTTAAGAGCACTGGCTGCTCTTCCAGAGGTCATGAGTTCAATTCCCAGCAACCACATGGTGGCTCACAACCATCCATAATGAAATCTGGTGCCCTCTTCTGGCCTGTAGATATACCTGCAGACAGAACACTGTATACATAATAAATAATAAAATCTTAAAAAAAAATGTTTTCCCTCTCTGCAGTCTTGAAAATTGCTGTTCTCCAAGGCACAAGGCTCCTTCTGGTGGAGAGAAGCTTTTACAACCTTGTGTCTGGTCATGAGTGCCAGAAGCAAGCACTTTTGCTGCAGGGCCTCTTGAGAGATCAGGAAACTGGAAAATATCTCTTGAATGGCTTGAGTTCATGCTGATTTTCCCAAGCATATTAAGTTGCTGTGCCCTAGATTTCATATAATCTGGGGGTTCACTCACCTCTAAGACTTTAATGTACTTATGGTTTAAACAAAAGATACTATGCCTAATTAATAGAGAGGGAGAGATCCAGATACAAAGAGAAAGTTGGGGGAAGGCTACAAACAGTCTGTGTTTGAATTCTAATCAGTTTCCTAACTCTAATCCTATTTATGTTTTTGTATAGCAAAAAGGAGGAATGGTCAGATGAGTTCAGGAAAATCACATTAAACACAGCATAGGAACACGATATCGACCACAAGCAAGGTGTATCTCTAATAATCTCCAGGTTTCTGAGTTTGAACTGGATTTCTGGTTTGACGTAAAGCATAAAATATTAATTTTAACTTGCCATTTGGCAGTGACAGAGGCTTCCATGGTCTCTAAGGATACTGGTATCATCATTACAGTCCCCAGGGCTTTCTCTAAAGCAAGAGAAACAATTTCCCCATTATGTTTTTTCCCCACTGGTGGATATAATGTATCACTTGATTCTAAAGGTTTTTCTTTTCTGTTCTTAGCTGCAGTTTTTGTAGACACAAAATTGCATCCTGCCCCACTCAAAGAATTAAAATAATGACTAATACCAGATTTATATCTCTCACGTTCTGATTAGCATTAACACAGGCACATCTGAGTTAGAGGGCTCAGACAATCTCCCAGTACCGCTGCAAGACAGCAGAGGACACCGAAGAGGAGTTTCTCTCATGTGTGGTCACATGATCTCTAAATATCTAGATAGTTTCTCAAACAGGCACAAATACTCAAATACATGGGGAGGGGGGGATAGCTACGTTATAATCAGACAATGTCACTGATTATCAATAAAAGATATACTTAATAATTTTATGCACTTTATGAGAATGAGACAGGAAAGCATAGTGATAACTTAGACACCTGGGATACCATTTGGCTTGAGGCGCACACACACACACACACACACACACACACACACACACACACACACACCCCTCTCAACAAAGCACTTAGCAACCTGGGAGCTGCATTTACATGGAGCTCTATGCACATCCCTCTGCAAACAAAGCAATCTGGTTATTCCAACCCAGAGCTCCCTAGCAACCCCTTGGTAACTCTTCATGTGTGGTCAAATGCATCCTGTAGCATATCTAGGAACTAGGGGCAGTGTGCACTGGTTTGGGGTGCAAACACAGTAAGTCAAACCCTGCCCTCTGAGGGAACATTGAGAGAAATTCATCTACTTACCATCTTATGCCTATGCATGATTGGGTATGCATAAGGTTAAAATTCGATGCATCAAGGCAAAGGATATGCACAGTGAATGAAAGATTATATACCCAAGCCTACCAATCAAACAGAAAACTATGCCCACTCCACCTCCCACCCCTTGGCGAGTCACAGAGAGAAACCTCTAGCAACAAGCAGATGTTCTTGAACACTCTAGATCAGGTAGCTGAAGGCTTTACAACCCATGTGTTCTGAACTTCCCCTTTGATCTGGCATCCATGGCTGCTCTGCATATATGTTCTTCCTCAATGCATTGAACAAGACACCCAGCACCTGGAAACACTTGGACCAGACAGGCACCACCGGTCACAAGAACATTCAAATGTCCATAACAGAGAGAATGGCTACCTGTGCTCCTGTCTAAAGCAAGTAGCAGTCACTGTCAAGAGAGCACAGAGCCATGCCGTGCTCTCATCAGTTCTTATCCCTCAGCCATTAATACTGTCTCCAAAGAGAGACAAATTGTTCTTTCAAAAGCCACAAACCTTTACGAACACATTTCCTAAATTTCCATATCTTTTGAGGTACCTATACAGGACAAAATTTAGAGAAAGAAATTGTTCCTTCAAAAAGTTGAGTGGGGCCGGGCGTGGTGGCACACACCTTAAATCCCAGTGTTTGGGAGGCAGAGGCAGGTGGATCTCTGTGAGTTCGAGGCCAGCCTGGTCTACATAGTGAATCCAGGACAGCCAGGGCTTGTTACACAGAGAAACCCTGTCTTGAAAAATCTATCAGTCAATCAATCAATAAAAAGTAAGCCGAGTGGACTGCGAAGAATTAGAATGTTGATAGTCCAGAGGCAAATTATCTCAGGTTAATTTTAGTCTCTTTAGTGGCCATTCATTGCCTACCGCAGAATCTAACCTGACGTCCTTTGACTCTCTGGTAAAATCTCAGGAATGCACTCTCTGCAAACCTCTGGGTTCTGTCAATCCAAAAGTCTGACATGTCCTTAAACAGCATCTAAGGCCTATAGCTCAGTTTTCTCCATCTTGCTTTACCTGCCTTTTCTAGCACTTTCCAACAGTGCATGAAGCAAATCTCTTACAATTTCTTTTGTTCTGTAACTTAAAAAAAGTTATGTAACAACTTTTGTGGTGGAATATGTTATGCAAAGTAGCTTAAATTCATTTTCTTGGGTCATGATCAGTTTTTTTGTTTGTTTGTTTTATTGTTTTGTTCACTTGTTTTTTGGAGACAGAGTTTCTCTGAATATCTCTGACTGTCCTGGAACTCACTCTGTAGACCAGGCTGGCCTCAGACTCAGAGATCCAATTGCCTCTGCCTCCTGAGTGTTGGGATGAAAGGTGTGCACCACCATGCCTGGTTTATGATCAATTATGTTTGACTCATAATAAACTATCTCTTATTCTTTTTAAAGTGAGGCCTATATTCCGAATCAACAATCACATTCCAGTGCCAGAAAAGCTCCAGCATCAAGAAGAATTTATAATCATTGAAGTTCATATGCTCTTTCATCTGCAGAATACCTACTATTTGCCTCACAGATACAAAGTCCTTGACCCTGTCATCAAGAATGCTGTTAATCCTGGATCAAGGAACAGTTCTGACTCATACTGGGCAGCAAAGATATCTAAAGAGGAAATGGTCATTCTGCCTGAACAAAACACAATTCCAAGGGTGCTGTGGAGCATTCAAAAGAGATTTCACACATTCCAGGTCATAGAAGTCATGGGTAAAATCCATACATCAGACTCTGGGAGCCCACCTGTTTCAACTTTGTATGCAGTTTTAGCAGTGTGGTATGTGAGATACTAGCTTCTTTCTGAAGAGAAATTTGGAGAAGTTAGTTCTGGAAAGAGATTTGAGGGGGTGGCCATGGTAACACCTGGAAGTCATGGTTTACCCACCTCTCCTCATGAATGTTATAACTAGGTTTCCAAAATGTATTTAACTACCAATTCACAACAAATGAAAGTCTAATTGGTGTCGTGGCTGTAAAGCTGGAGGTCACCCTCAAGCATTTGATAACAGTGATGTTGAACACTCTGCAGAGAAATTTGCCCTAAAGATACTACTGTTTTATTGGCACATGAAGCTTTTCCAGAAGCTGAAAAAAAAAACCCACGGTTTACAGTGCCTAGTGGTGATGGTTTTGTTGTCTGGAGCATTGAGGGCAAGAGCCAGAGGCTATGAAGTTGATGAATGAAATGGCACAGGAAAAGAAAGTGGATTCTTCATTTACTATTTCCAGTGGTTGGCTCTTGGGATAACAGCAAGGATAACTCGCGGGTTAACTGCAAGCTGGATTCGCAGCTCCCCACAAGTCTTGGCTTGAGGAGCAAATTGAGAAGTTCAGTCTTGTCCTCCTAGACTATGGAAGTGACTCTTGTTGCCAGTCAGAACTGGTACAGTGACTTTTGTTGCCAGTTGTAAAAGATGCCAGGGCATGGAGTGGCAGAATCTGTCATGGAGATGCTCGATTCTCAGCCCTTACAAGCCTGCATTTCCTCGAGGCAGAGAAGTGAAGGTGGAAAGGTAAGGTGTGTTTGTGAATGATAGTGTGATCGATCACCTGTGGCTGGTGAACTTCACCATCAGTTTGACCGAATGTAGAATGACCATGGAAACATGTCACTAGGTGTGACTATGGAAGTGTTTCAAGAAAGGTTTTGAAGAAGTGGGGTGGTTGCGTACGTTTTTAATCCCAGCACTCGAGAGGCAGAGGCAGGTGGATCTCTGTGAGTTTGAGGCCAGCCTGGTCTACAAAGAGAGTCCAGGACAGCCATGTCTTGCTACACGGAGAAACCCTGTCTCGAAAAACAAAGAAGAAGAAGAAAATGAGGAGGAGGAGGAGGAGGAGGAGGAGGAGGAAGTGGAGGAGGAAGAGGAAGAGGAAGAGGAAGAAGAAGAAGAAGAAGAAGAAGAAGAAGAAGAAGAAGAAGAAGAAAGGAAGAAAAGAAAAAAGAAAGGCTTTGAAGAGATGGGTGACCCTATTCCATTGGTTTGGGTCTTAGACTGTATACAAACAAGAAGGCAGTTTGAGTACCAGCATTCATTACCTTCTGCCTCCTTCCTGACAGTGGGTAAATTGTCATTAACTGAGTCACTCTCCTGGCACCATGCCTTCCCCTTCATGACGAACTGTAGTCTGAAACTGAGAACCAAAATAAAACCTTGAGGTTGCTTTTGTCAAGTATTTTGTCACAGTGATGAGAAAATAATACAGCCTATTAGAGAAGTGCTCTGGGAATGTTCAGTCACCGCACCCCCTCACTTTGGCTTGTGGTTAGCACTCTGACAGATATCCCCTATGGACAGAAGCTGTAAGTTCCACTGACTTGCTGAGCCTATCAACGGCATGGGCCACGTCGGAGCTCAACTACAGTGGACTTAGGAGAAGCAGTTGTGTACTTTTCCCTGCTTTCTTGGCCAGGAAATTGGAAACACTGGCCTGGGTTTCCATATGGCAGAAGGGACACACTGTTATGCTTTTTCACTTGACTGGGGCTACTGGTATGAGTCAGAGAATGTTAGTAGACGTATCCCTGCAGTTTATAAACTAGGTAAGTGTGACCCTACTGTAAAAGTAACTTTTATTTCCCTGATGTAATTGTCATCTCGGAAGCTTACTGCCTCCATCTGCTAACCTAGGTCTAGTCCTGGAAGCTTCCAGCCTCTGTATATACTTATCTAGGCCTAGAATGTTTTCAGCCTCTCAGACTTACTGCTGAATAACCTCATCCTTTCTTGTTCTTTCTGAATTCTGGCTGGCAGGTTCAACTCAGATATCTGACTCAAACTCCTCTCCAAGTTGACTAATTCAAACTGGCTTCTCTCAATTTCTGACTGAATTGCTGTGCTTAGTCTCATACTAACTTTGGCAATATGCTCTAATATTCTGACTCCTCATTCTCTGGCTTCATTCTGTCTTTATCTTGTCTAGCTTGTTCAACTTCTCTCTGTAAAACTCTCCTGGTAAAACTGCCTCTGAATTCCATAAACTGAATTGCCATGAACTCATCTCCACTGTATTGCCTCTGAATTCACTGACTCAACCAAATTGGTTGAACAGAGCAGACTGGAACTCAGAGATTTGCATATCTCTGTCTCCTGAGTGCTGGGATTAAAGGTATGTACCACCACGCCTGTATCTAAGCTTTTCTTTACCTGAAATTTACTCTATACCAGGCTGGCCTTGAACTCAAGATCTGCTTCCCTTTGTCTCCTGGGATTAAAGGCATGTCTGTATTCAAACAGAATCACACAGACCTAAAAGGTCTTTGGACATGATCTTTTGCTAGAACAGCCATGTTCTGAATTAAAATTCCCCTACATCCTACATTAATTTGTGCACTGCCTTTGTGTCCAGGGAAGTCACTCAGTGGCTGTGGGGAAGATGGCAGCTCAGCTCTCCATATTGGTGTCTCCCAGAGTGATTTGTCCAGTTGATGTCTCATCATGGCTGATCAGGGACATGGTTGCTACATGGTCCTCAATTCTTGGTAGATTTCACATGATCATTCAGATAATATGGCTATATGAAGTCACTCAGATGCAGTTTCAGTAGTCACTGGCTGAATGAGGAGGTATTCCAGAGTGACTATCAGGTCTCAGGGGCTTGCTTTCCTAAAGGAAGATTTGGTCTCTTTTTTTTTTTTTTTTTAAGATTTATTTCTTACGTATACAGTGTATAGTCTGCAGGCCAGAAGAGGGCACCAGATTTCATTATGGATGGTTGTGAGCCACCATGTGGTTGCTGGGAATTGAACTCATGACCTCTGGAAGAGCAGCCAGTGCTCTTAACCACTGAGCCATCTCTCCAGCCCAAAGATTTGGTCTCTTTAAGTGGACTTCAGCTTCATTAGTTTCCTAGCATGAGCCTGATGAAGAAAGAATTTGGCAAAGTTCTTCAACCATCCTCAAGAGTAGTAGAGCTGGGGGAAGATAATGGGGACTTGATGGAGAGGAGAGCTCCAGGTTTTCTGGCAGTCAATGGCCTCCAAGGTCTGTGATGAGGATTGGGGGTGATAATCATGGTGTTATGGGTTCTGGAATTGCTGCACACTGACCACTTGAACATCAGCCTCAGACTGATGGAAGTTTATTGAACGTTAAACCAAGACTGACTGGTCAGGGACCCCAATCCTGAATTCGGGAACTGGGACTGAGTCCCCAAGCTGTTCTCAGAGTGAGTTTTTAAAGGTCAGGCAGAAATAATCAATTCTATTCCAGGTACATTGTGTTTAACCAAGCAAGAAGAACAAATTCTATACCAGGTACATCATGTCTAGGCAGCTAAACAAACAAGCTAAGCTGATTGGCTGGGATATGGAGTAGGTGGTGTAGGGAGTTAGAATAATTAAATTAGATTTAGAAAATATATAGGGGTTTCTGATACAGTCTCTTAATTCGGGGCATGAAGATCAACTTGGCCGTGAGCGATTAGCTTATCAGCTTGTGGAAAAACAAGGATGAAGTCAGGTGAAAACAGGAAACAAACAGGAGACTTAATGAAAAACAAGGTTGAAGTCAGGAAAAACAGGAAAGACTTAATGGACTGAAAAAACAAGGTTGAAGTCAGGAAAACAGGAAAGACTTAATGGACTTAAGAAACAAAGTATTTGGCCTGACATTGTTTACAGCTGCTAAGTGGGTGGAACCCAAATTAAGCTGAAACAGGTGAACAAAGAGAGTTCCTCCTATTTAAGGACAGTGCATGGAGCCCCAAGAAAAAGAGGCCCCTGATGCTAGAGAGCTCCAAGAGTCCTGTTGAAAAAAGTGCTGGCCATCATTTGATGGCCAGATCTCCCTGAGGCAAAAAGAAGCTAGTGAGCAGAGAAAGCCTCAGCAAGACACCAAAATGCCAAGGACTAAACCCTGTGGCTCAGCTTTTGCCTAGAGGGGTTTGACCTGTCCAAACAGTGGCCTAAAGGAAACTGTGGCTGGCTTTAAGGACTGAGGCAGAGCAGCTGAGTTCCTGATGCAAAAGAAGTAAGTTGTCCTACAGACGGCTGGGGTCTCCCAGAGAGAAGAAAGCCTCAGGCCTTATTTAAGGTGAGACTGTGATAGCCAACTTACCCTAACGAACCTGCATCTGAGATATTCCAGAAAAAGGACTGCTAAGTGCATTAAAAAAAAAATCACCCCTAGCCACATATGGCAGTGCACAAATACTTACTAAGAAAGCTCAGCTGTGCCTTTGGGAGGCTGAGGTGGGAGCATCTAGAGTTTGAAATTAGCGTGTGCTGGAATATCCCATCTCAAAGGAAAAGTGAAAATCACTCCCAATGATGAATAGCTAGGCAATAACAGCAAATGATGCCTTCTGGTTTCTTGTTGAATGGGTAAAATAAACAACTATTTAAGTCATTACAAATAACTTTGCTGTTGCTCAAACATGAACACATAGCTGACAAAGCTTCAATGATAAATCTGTGTGTTCTTGAGTAGGCCTTAGTCATCATGCATTTTAAAAATAGTGTCTCTTGTATGTAGTTATTTAAAGATTTTCATCTGTATTCATTGGTGAGAGAACTATAACCTTCTCATTAAATAAAATAGTGTTCTGCTTAGGAAGGCCTACATCAGAATAGCATTTCCTCTCATTCTAATCTTTGGAAAAGTTCACAGAAAGTGATTCTTATGTCAAAGGCACCTGTCTGGATCTATATTTTTGATGAATAAAGTTCTCCTTGTTAGTTCATTGTTTTTTTTAAAAAAAAAAAAAAAGAATCTACCACAGAGACTGTGTTCCTGATGACTGAGGATCTGCCCCAGAGACTGTATCCTTCTAAAAGGTTAGGAAAATAATTGTCAATAGGATTAGTGGTTAGGTTAAAGGGATTGTATGAATTTGTAGGATTAATAGTTAAGAAATTGCTGGTATTTGTTATAAGTGAATACCATTAGTTAATAAATAAATAATAATAATTAAAAAGTTTGATTACAAGGGGGGAACTTAGGGGTTTCCCAGTTCCCCACCATTCTGGGGGAAAGGAACATAGCAAGGTATTGTGGTATTGTCTAAGTAGAACATATATCATTAATTTAAGCAGAACATTCAACAAAAGCTATTCTTATGTCAGGTAAACAGAGCCTGAGAACTTGAACTTAATTTCATTTTATGACTAAGTGGAGACTAAAGACAAAAATGGTGGCAATTATGTTAAGCAATAAGGCCTGGACATGTCTGGATATGTCTCGATGTTGGTAAGCCTCAACAATGGCAGCAGCTGAGAAGCGCTTGGGCAGCAGCAAGACTTGGGGTTCTGTGAGAAGATAGTCAAGGGTTGCTGGCTCTGATCTACCCCTCTCAGGTTCACTCAGTAGATGGTGCTTGATAGTATTGGGGAAAACCTACTTCTGTGTTCATGGTTTGAAACTGCAACCCTGTTAACAATGATATTAATAACTATAAATTGTTATATTAGGCCAGCAGACCTGACTCGCCTTAGCTGGAGGCCTGTGACAGGAAGCCTGTAGACCTGCCTTGGCTGGAGGCCTGTGATGGGAGGCCTGCAGGCTTGGAGGGCCTGAAGGACTGGCAGGACTGACCTGCCTTAGCTGGAGGCTTGAAACCCAAGTGGGCCTTTCCCCCAGTAATTAAATACACCAAGACCTTTCAATGTTTCAATGCTCAGGCTTTAGCTGAGCGGAGTCTTAACAGGAACCTGACCACCTAATCCCAACCAGCCATATGGCTTGCTATACCTTTAGAGCTCACACCATGACCTGCCTGCCACTGCTTCCTAGTCCTGCTGGGAAGAGCTTCCTCTGTGCAAATTCCAGGGTTCCTCTCTTCATCCCAGGAAGTCCCACCTTCCCATACTCTCTATGCCCAGCTAATTGGCCATCAGCGACTTTTTTTTTTTTTTTTTTAGTTTTTCGAGACAGGGTTTCTCTGTGTATCCCTGGCTGTCCTGGACTCGCTTGGTAGACCAGGCTGGCCTTGAACTCACAGAGATCTGCCTGCCTCTGCCTCCCAAGTGCTGGGATTAAAGGCACCGTGCCACCATGCCCGGCTCCATCAGCGACTTTTATTTACCAGAGAGTGCCTCCAAAAGGGTGGTAACCAGATCTCTGAGCACTGAAATCAGCCTCTGAGAACCAATGTATTAGACCTTCCTCCCACAAGGGTTAGTATAATAATAGGATAGGAATGTGGGCTTCTGGGCTCAACCTGCCTGCACCCTTCCCCTTCAATCCCCACTCTCTACTGAAACATTGCATATAGTCTATTTTTTCCTGTGAGTAAAAGCAACCTTATGCTCCCTCTCTCTGTCTCTCTCTGAGATAGGGTCTCATTTTGTATCCCAGGCCAAGCCTTGAATTCACAATCCTACTGTCTCAAATTCCTGAGTACTAACATTAGAGGCATGCTCCCTCCAAGTTCTTTTTTTGTTTGTTTGCTTTTTTGAGGCAGGGTTTCTCTGTGTAACAGTCCTGGCTGTCCTAAACTCCCTTTGTAGACCAGGTTGGCCTTGATCGCGCAGAGATACGCCTGCCTCTGCCTTCTGAGTGCTGAGATTAAAGATATGCACCACCACGCCTGGCTCCCTCCAAGTTCTTTTGGAAAAAAAAGGTTTTTTTTTAAGATTTATTTTTATTTATTTTATGTATGGGTGCTTTATCTGCATGAACATCTGCAACCAGAAAAGAACATCAGATTATGTTGTGGATGGCTGTGAGCCACCATGTGGTTGCTGGGAATTGAACTCAGGACCTCTGGAAAAGCAGCCAGTGCTCTTAACTGCTGAGCCATCTCTCTAGGCCCAAAAAAGGTATTTCTAATTTACTTTGACAACTTCAAAAATTCATATATATATATTTATATTTATATTTATCCCTTTTATCATATTTAACCCTTTTATCCCCCTCCCAATCTCTCTGGACTCCTTCTTCCCAAGAAATCTCCCTTTACTTCCTTTGTATCTCTTTTAATTTCATGCTAATTAGAGTTGCTTGCATGAGCAGGAAATCTGGTTATTTGCTGAAGCAAGGACAATTTACCAGTGTCTACACCACTGGAGAAAGATGATCTCCCTTCTGCCAGCAGTCATTAACTTCCAGTAGCATCGTGGTGATGGGTGGAGTTCCATGCATTCCTCTCTGATCCCAGAAGGAATGTGGGCAGACTCAATCCTGTGCAGGTCTTGTGCACATAACTGTAGCTGCCGTGGGATCATGAGTGCAGCCATCATGTCATGTCTAGAAGCCAGTGTTTCACAGCTCTCCTCCACACCCTCTAGTTTCTACCTCTTCTGTGGTGTTGCTTGGGCCTTTTGGGGGAGGGGTTAATATAAATGTCTCATTTAGTGCTCAGTACTAAACAGTCATTAATTCTTAGCACTTAGGCAAATTGGGGACTGCTCCATTGAGTGTTTCCCATTGAAAAAAGAAGGTTCTCTGATCAGCATCGAATAGCACTAATCTATGGGTAAAAATGTAAATATACAGAAGGCATTTTGACAGCACATTCATTTATCAATACAAGAGTCGTAGTATCCCCTCTAGGGCCTATAGCCTCTCTAGACACAGGCTTATGACAATGCTTACAGGACCAGGTTCAAATTCCCTCCTTTATAGCAGACTTCAAATCCAATCAGAAACTCATTATTTACCCTCACTACCCCCATAATAGTCATGCTACGATTGCACCAGTGAGGAGATCTTGCCTAGCAGGTCCATGTTACAGCATGCATGATTTGATGCTAAGTAAGACCATTGACGTTACTTCCCAAGTGGAGCAACCAGAACTATGAAAGATGGTCAACAGAAGGGACATTTCCAGGCCAGTGTATGCTTGATTTCTCTCTGCCTTTTAAACAAAATGTGTAATGTCTTCAGTAATAGGGCATCAGGTTGTTTGGCAACTAAGAGCAATGGCATTAGCCTGTGTTTTGGGGGGTCTCAAGGGAGGTGTCCTACAACTGGCATTGGGATGTTCAATGACAATTTATAGCTTCTAGAAGCAGCTTTCTCTGCCCATGAAGGACACCTCTGTTCAAACTCCTGTTTTATTTATAATTTTTAGTTACCTTACAAATTAATTAGTTTGTTTTTTTTCTTTTCTTTTTTCTTTTTCTATCTTTTTGTTTTTTGTTTTGCATTTCCAGACAAGGTTTCTCTGTGTAGCCCTTGCTGTCCTGGACTCACTTTGTAGACCAGACTGGCCTCAAACTCACAGTGATCTGCCTGCCTCTGCCTCTTGAGTGCTGGGATTAAAGGCGTGTGCCACCATGCCCCACTCCCTAAGGATTTTTCATGCATCCTTAATTTTGATTAACCTTCCCTCCACCTCCATCATCATTTAAATCTTTCCACTCCCAATATCATTCTTCTACTTTCACGGTCCCTGTGTTCTACTATCCCTTCTCCCTTCTTAAGGCCTCTCCTCTCCCCTCTCACAGAGCTTTTCTAGTTTCCTGATCTCTATAGACACTCCAAATTAAACAAATTTAAAAGTTTGAGAGAATATGTAGAGTTTGTATTTGGGAGCTGAGTTACATCACTCATATTTTGTTTTCCTGTACAGCTGAATAAAATTCTGTTGTGCATTTGTGGCACATTTTCACTGTCCGTTCATCAGTTAATGAACATCCAGGCTGAATTCATTTATCAGCTATTGTGATTAGAGCAGCAATGAGCATGAATGTGCCCCACCACTCCTGCTGCCTCTCCGAGATAGTCTTTAGCCCAGGCTGGCCTCAGATTTTGTATATAGCTAACCACCTCCAAAATTCTGGAATTCAGGCATGTGCCACTACACTGAGTCTATGTGGTGCTGGGATCCAAGCCAGGGATTTATGCATGATAGGTAAACAGCCTATCAAGAGAGATACAACCTCAGGCTTGGGTACCATTTTTTGTGTCCTAAGGCTAAGGCAAATTGCTTAATCTCAAAATCTGTTTCTTAACATGAAAAATGAAGCTAGTAATAATCCTTATGCCAAGTTTAACAGTAAATTTTTATTTAAAACACTTATATTTATTAAAAATTAACAAACACCTATAAAACACCTATATCCTATAACCTCATACCTATAAACACTTAATACCTAAGAACATCTAACCAATACTATTTTAACCCTCTTAAAAGGATATTAGGCCATGGGTCCTCAGGGCATCCTGGTTTGTAGTCAGTCTTCTATCTGCAACAACACCCTTATAGTAATTAGCAGCCTGGCTATGGCAGTCATGGCAGGCAGTCCCATCTTCAGCTTAAGTTTTAGGCTTTTTCTGGGCCTAGCTTTGCAGGTTCATGTTTATTTTAGGCCAGGTTAGGCCAAACTTTGCAGTTTATTTTAACCACTAGCATGTGGCCAGCTTATGAGGCCAGCCTGTTTTAACTGTTAAATTTGAGGTCAGCTTCCTCTGTCAGCCAAGACTCACTTTCATAGATTCCTCAGTCCATGCATGACCCACAGCCTAGTTTTCCTCACCACCAGCTTCTCTCATTCTTCCAGCACTCTCTAGCACCTGGACAGACATCTTTAGTGTCTAGTTTTCAAGCACTCTCTCTCAGCAGGTTCTATGCCATGCCTTTTCTTCCAGCCTTCTTAGGTTGGCTTATGGGATTTGCCCCAGGCAATTGCAGCCTAAAGGATGGCGAATGCCATACCTTGCTTCACTTCTCTAGCATGTGTTTCTTTTCTGTCTTCTCCATCTGTGGGGGAAAGAGAGAGAGCCACATAGAGCTCCCTGGTTATATGGGGCATAGTCTCGAGGTCTTTTCTGGGGTGTGTAGAAAAAAGGCTAATTAAATTATTTATCATTATTTAGATTATATTTAATTGGTTGGCCATGTTCATCCTTAACCTGCCATTATAAATGAGTACACAGACACCACATGGATTTTAACAAGTCTTGGCCTGAATTGTGCAATTTTAGCCCATCTAGGCTAGATCTTAATTCCATTTTTCAAATATGACCCCATATATACATACATCCCCTTGGACTGCTATTTTCCATGCTATGCTGATGTTTCAGGCCACATGGAATGATCTTCTTTAATCTACCCCATCGTGTGTCTCCTTCTTCCTGTTCCTGGCTTCTTCAAATCAACCTTTCTGTCTCAGAAGCCTGCACACCTTAGTCCTGCCTATCTCTGTCTTTGCCCAATCTCAGGCCTCAGCATTTATTTAACCAGTCAGAGACAATGTAAGTAACAGATAGCAAGCAGGACCAATTAGTTAACATTTAGAATGAATAACATCACCCCATCAATTCCCTCCTTTTGTCTAATAAAAAGGCTAAATTTTTTAACCATATAGTAATTGGTGGGGTTAGTGATAGCATTTTTGCAGCATAGGGATTTTGGAATAACAAAAGACAGGCCTCTTGGGTAAAAAGATATGAGATCCAGTTACATCTGGATATGATTGACATTGAAGGGTGTGCCTTGGAACAAGCCCGCCAAAAAGCTGATCATGAGACCAGATGATGCACTGTTGTGAGGGGCATACCCTACAACACCCCCCCCCCACACCGGGAACCATGGCAACAAGAGGCCAGAGTTTACGCCAAGATCTTTGCGATGCATTACGACACAAGGGATTTAAAGTCAGAAGCCCACATGGCCTCAGCAGGCCTCCCTGCTCATCTTGCAGAGAGGCTTTACCGTGTTCCACTGCTTATCACCATTTTGCACCGACCTGCTGAGAATCCATGCTGGGGGAGAAAGCAAATGGAACAGAAAAAGCTTTCCCTCTAAACCAGCGCATCAAAACAGCTGAAATTTCAGGACACTGGGACTGAGAGTCCACCAGAAGTTTTTTCCTTGGAGCTTTAGAACCTTGATATGGTGATTAGGACTGCAAAATCTTTAACCTTGGAATAATTGAGTCCTAGGACTGTGGAGGCAATTCTTGCTTGATTTAAGGACAGCCCCACTTCAATGGTCAAAACAGATTAAATTATAAACTGCCTTAAGATCTGACTAATGAAAGTCATAGACTTTAAGACTGAAAGATTTGGTGAAAATCAGCCATCCATACAGATCCATGTCCAGAGAATTAATCTAAGAGAATAACCTTTTGAGAAACTTTAGGTTAGTGTTAAATGTTGTTTTATAGGTATTAGCGTGTTTTAGATTAGGTCTTAGAGTTAGGGTTCGGGCTTTAGGATTTAGGAACTTTATAGATTAAATATTAGTTAATTGTTAAATGTTAATAAATATATGCTTGATAAATAAAATTTACTGTTACAACCTGCCTGATATATTTCAGAGGAACTGCTAGTCTTGGCTTTTGAATTGTTTCTTAAGGCAACTGTAAAGACTGTTAGGTATAGGTACTAAGTATGCACATGGGGGCTACCACAGAGAACCCACCAGACTTGAGAGATGAAAGGCTTTTGCTCTTATTATTTTGTCTTTTCAACCTTCTTTTCTGTTTTAAAGCCAACATTTAAAGAAGCTTACCACATCTGAAGCACTACAATAAATGATTAATTAGATCATTTTAACAAATTCTTGCAGGTCAGTGAAATAGGCTACTATACCAATTTATAGGTGAAGAAATTATGACTTCATCCTGAGAAAAAGCAAGTTATTGTATGAATTTATGGCTACAAATAATTTATAACTATAAAGAGACTATTAAAAAATAAATCAAGGCTGGGGAGATAGCTCAGCTAATAGTGTTTACTGCCAAGCATGAGGACCCGATTTTGATCCTCAGAAGCCACACAAAAAGGGTCAAGGATAATGTCATGTGCTTACAGGATCCCAACACTGGGAAATGAAGATGGGCAAATCCCTGGAGGATCTCTGGCTGGGTATCCTCACCTAAGTGTTGAGTTCCAAGTCTCAGTCAGGGACCCTGTCTCAAAGAAACAAATCAAAACAAACAAGCAAACAAAAAACAGGTAGATGCTACACACACACACACACACACACACACACACACACTTACATACTGACATCGAGTAATTTTTAAACAACACAAAGTATAAGCTAAAACACAATATTAAGAAACAGGCCAAAAACCTCCCCTTGGGACTCAGGGAACCCTGCAGAAGAGGAGGCAGAAAGGGTGCAAAAGCCAGAGGGAATGGGGGACATCAGAGAAACAAGTCCCTCTAAATCAACATGAACAAACTCATATGAACTCACGGAGACTGGGGCAGCATGCACAGGGCCGGAACAGGTCTGCACCAGATGGGGTCCTAGAGCTGAAAGAAGTAAACGTATGCTTCCATCCCTACCCCAGAAGCAATCTCCAATTGATAACAACTTGCAAATGAAAATTAGTTTTCTCCAAGGGAATCTCACTGGGGAAGCAAACCATTCTTAAGTGTAGGCCGCATGCTCAACAGTAGACAGACAACAGAAAACTAATTCAATGGCATCTTCAGAGGTTCCTTCTCTCATAATGTCATATCAGGGCTTTAAAAAATATCTTACTTTTTGTTTATTTTTATTTTTTCTGTGTTTTTACCATACGGGTCCTTTTGGTATATATTAAGGCTTCCAGTTTAGTGTTTTTGTTTTATGGCATTCCTGAGTGTGTGTGGACAAGAGGGTCTCTATGTCTATAACAGTTTCTTGTGCCATTTCTTCTTCCTTTTGGTGGTTTTGTTATTATTACTGCTATTGTTTTTTTCCTATTCTGATATGTTGGGTTGTTTTGTTTTATCTTGTTATATTTTTATTTTATTACTCATCACTTAGAAGCCTGTCGTTTTCTAATTATTGACAGAAAGGGGATAGAACTGGATGGGAGGAGATGGGAGGAGTAGAGGGGAGAAGAAACCATAATCAGGATATGTTGTATGAGAAAAATATCTATTTTCAATTAAAGGAGAAATTTTTTCTTAAAAAGAAAGAAACAACCTAACAGTATCATTTATAACTAAATGTTGGGGGATGAACTCTTTTTTAATTTTTTTTTTTTTTTGGTTTGGATTTCTCCGTGTATCCCTGGCTGTCCTGGACTTTGTAGGCCAGGCTAACCTTGAACTTACAGAGATCTGCCTCCCGAGTGCTGGGATTAACAGTATGAGCCACCATGCCTGGCAATAAACTCTTCTAAAAGAGTTCTACTTTTAATAAAAGTATTCTAGGATTTGAAAGCTATACTCAGAAAGTTCAACTTTGCTTATTTTGGGGATGAGATGCTATTGTGTGAAGCTGTGAAGGTGGACTCTGGATTGTGTTGGAGACCCCAAGATGTTAGAGGTGCCAGAGTCATGGGATACCTGCCAAGGAGAACTGTAGACTGGATGTGGAACCAAGAGAGAGAAGTGTGTACTAGTCAACAAATATGAAAGGAGTTGGAGATATGAAGAACGCTTTAACATCAGACATGGAGATGCAGAATTTGGAGTCTCTGCTGCTGGGTTTAAGTCTTGCTTTGGTCTAGTATTTCCCCACTATGCTCCCTTTCATCTCTTTTAGAATGGTAATGTATATTCAGTGTCATTGTATATTGGAAGTATATGATATGATTTTTTATCTTGATCTTACAGGGGGATATACTTAAGAGATTGCCATGGCTCTCAGAAGAAACATTTGACTTTTAAATAGTGGTGAGACTGTGATAGACTATGGGGACTTTTGAAGTTGGACCAAATACATTTCGCATTATGGTATGACTACAGGCCTATGAGGACTAGGAAATAGAATGTGGTGGTTTGAGTAGGAATGGCCACCACAGGCTCATATATTGATTGCTTAATCACCACGGATTGACACTACTTGAGTAGGATTAGAAGATTGGAGGCTATGGCCCTCTTGCAGGAAGTGTGTTCAGGGTAGGTTTTAAGGTTTCAAAATCTCGTGCCATGCCCAGTCCCTCTCTCTCTCTCTCTCTCTCTCTCTCTCTCTCTCTCTCTCTCTGTGTGTGTGTGTGTGTGTGTGTGTGTATCTGTCTGTCTCTCTGCCTAAAGATAAGATTGCAGTTCTCAGCTACTGCTCCAACATCATGTGATCATGTGTCCCATCATGCTCCCTACCATGATGAAAATGGACTAAACCTCTTAAACTCTAAGGAAGCCCCAGTTAAAAGCTTCCTTCTATAAGAGTTACCTTGGTCATGTTATCTCCTCACAGCAATAGAGCAGTGACTAAGACCTTTAAACAGTAACTAGCACCAATGCTTCTCAGATCATTCCATAAAATAAATAAGAAAAAAGTCCTACAAAAAACATTGTATGAGCCAATATTACCCTCATATCAAAACCAGATAAAAACAGAAAGAAAGAGGAAGTATTATGGGTCTAGTTATGGCTCAGCAGTTAAGAGCACTTGCTGCTCTTGCAGAGGACCTGACTGAATATGGTCCCCAGCATCCACATAGAAATGCTCACTCTCCCAGAAAACTCTTACATATGATGGAACACAGAAGAATACAGAGCTAGCATATAAAATTCACTCTTCCTATGTAGCACAAACATACTAGGAAATAAACAAGGAAACAATCCCATTAGCAGTTGCTTCAAACAATACCATGGAATTAACCTAATCGAGGAAGTGAAAAACCTCCACAATAAAAACTTTAAAATATTGAAGGAAGAAGCTGAAAACACTAAAACATAAAGGCATCCATGCTCACAGAAGAGTGGAATTAAGATTGTAAAAATGGTTATACTAGGAAAAGAAAACTACAAATTTAATAAAATCCCCATCAATATTCCCATGCCTGTCTTTATAGAAGAAAAAGATTCTTAAAATTAATGCACTTGTGAGTCAGCGCCTAGGGCATGAGAGTGGGAGAGCTGGCCCTTCCCCTCTCCAGCTGTAGTACTAGGGAAAGCTGGCCCCACTTCTTGCCTGGGCAGGGTGGGAGAGCTGACAGGCAGACCAACTCAGCTACCACCCAGGCCCAGATCCAGGATTTTGAGCTGACCCACCCTAACACCTACCTGATCTATGAGCTACTGGACCACATGAAGGGGCCGGTCCTGCTGAACCAACGCTACAGGATCTCCATGACACAGGGCAACCAACAGCAGGATATGCAAGAGGAGTACAACTGAGAATCCAGTCTTGATAGTATAACAGAAGTCAGAGACCTCGAGCCAGACCAATGGCTCATTGCGATGAGCATTTGCAAGTAAAGCTGTTTGGGCAAAAGGGTATACTGTGTGACACACTGCGACACACTTCAACTTCCACAGTGAGACTTTTCCATTTTTATTTTCTATTTTCTTTTATGAGGAGGTTACAAGAGGGCAGATATGGAAGAACTGGGAAATGAGTGGGATTGGGGTGCATGATGTGAAGTTCACAAAAAATTAATTAAAAATTATGGGAAAAAATAAATCCTATGCAAAATATTTATTAAAAGAAGAAGATGGAGGAGGAAGAGGAAGAAGAGGAGGAGGAGGAGGAGAAGGAGGAGGAGGAGAACAGCATCTTAGATACTATTTCCAGGGAAGAAATGGGACAGAGTCAGCAGAAAATTATCATACAATGGGACAAAGTCAGCAGGTGGCTAATCTTGCAGTGTCACACAAGGAGAACACAAGGTATTTCAGTAACATCATAAACCAAGCACACAGCAGCCTTGGGACTGATAATTCCAGTCTCTTTAGGAGAAAAGCCAAGTTCTTAGGAACCAAAAACCTTATCTCCTTCAAGTCCCTGGCCACCATCCCTAGACCAGTCTTGCCAAGTCTGACCCTGGGCAAAGACACAGAACTATGTTCCTTTTGTCCTTTCATTAGGGCCTCTGAGAAAGCCTTGGATGAGTCAGGCTCTCGATAGGAAGTAAAAAGTTTCTGCACAACAAAGGAAATAGACAACCTAGGATGTAATAAAATTCATACAGCTAAATATCAGAGTATTAATTTCGCAATACATAAAGAACTAAAAAAATAAATTGAGTAACCCAATGAATGTGGTAATAAAATGAACAGTCTCCATAAAATAAAACAACAATAAACACACAGTAAAAGCATTCAATGTCACTAACAATTATAGAAATGCAAATTAAAACTATGTGCAAGGATTAGAAGTGTATTCCAGTTGGTAGGATACTTACCTGGCATATACAAAGCACTGAATTTAATCCTCAATGTTTCATGAATCAAGTGTTATGGCACATGCCTACAATGCCAAATTTTTTGAGGTTAGAGACAAGAAGTCAAGGTCACCTACAGCTACAGAGAAAATTCAAGTCCATCCTGGGATACATGAGACCTTGTCACAAAAACAAAAAATACCCTATGTTCTCTCTCACTCTAGTCAAAATGGCAATCATTAGCAAAAATTATAAATAAATAAAAATAACAATCAATGCTGGTGAGGAAATAGACAAGGGGAACCTTATACACTGTAGGAGGGAATATTAACTAGCCCAACTACTATGTAAACTTGTATGAAATTTCCTGAAAACATTTAAAATCTACCATATAACCTGTGTATATCATTCCTAGTATTTATCTAAAAATTTTGAAGTCAACATATTACAGAGATATTTTCACAGTAATGTTTATTACAGCACCACTCCCAATAGCTAAGTTATGGGCCAACCTACATGTCCCACAGCAGAGAATCAAGTAAAGAAAACATGGTATGGACAAGAAAAATTTTATGTCATTTTCAATAAAATTGATACATCTAGACATGATCATATTAAGTGAATTGACTCAGTCTCCAACTTATAATTCAGAGGTTTTTATATAGAAAAATAAAATCATGTATGTATATATGACATGAAAACAGAAGCAAGACCATCTAGGAGAGAAAGTGGACTAGCAGGTGAAGAAATGGGAGGGAGAATCTGCTCATGCAATGTATACTTGGATGAGAATGTCTTTATGTAACACAGTACCATGGATGATGAATATACACAATGAAAAATATTTTAAACATATATACATTGTTAATCTTATTGTGAGTTAAATAATTACTGATATGTGATCATTGGAAATCCAATACAGAAACTGAAGAAGAAAGCTACTTGGTTTTGAAGGTAGACCTAATGATGATGTATAGGACTTGTCTGGTTAGTTAAGGCCATGGTTAAGATCAAAACTACAGACCACTTCATTCTGCTTCTTTGGTTTTTGTTGAGATGTATGAATTTGAGATGGAGTGAATGGGTTTGATTAAGACCTCTGTTTGTGGCCCTGCCCTGCCCAACATCCTGGGACCCTCCAAGCTGCTCTGAGCTGGGGGACAGTCTCTCCAATCTTCATCTTCCAGACCTGCACCTCCCTCCATTCCCGGCCTCTCACTCTCAGGACTACATAGGTAGGATTTGTCTCTTTCCCTGCCCCCACATCCCCTGCACCAACAGCGCTTGGTAACAGAGCCTGCTCGCCTGAGCTGAGAGCTGTGCCCCAAGCTGCACTCTACCTTCCCTGCCCCGCCTAGATGACAAAGCTCAATCCCCAGGAGCATCCAGCTCCATCCTTTGGATCCTACACCACTTCAGGTCTCCCTGAACCCCAGGACCTAGGGTAGATCTCCCTTCCCTTCCCCCCAACACTGCTCTGCCCTGCCCAATGCCCTGGGACCCTCCAGGCTGCTCTGAGCTGGGGGCGGTCTCTCCAATTGTCATCTTCCAGACCTGTGCCTTCCTCCATTCCCAGCCTTTCATTCTCAGGACTACATAGGACTACACAGGACTACATAGTTCTACATAGGCATACATAGAGCTACATAGGACTACATAAGAATACATACGACTACATAGAACTATACAGGACTACATAGGACTACAGAGGATTACACAGAACTACACAGCCTGAGCAGAGCGACAGGTCCCAGGATTATAAGGCCTCCAAACCAATGTTCCTTCCTTGACACCAAGTTCAGAAGGCCCCAGGAACAAACAACTAAGGAACATCAGATAGCAAAAGGCCAGTGAAAGAAAAGAACTGACAAAAGTCAGGGAAATGTGACTCCAAGCCCTGACTATAGCACCATGGCTGAAATACAAGAATATAATGACAAATCTATACTTATGAAAATGATAGAGGCCTTAAAGAATCTCAAGAGGCCACAATGCAACAGATGAAAGCAATGGAAAATTCCTTTAAAGACTTCTAAGTCTAATAAGAATAGGAAAGCGAGAAAGCTATCAAAGAACTGCTGGCAAAGACAACCAAATTGGAACAAGAAATATATAAAACAGTTCAAGACTTGAAATTAGAAGTGGAAACAATAAAGAAACCACAAGCAGAGACAATCCTGGAGGTGGAAAACCAAGGAAAGAGAGCAGAACTACAAAAATAAGTGTCAGCAATAGGATACAAGAGATGGAAGATCGAATCTGAGGCATGGAAGACTCAATTGAAGAAATCAATATAACAACCAAAATGAACAAGAAATCTAAAAAGTCCTCACTCATAACATCCAAGAAATCAAGGACTCAATGAAAAGATGGAACCTAAGAATTATAGGCTTAGATGAAAGAGAAGACTGCAGACTCCAAGGACCAGGAAACATTTTCAACAAAATCATAGAAGAAAACTTTCCAAACCTAAAAAAAGAGATGCCAGTAAAAACCCAAAAAGCATACAGAACCCCAAACAGATTGGACTGGAAAAGAATAGTTGAAACTCCAAAAATACAGAACAAAGAAAGAATATTAAAAGCTGTAAGAGAAAAAGTCCAAGTAACATACAATGGCAGACCCATCAGAATTAAACCTGACTTTTTCCTCAGAAACTTTAAAAGGCAGAAGGGCATGGTCTGATGTGCTATAACCCCTAAGAGACCACAGGTGCCAGCCAAGATTACTGTACCCAGCAAAACTTTCAGTTACCATAGATGGAGAAAACAAGATATTCCATGACAAAACCAAATTCAAACAATATCTACCCACAAATCCAGCTCTACAGAAGATCCTAGAAGGAAAATTCCAACTGAGAGAAGCCAAAAAAAAAAACAACAAAAAAAACAACCCACCAGAAACAAATAACTCTACTGCAGATAAGCCAAAAAGAAAGCACCCAAAGCACTACCACCACCTACATCAAAATAACAGATAATAACAAATGAGGATCATTAATATCCCTCAACATCAATGGACTCAACTCACCAATAAAAAAGACATAGCCTTATAGAATAGATCCCATTAAAAAGACCCATAATTTTGCTGCATACAAGAAACACACCTCACCAGCAAAGATAGTCTCTACCACAGAGTAAAGGGCTGGGGAAAGGGTTTCCAAGCAAATGGTCCCAGGAAACAAGCTGGAGTAGCCATCCTAATATCCAAAAAAATAGACTTTCAACCTAAATTAATAAAAAAAAAAGATAGGGAAGGACACTACATACTTGTCGAAGGAAAAATTCATCAAGATGACATCTCAATACTGAATATCTATCTATGCCCCAAACACAAGGTCACACACATTTGTAAAAGAGGATACTACTGAAGCTTAAACCATACATTGATCCCCACACACTAACAGTGGGAGACTTCAACACCCCACTCACAATAATGGACAAGTTATCGAGACAGAAACCAAACAGAGAAATAATGAGACTAACAGAGGTCATGAATCAAATGGAACTAACAGATGTGTATTGAACATTTCATCCAAATTCAAATGAATATATCTTCTTCTCAACGCCTCATTGAACCTTCTCCAAAATTGACCATATACTCGGTCACAACTCAAGCCTCATACAAGAAAACTGAAATAACACCTTGTATTTTATCAGACCATGATGGATTAAAGCTGGAATTCAACAACAACAGAAATATCAAAATGCTTACACATTCATGGAAATTAAAAAACTCTCTACTCAATGACTATTGGATCAGGAAAGAAATAAAGAAGGAAATCAAAGACTTCCTAAAACTCAATGAAAATGAAGGAACAACATACCCAAACCTATGGGACACAATGAAAGCAGTGCTACGAGGAAAGTTCATAGCACTAAGTGCCTTCAAAAAGAAAATTGTAACAGCTCATATTAGCAACTTAACAGCTAAACTGGAAGAGGTACAAAAAAAAGAAGCAAACACTCCCAAGAGGAGCAGAAGTCAGGAAATCATCAAATTCAGGGCTGAAATCAACAACTTAGAAACAAAAACAACAATATAAAGAATCAGTGAAACCAAGAGTTGGTTCTTTGAGAAAATCAACAAAATAGACAAACCCTTAACCAAATTAACTAAAAGGTAGAGGGAAAATACCCAAATCAACAAAATAAGACATGAAATGAAAGGAGAGAAATAACAACAGACATCGAAGAAATCCAAAGAATCTTTAGGTCTTTCTTCAAAACCCTAAGCTCGCAAAACTCACAAGCCTAAGCGAAATGGACAACTTTCTTGATAGATTCCACCTACCAAAGCTGAATCAAGATCAGATTAATAAATTAAACAGTTCTAAGACCCCTAAGGAAATAGAAAGAATCATTAAAAGTCTCCCAACCAAAAAAATCCCACGGCCAGATGGTTTCAGCACAGAATTCTACCAGACATTCAAAGAAGAGCTAATACCAATACTTTTTAAACTCTTCCACAAAATAGAAACAGAAGAAACACCGCCAAACTCATTCTATGAGGCCACAGTCACCCTGATACCTAAACCACACAAAGACTCAACAAAGAAACAGAATTTCAGACCAATTTCCCTCATAAACATATATGCTAAAATACTCAACAAAATACTTGCAAACCAAATCCAAGAACACATCAAAAGTATCATACACCATGATTCATCCCAGGAATTCAGGGCTGGTTCAACATATGAAAATCTATTAACATAATCCACCACATAAACAAGATGAAAGAAAAAGAACACATGATCATCTCCTTAGATGCTGAAAAAGCATTTGACAAAATCCAACACCCCATGCTAAAAGTCTTGGAGGGAACTGGCATGGAAGGACCATACCTAGAAATAATAAAGGCAATATACAGCAAACCAGTAGTCAACATCAAATTAAATGAAGAGAAACTTAAAGCATTTCCCCTAAAATCAGGGACAAGGCAAGGATGCCCACTCTCCCCATACATCATCAACATAGTACTTGAAGTTCTAGCCAGAGCAATAAGACAACTAAAGGAGATCAAGGGGATACAAATCAGAAAGGAAGAAGTTAAATTATCCCTATTTGCAGATGACATGATAGTATATGTAAGTGATCCCAAAAATTCCACCAGAGAACTCCTACAGCTGATAGACTCATTCAGCAAGATGGCCTGATACAAAATTAACTAAAAAACATTGGTAGTCCTTCTTTACACAAAAGATAAATGGGTTGAGAAAGAAATTAGGGGAAAAACACCCTTCACAATAGCCACAAACAATATAAAATACCTGGGGGTAACTCTAACCAAGCAAGTGAAAGACCTGTACAAGAACTTCAGGTCCCTGAAGAAAGAAATTGAAGAAGATATCAGAAGATGGGAAGATCTCCCATGTTCATGGATAGGTAGGATCAACATAATAAAAATGACCATCATTCCAAAAGCAATATAAAGATTCAATGCAATTCCCATCAAAACAGCAACACAATTCTTTACAGACCTCAAAAGAATAACTCTCCACTTCATATGGAAAAACAAAAAACCCAGAATAGCTAAATCAATCCTGTACAATAAAACATCTGGTGGTATCACCATCCCTGATTTCAAGGTATACTACGGAGCAATAAAGACAGCATGGTACTGGTATAGAAACAGACAAGTTGATCAATGGAATCAAATTGAAGACCCATAATTAAACCCACACACCAACACTTAATTTTTGACAAAGAAGCCAAAACCATACAATGGAAAAAGGACAGCATTTTCAACAAATGGTGCTGGTCTAACTGGATGTCAACATGTAGAAGAATGCAAATAGACCCATATCTATCACCTTGCACAAAACTTAAGTCCAGGTGGATCAAAGACATTAACGTAAATCTGGACACACTAAATCTAATAGAAGAGAAATTGGGGAGAAGCCTGGAATTTATTGGCATAGATGACAACTTTCTGAACACCATAGCTCAGGCCCTAAGATCAACAATTAATAAATGGGACCTCATGAAACTGAAAAGCTTCTGTAAGGCATAGGACACTGTCATTAAAACAAAATGGCAGCCTACAGATTGGGAAAAGATCTTCACCAACCCCACATCTGACAGAGGGCTACTATCCAAAATCTATAAAGAACTCAAAGAATTAAACACCAGCAAACCAAGTAGCCCAATCAAAAAATGGGAAACAGATCTAAACAGAGAATTCACAAAAGAGGAATCTAAAATGAATGGAAATTATTTTCCTTGCTTTTCTTTTCTTCTAGATCAGGCTGGACTTGAACTCCCGGTCCTCCCACATACACACTCAAGTGCTGAGATTTCAGATATGTACCACCACATCCAGCTAAACATGTAGAATTTACTACCCAGTAAATACTACAGCATTTTAAGTCAATATTGAATGACTGTTCAACTCTACTGAGTACAAGTGAAGACCCCACTATTTAATCATACAATTTGATACATTCTGTTATGCATATTCACTCACAAAACTACACCACAATCAAGATGATAAATAACATATCACTTCTAAACACTTGTATTCCTTGGTAGAACCTCCTTCATATCATTTTCCATCCAAACCCCCCCCCCCCAATCACACTGGCCCATGATCTACTTTCTGACAGATTGGGAAGCCTTTTCTAGAATTTCATATAAATGGAATTATGCAGACTGTAACCTTTTGCTTCTTTAATTCAGCTTATTGAGGATTTACCCATGTTTTTGTATGCATCAAAATATATCAAGGAAGTTGGTCTTTATAATGACATTAATCAAAATGTCAATAGGTCAAAAACTGTTTCATAACCCTTCACACAGTCCAATGATCTTAGACAAGTTCAGACAAACTTTAAAGAAATGTCTAATATCTAGTTTTCAAAATCTTAGAGCATTGGGGAGGGGAAATGACAAACTTCCAATTTTTCTTAATGAAGTTAGCACAACCGTGGTCCATACCCCTAACAAAGAGGCAAATACAAATACTCCTTCTAGAATACAAATAATTTTTAACCAAGATTTTCATAATTAAAAGGGGACAATACTTGCAGATGTGGTTGCTCTGTGTCACATGTGTATCAATAGGTGGCAGAGAGGACAGAGGCTATGTCTACATTCAGTGCTCTGACCTATGAACATCTGAATGAATAGTAGCCTAATATTCCCAGAAAAAATCAAGCCTAAGACCACCACCAGTTCGGTGCCAAGGGGCCTGGACAGGAAGCTAGCCTGTGGCAACCACCAGTCCAGCACCAGGCAAGCCCAGATGGGCTCCCAGGACAGGAAACAAGTCAGAGATTAGAAGAACCCTGTCTGGAAACTAGGCAGATGGCCACTCTGGAAAGCTGGGCAAGGAGCAAGCCAAGTCAACCTCAGGTACCATAGGGCCTGGACAGGGAGCTAGCCAGAGATGAACACCAGTGTGGTGCCATGCAGGCCAGGGGGTTAGACCATGCTGAAGATGACCTTTGCTAGGCACCATAATGATGCGCATTGCAATGCACAAGTGAGACACAGCACTCCTGAGATCCCTCGTGAGACAAGCCCAGACACTCAGAGACCCAAGGCACCACCAAGTGGAGCAAGTGGTGGAGAAATGGAAGAGAAAGAGAAACAGAAGGATGTGGACACAATGTAGAGAGGCTGAACTGGAGACTTGAGTGTAGTGAGGAACAACCTGATGTGAGTAGCAGTGATACTACCTAGGACCATGGACCTGCAGCAGCAGGGGTTCATCACCACCAAAAGACAGATGGACTTACCTGGTCTGAGCTGCCACTCAGGGACATGTTGATGTCTGAGGGCTGTGCAGAACTGGCCCACCTCTCACTTGGGCATCATGAAAGAAGTGGCCCTAGAGGCATGAGAGCTAACCTTGCCCCTAGCTGGCTACAGTACTCAGGAGAGCACACCCTGAACATTTCAGGAGATGTGGGTGAACTGGCCCCAAGGATGAGAGCTTGGGAGAGCTGGCCCTACCACTCATCTCCCTGTGGTGGCATGGACAAGAGAGAGATACTCTTCTCTCCCTCACCCCTCCTCACTCATAGCATGTGGGAGACCTGGCCGTGTGGTCATGAGAGCAGGAGAGCTGGCCATATCTTTTACCAGTTGCAGCACTTAGGAGAGCCGGTCTTGCACCTTGCCCTGGCAGCACAGTACAGCTGGCCCTGGATGTGGGGGTTGTGGGTGAGCTGGCCCCAAGGGTGTGAGTATTGGAGAGCCAGCCCTGCCTTTTGTCTACTTTGCAGTGATATTGGTGAGGGAGAGATCCCCTCCCCTTCGTTTTACCCTCACCATCAGTGGCGAAGAGATCTGACCCCAATAGGGTCACAAGAGCAGGAGAGCTGTCCCTGCCCCTCACATGCTGCAGCACTCAGGAAAACAGGCCCTTGTACCTTGCCTGGGCAGCATAGCAGAGCTAGCCTTAGATGCGGGAGTTGCAGATGACCCAGCCCCAAGGATGTGAGCCCAGGAGAGCTGGTCCTGACACTTGTTCACTGAGTAGTGGCATTGGCAAAGAAGAGATCCCTTCCACTCTCTTTTGCCCTCAACACAGTTAGCAGGCAGGAGAGTTGGCCCTGATGGGGTCATGAGAACAGGAGAGCAAGTCCTGCACCTTACCTGGGGAGCACAATAGATTTGGCCCTGGATGTGGGAGTTGCAGGCCCAGAATCAGGGCCCTTTGACCCTCCAAGCTAGAATGTTGACTGGCTTGATCTAGTGTAGGTCTTGTTCCAACAATCAAAACTACAGTGTATTCACATCTACCCCATGGATGAATTTCTCGAGTACATGAAGAGGCCAGTTCTATAGAACCAAAACTACAGGATCTTCATGACACAGGGCAACACAGGATATCCGAGAACAGTCCCAGTGAGATTCCAGTATTGACAAAGTAGCAGAAGTCAGAGGCCTCATACCAGTCCAAGGAGTTATTGTAATGAGCATTTGCAAGAAAAAAGTGTGGACAAAAGGGAATATTATGTAACCTGAAGCAACAAATAAATAAATTTATTTATTTTTAAAAAAGGAATATTATGGAACACACTGTGGCCACACTACAGCTTCCACAATGAGAGTTTTTTCTTTTTATTTTCTTTAAAATTTTTTTTTTCTCTGTTAGTGGAGGTTGCAGAGGTAGAGGGCAGGCCTGAGGGGGGAGGTGGGAAATAAGTGGGATCAGGATGTACAATGTGAAATTCACACACACACACAAAATAAATGATTAAAAGTAAAAGAAGAAAAAAATAAAAGTGGAGGATATATAGACCATCTGCTCCCACCCTCATTGTGAACACCAATGAAAATTTTAAGTAAAACATTACCAACTTAAAAACAACAGAGGTTAAATTTCATTAAAACAAAGGATGATATTTTAAAAAAAAAGGGCGGTAATGGAGACGTACCTTGAAGTAATAAATAAATGTTTAAAAAAATTGATGTCATTCATTAAAGAATTGAAAGGGATTGTTTTAAAAGGATTTCTCAAAAGTCATCATTCATCCATTCATCCCCAATTCAAATAAACAAATCTTTGTGAACTAAGAAAAAAGCACATTTCCTCAATCTTATGATTAGTTGTAATTTTTATCTCTTTGTATTCAAAGTATTGTGCAATGAATGTATTATCAAAGGATAAATACCATTCCACTGTAAATTTTACAATATAGTTTTACTTTTAAAAGAATAGCATACATGCATCCAATGTATTTTGATCATAGTCACCTCCCACTCCTTCCCCTAACTCCTCCTGGATTCACTCTCTCTACCAGTCCAACCCCTTTCCCAATTTCATGTCTTTTTTTTCATAACACATTGAGTCAGTCCAATTTGTGATGTATATACACCAGTGTGGAGCCATCCACTGAAGTGGAACCATCCTACCAGAGGTCATATCAAAAGAAAGAAAAGAGAAGAGAAGAGAAGAGAAAGAAGGAGAGAAGAGAGGGAGGGAGGGAAGGAAGGAAAAAGGGAAGAGAAAAAGCCATCAACTCTCCCTCCACTAGAATCCATCAACTCTTAATGACCCCTCAGCTAGGGATGATAACTTTTGAGCACCCTTTGACCCTCCAAGCTAGAATGTTGACTGGCTTGATCTAGTGTAGGTCTTGTTTCAACAACCAAAACTACAGTGTATTCAAGTGGTATTTATTTTTGTGTCCAGAATATACTCATTAGCTCTAATCTGTTCCAACCTATGACTCTTATAATCTTCCAACCCACTCTTCCCAATTTTCTGAGTTTGAGGGGAAGGGATATGATACAGATGCCCCATTAGTAGCTGAGCACTCCGCAGCGATTCACTCTCTGTGCTTTAACTAGTTGTGAATTTCTGCATTAGCCACCATCCAACGCACAAAGAAGCTTCTCTGATGAGAGCTGAGATTTGCACTAATCTATGGTCATAGTTGTATACTTAAAGAGCAATTTGATATCATCCATTCAGTATAAATATGAGTAGTAGCTTCACCCCTAGGGCCTATGAGCTTCTTTCTCAAGGATTGTTCTTAGCTAGAGCTACAGTACCAAGAAGAAAAAGGTTGTAGGTCTGAGTGACTCTCTCATGGCTTATAGGCAGGTGTTGTAAAGGCCATTGAGGCTCTTCAAGTTCCTGTTTATGCCATATTGACTCAAGAGCCTGGTGTAACAGTGAGTTGTGACAGAATTTTGATAACCAGAGGAGACAATTGCCAATAGAATATCATAAGCAAACCATTTGTATCTTTCATTTATTTAATGTGTATATGTGCACCACATGCATACAAGTGTTGGGGTAGTGTTAAGCATTCTAAATGTTAATTGGTCCTGTTTGCTGTCTGTTACTTTTACTGACTCTGATTGGTTAAATAAAATGCTGAGGCCTGAGATTGTGCAAAGATGGAGAAAGGTGGGACTTCCTGGGATTAGAGCAGGAAGCCTGTGCTTTAGACAGAGGATTCAACATTCCAGCCAGCAGCAGGAAGAAGAACATTCCAGACAGGAGCAGGAGGAAGAAGAAGACACATGCCATGGATTAGAAAAAAGAACCTCATTCCACATGGCCTGGAACATCGGCTAGTGTGGAGAATAGCGGTCCAAGGGGACGCATGTATATATGGGGTCATATTTTGGTAATAGAATTATGAACTAGCTTAGATGGGCTAGGATTGCACAATTCAGGCCAAGGCTTGTTAAAATCCATGCAGTCTCTGTGTGTTCATTTTTAATGTCTGATTAAGGATTAGCTGCTGAAACAACAAATAATATAAATAGTGGTTAAATAGTTTAATTAGCCATATAATTTTTTAACATACAAGTGCCTAGCATGGCTATAAGAGGGTATCTGATCCCTTAAAGCTAGAGCTACAGAAAGTTGTAAGCTGCCTGATATGGGTGTGGGAACCAAACCCAGGTCTCAAGAGCAAGTGCTCTTAACTGCTGAGCTATCTGTCCAGTCCTCTACTTGTATGTTCTTGTTCATTTTAATTATTTTGTTTCTCCCTCAAATGATGCTATTGCCTCTAATTTCTTCTGATCTTTTCAATAAGGGTGACAACCACCCTTTTGTTTTCATTTAAATTCACAGAGCTTTACTAAGAAGGTCAGAAAAAAAAAATGCAAGATTCATACAAGTTTGGGTTCTGATTTAAACCAGATGTTTGCTAAGGACTTTAAGCTGATTAATTTCTAAGTGCAATTTGGTACAGATATAAGATTCACTGATGTAATATCATTCTTTGTCATTATTAACCAGATTAATATTTGAACCTTTTTTTCTTAATGACGTGCTATGTAAAGTCTAAATAATTTATGTGCATGAATGCTTTGTGTTCATTATAAAGTTTTAATATGGCATTGTAATTGTACCATCTGCACTTTGGATATCCAGTGTCACCTTCATCAGCTACCAAGATACTTTCCCAAGGTACTGTGCCCAGTTAATATATGCCACATTACACACAGCTATGCATATATTATAAAAATAAAGACAACAGGAAGAGTGACCAAACTGTGGCTTATCTCTGGAAGACAATATTTTCAAGTTTTTTTTCTTTTTTGTGTTTTACTTTCTTATTCACTCTCATATACACCCACTAAAAATATGAATGCTACTTTCCCTTACAACAACAAAATATTACTTGGAAACTTTGTAATTCTGTGTGTGTGTGTGTGTGTGTGTGTGTGTGTGTGTGTGTGTGTGTGTGGTTGTTCTTGTTTTTAAGAATTGACTCTCCCTATTGGGAACATGAGACTTTACCTTCATCAGCATGCCTATTTCTGTCTATAGGCCTATGTGCCTACCTCTGTGTGGTTTTTGTCCCTCTAATGTCTTACATGATTTTAAATGTTTTAAAAAGGCTCTCCTTCGAGTGCACTCAAACTCTATCATTTGAAATGTTAATCTTGCCTGACAGTCATTATCCATTTATTCTCTCACATCCCCCCCTCCATGTTTTTAATGCCCAATGATTGTATTTTATACTTCTGTTCAGCCTATATAATCATTGGCACTTGCAACTACTGACTGTTGTTATACCATCCCTGATAGCCCAGGAACAATCTTCAAAGAATACAAATTTATTTGTATGGTACTTATAGGGCAGAGGCTGGATACTGGGCTTCCTGAACTAATATTAACATGCCAACAGAACCATCCCTAAGGGAGAATGCTTCTGTGCCTTTTCCACTTTGTATAGGCCACCTACATTCTTTACCTGTGGCTCCTTCCTCTATAAAAGACAAAATTAGAAGACAAGTCCTTCTCACATTGCATCCCTCTGACCTCTTTTACTTCCTTCTTCCATTTTTAATGACCTTACGATTGTATGTAGATCACCCAAATGATTCAGGATAATCTCCCCTTCTTAAGACTTTTAACAGAGTCTCAAGATTGTAAACCACCAGGCTGGTCTCAAATTCACAATACACCTGCCTCAGCATTCCACATTTTAATTGAATACGTCTGCAATGTACCAAACTTTCATGCTTCTGGCAACTAATATATTAACATCGTTGGGTGGCCATTATTCTACCTTCTATGTTTATCATGTGTAAAAGAAAATCAGAATATACCAACCCATAGTTAATTTTGTCAGGGGGAGGACACTTAATTATTCAAATGAAAAGTGTAAACAATGGAAACTTTACTGTTTTTACTGGCATTACAGTCTGAAATTGAACCATATTAGTTAGCTATATTGAAATAAGAGAAAATCTTGGGATTGGAAACAACGAGAAGAGAGAGAACTACCACATATAAAACCATCAATTCTTCTGTGCTGGGCATCTAACCCAGGGCCTTCTACATGCTAAGCAAGCTTTCACCCACTGGGCTACATCCCCAGCCCAAATCTGTTCACTGTTAAGATATAAACAGAAACTACAAAAGCAAGCTTTGTACAATCTTTCTACACACTGTTGTACTGCAGAATTCAGGAACCACCATACTACTACACAGCAGCTTGAGCGTACAGCATTTAATGGACTGGTACATTAACTAAGAAGGAGTAGCTGGAAGGACTGTATTGGAACATACTGACTGTGAGTTCTTATGACCTATAAAACAAAGTATCCACAGAGTCATTACACCTGTCTGTGGGGAAAATCAAAACTCTTGGGCCAGCAAGATGGCTCAGTGGGTAAAGACACTTTGCCTCTAAGCCTGAAGACTAAGTTTGTCCCTGGAACCCACTATGCAGAAAGAGATCCAGCTCCTAAAATCTATCCTCAACCTCCACGTGTGCCTCAGCATGCACACACATGTACACACACACACACACACACAATACACAATAAATGTAATCTTAAACATTTTTAAATATTTATTTAAAAAAATAAGACTCTTCTTTTTGAAAACCCAAACTGGAAACAACACTATACTTGTAAGATTCTTTGAGCCTCTTCCAGAACTGCCCTAGCCATTTAATCTTATCAACTTAGCTTTGTATCTTTTCTGACTCCAGGACAGGAGATTGATGTTTGACATACTCAAGTCATACCCAGCATGCGCCAACTCTCTGATTCGAGTTTTTGAAGTGTTTATGCCTGAGTCTAAAACCCTAGGATTTTCAAGTATTTGTGAGAGGCTGATTTTTTCTTCTAGAAGGCAGTCTATTTTACCATTAAACTTTTTCTCTGACAAGATCATATTCTTGTCAGAGACAAGAATATGACAAACTTCTGTACCTCCCCCTCAGTGCATGCAAGAGAAAGCAGCCTCTCTTTAATGTTTGCATAGGTTTTTTGGGGGGTACAGTTATTGGAAAGGTCTAGGATTTTAGCTCCTGGGTCACATACAAGAAATGGTAGATCCTCTTTAAGTTGAATGTTGACCATTTAAATTCAATGTTCGTTTTCACCTGTTTCATGCTCTGAATTAAGATGGAAGGATTTTTAGAGAGTATCTTCCTGACAAAATCTGTGGGGTTGTTGTGACCTAAGGACACACTGGTCTCCTGCAAAAATTCAACCATTTGTTTATTCAAACTCAGACTACTGGAGAAGGTTCTGGGAGCAGTGGTCAACAGTCGGCAGAGGCATTTGTGAGTCATTCCAACTGAACAGAAGAATTTTATATTATTCTTTAAGTTTAGGTTGTTATCAGACCGAAAAAAGGACTCAGGAGAACACTACAAAATATTTGTGATTTCAAGGTCTGATGCCATAATCTTTCTCCACAGATCTCACCATTTTGAAAGAGTTTCAGGAGTGTGTGTTATGACTCGTGGGTATCTTGATATGATGCTACCAATCACTTTGTCACTAGCTCCTTTGGATAGAAGGAATATCTTCAGCTCCTGCTTGTTTGAAACCATCCTGTTAAAAACTCCAGGCTGTCGTCTCCTTGCCATGTCAGTATCAACTCCCATGGTGAATAAGTTGTTCAGTAGGTCCTCATTCTCCAAAGGCTGTCTGTCTTTACTGTCATGTTTTACATTAAAAGGCCTAAATTAAATCGATTTGAGGAAAATTTCTGCTGCATATTGGAGCATCCAAACTCTTCAACCAAAGAGAAAGTCCCTTCTCATACACCAGATATTTCTTGATGCCATAATCACTGGATAGCACAAAGTTTTTCAAATGCTGTATAAAATAACATATAATGTTAACCTATAATAAGAATGCCTATGCTAAATAGCCAATGACAATATTACAATTCTTTAAATAGGAGGGGCCTTTCCAAGAGAAATCACCCATCCCTCCAGTTTCCTGGCTGTACTCAACCCTGCCTCTCTGCTTCTGCTGGATACCTATGGCCTTAGGGTTCTACCACTTTCAACATAAAGAGAAGCAGAATAGCTGTCCCCAAACTGTCCTGCCCTTATGTTGTTCTTTTTATTTAACTGTACCTGTTCTGACTATCCAGAGTCCACTCTCCTCTCCATCTCTCATCTTGTTTCTTTGGTTTCTGGCATCTTTGGTTTGTTCCTAATAAATGGCACTTTCACTACCATCTTGCCTTTCAACTTGCCACATGTCTGAACTGACCTTGCCTGTAGACACTAGATTTCTTTGTTTCTGCCCACCTTGTTCTTAAACTCTAAATGTAGCTAGCCCTGAAAAACAACAGATTGTCTAATTTCCATCTTTAGTGTCTTTTTTGATTTATAATATCCTCTAAATGGATCACATTAGCTTATACAAATTAATTAGTTTTTACAAATCTCTGGATGACAGCTACCAAGATCAATCTCACCCTCAGTATACCAAATTTTTTCTTTGATTGCAATGCAGTAATTCTAAACTAATTTCCATCTTCACAATTATATAGCTAGGGGGCTGAAGTATAACTCAGTGGTAGATCAGTGGTGTGGCATATGCTTAGCATGCATTTTTTTAAACCAAAAAGAATGAAGGTTCTAACTTGTACAATTCAACCTTTTCCATTCCAGACACTCATGGGTGACCTCTGCTGGATAAAGGACTAAACACTAGCAGATTACAACCAGAGAAGTTTTATAAAGAGCTTTATAAGTTACCACACATATATTAAGCCTTTCAGCTTGAAGATTACTACACAAGACCATTCGCTGTCTTCATATGAATTAGCACAATGTTAAACAGATAATCATGCCACAGAATATTTGAGAGAAAGTCTTAATACTGATAGTCCAGAAATAAGCAAAAAGTACGCCAAGGCTCCTAACAAAAGGATAAAAAAATTATTAAAGTTTCTGTTAGATCTGTCACAAGTAGATTTTGTTTCTCTTTATATAACTTATCCTCCAAATAAATATCTTCTAAATGAATCAACATGTTCAAAACTGAACTGAGCATGTATACAGCCCCCAAACTTGTCCTCCTCTGATTAATCTCATTTGAGAGAAGCACACATGAGTGTTTTGCTTTTTTCTTCTTCCTACAATCATCAAATCATGCATTCAACTTCACTCAAAAGCAGTAACAAGGGGCTGGAGAGATGGCTCAGCGGTTAAGAGCACTGCGTAGTGCTCTTCCAAAGGTCCTGAGTTCAATTCCCAGCAACCACATGGTGGCTCACAACCATCCACAATGTGATCTGGTGCCCTCTTCTGGAATGCAGGTGCACATGCAGCACTCATATGCATAAAATAAATAAAATAAATCTTTAAAAAAAAAAAGCAGTAACAAAGCAATGTTGTTCTGAACATCCCCATCCACTCTAGTCTCCTTGTCTTTGTTGTCTTCTCATTATTTTTAATGGCACAAGTAACAGATTTCATATATATATATGAAATGTATCATATATATATGAAATGCATCATATATATATGAAATGCATATGTATATATGTAATAGATATCATATTCCCATATCATATATCATTAAAATATATCACATATATATACATCCTCTTCCCTGTCTTTTGCTTTCATGTCACACACATGCATATACATATATAACTTATATCAATCTAAATCCTACATTAAAAACACATCCTATTGTTTTTCCTCATAATTCTCTTATTCTCCTGTCCCTTTCTTGTTGGATTCCTTCCTCAACAACAGTCATTCTACTTTTATATCAAACTCATGAGCACACACACACAAACATAACTTTCTGAGTCTTATTTGTTTTGTTAAGCTGTCTTTTCTTTCAGAAAGGGACATGTTCTTGAATCCTTGCTGTATTGCAAGACCTTGTATAAACACAATCTCCTTTTTATAACAGATTGTTGAGCTGAATTTGCAACCTGTGGCAAGGTGACTAAATAACCAATGCAAGTTTTTAAAAGTAAATATCGAATAATTGACTTCAATCTTTCTCTAAAAATAAACCATTTTCTTAAGGAATGTTAGATTCCTTAGATTCCCAAATATCATGGAAATCTCAGTGATTGTAACTAGTGAAGTCTAAAGAGAAAGATTTATGTCCCCTTCTGTCCCACAGTTGGACAGCTGTCGGGATTAAAGAAAACAGCAAATAACTGGCATTAGGGTACCACAATCCGGCTAATCTGTGACATTGCATTTAAGTGCAGAGATTTTTACACACCTACATTTCTACATCGTATCTGTCATAACATAAGAGATTTTGGATCTCTCCAGAAAAGGTAAGGGGGCAGATGTTTCTACCACCACCCCTCCAATCCGGAAAATAAAAAGGTAAAATACGACCAGCGTAGTAGAGAGTAAAGAGATCTTGGTTAAGACACCTCCGCATCACTTTTGTGAGATGCACTACCTCCTGCAAACTAAACACTTCTCAGTTATAACAAAAATAAAATGGCAACGAAATGCCCACCTCCACGCACGCTAGCAGAAAGGTAGCAGAATGTTTTTGAAAGAACAAAAACTCCAGTCTCTCATCCTGGCCTGTCCAAGTTCTTACCCACCCCCCTCTGCTGTAACAAGCTCATAAAAGTAAAATAATAAAGAGAGCCTAAACACCTAGCTTTCCCTCCCTCAGAGGCCTTGAGTGGCCATTTGGACAGAGCCATAAATAAAGAGCTCTCCAAAGTACTTAATGCTTATACAACGTGGCTATAGCTCTACTGAGCCCCTCTCAATGAGGCTCTCCCTATGCGCAAGGAGGACTGACCTCCACCCCAGACCAGGACATGAACCTCTTGGTATGCCCAGGCAAGACTAACCCTCACCCTGGACCATAAACTATCTCAAACACCTCTCTGGGAAATTGTGAGGATTGCCTTGAGAGGGCTGTTAAGATTGTTTTATGGCTTGTTAATCATGAAATCAGAGGACTCTCTAAGCTCATCTTACAAGGCCAAATGTGATTCTGTATGTTTAGCTCACCTCCCTAACTGCCCACCCCCTCTTTGGCCTAGCCCTTAAGAACGTCAAACTTTCCAGGTTCGGGACCATTCACAGACTCCCTGGATGGACAGCATGTGATGGACCTTGCCATGGCTCCTACCCCCAATTAAAGATCCTTTTGCTTTTGCATCGAGTTGGAGTCTTCCTGGCCTGTCCTATGGTTTTGTGAACTGGGCATAACATTTTAACACCAGAACTCATTTCACATACATTTTCTTAATTCCCTACATACAAAGAACGTAAGGGGCGTGCACTGTCCCTAAAGTAATAAATTCTGACACGATGCCGAGCTGCCTTTCTCTATGAAGTGGAGAGGACCTAATGAGTCTAAACTTTAAACCACCGTGATTCCTTATCACGGGCTCTTCTTTCCCTCGGGGCAATTCCGCAATGGCCTTTAGCAATCGCACTGTCCAGCGGCGACAATGCGACCTGCTTAAAAACTCTACAGCAGCTCCCCAACCTCGGCCGGAACTGTACATTGTATTCGCGTTCTGTACCAAAGCTCGAGGTAGACACCTTCCACTTCCGCCTCTAGAAACCCGGCAGGCATGGGAGAGCGGAAGTAAAGACTAACGTCCGGCCTCCGGCGCGGCGCAGAGATGACGCCACAGACTCTGCGCCTCCTGGCGGCGGTCCCTAAATCTTTGCTAGTCTCACCGCTGGAGCTCAGCAGGGGGCGTCAAGAGACCGTTATGGATGCCGGAACTCGCCAGTGGAGCTGGTTCTGGACCACAGGACTTTGTGGCAGCTTCACAGTTGCCGGGGTGAGTGAGTATCCTGCCTGTACCAAGGAACAGGTTCGGTTTTTAATCTGTCTCTTCCTCTTAGTTTGCTTTATAGACCTTTTTTTTTTTTGAAAATTCTTTTGTATTTTTCTGTTTGTTTTGGTGTTTGTAAGAATAAAAATTTCTCTTTGGAAATTTAAATTATTAATAGTTTACAAGGAAAGTGAAACTATTGACCACAGTTCTTTCAGCTTTAGGGGGGAAGACTTGAAAAGTATTCCTTACCTGTAAATATTTACTGAGTGCCTGTGCGTTCCAGACCTGTTTCACATGCATGAATATAGAGGAAGGCAAGACACAACCTCTGCATTTAAGCAAACTGTGATCAGGTATTGACTGAGAAGATTAAATGATTCAATCTGATAGTTCTTCAAGAGCTAATTCAAAGGGCCAAGACATCATTTCAGCAAATGAAGTTGAAAAGTGGCTTATCTGAACAATCCATCTTTCTGTAGTGAGGTTGGCTTCTATAGCCCCAGGCTCCTGAGCTCCTTAGCCAGCTGGTCTGGCTAATGATGACCCTGGGGTAGCAACACCTTCCATCTACATTTCTCCATCCCCATTTGTAAAACAGCCAAATTAGTTCTAGAAACTTTCTGAGAAGAAAACTACTTTCCCAGAAAAGATGCTATTCAACTCTCTGGTCAGCAACACCTTGGAGTAAAGTGGCAAGAGTGAACTGTCTCCAAAACCAGCACTGCACTGGAGATCAGCAGTGGTGACATGGGATTCCTTGCAGCCTGAAGAAATGGGAAAACAAAACTGCAGCTCTCTCAAGCAGTTCGTATGGGTTTTCACTAGAACCCAGAAGTCCCAAGCTTCTGTTCTGAACCTCAGCTGCCTCTTCTGTAAATGCAGTAGTTTGGTCCCCCACCCCCACCCCTTCTTGTGGTTGATCTTGGTTGTCCACTGTTGATTAGGTTGAGAGATGCATAAGAGATTAGGAAATCTTCCTGTGGGAAGTGCTTGAGAGGGTATCTGTAGAGAGGAGAGGCAAGTGGAACAAGAAGTAAGGGGGGGGGGGAAGAATGCCTCCATGAATGTGGGCAGCATCATCCAATGGCTGAGAGCCCAAATGGAACAAAAACAAGAAGAGGAAGTCCACCAGTATAGGCTTGCCCTCTGCTCTGTTTCTCAGCTGCCATGAGGTAAGCAGCTGCCTATCCTATGCTCTTGTCACCATGATGTTGTTTCTACCTTGCCACCAATAGAGTCAAGTGACCATAGACTGATACCTCTGAAATTGTTATCCAAAATCAACCTTTCCTCCCCTAAGCTGTTATTTCTCAGGTGTTTTTCACATGACCAGAAAAGACTGCTATGGTTTGAATCTGAAACGTTTTCCAAGAGTTCATGTTTTGAACATTTGACCCCAGCTGGTAGTGCTATTTGGGAAATTTCTATAAATTTTGGAAGACAGGGCTTAGGGGATGGAAGAAAATTACTGGGGTTGGAGGAAATCCTTGGGGTGTGCTAACCCTGGGCACTGGCTGGCTGGCTCTCTACACTTTGGTCTACCATGACATGAGCAGTCTCAACCCTATGCTCTCACCACTATGAACTAAGCTAATCCACCACACCTTCCCTATCTTGATAGACGGAAACCATCAACTAAACGTTTCTTCCCTTAAGTCGTGCCTTTGAGAAATTGTCATAATGGCGCAAAAGTAGAGCAATTCCTGCTCCCAAATATGATTATGCTCCCCAACTGAACAATTTTTGCTCTAAGACATATGGATCCCTCATCCCTTCACATCCACTTTTCTTCCCTAATGCTAGCCACCAGGCTGTAGATCTAGGAGGACACCCATCTCAGCCAAAAGCCATAATTTCTCTGGCCTTTTAACTTAAGCTGCCCTCACTATTTCAACCCTGAATTGGAAACTAAACATTCAAACTATTAAACACTAAACTCATCAAAACATATCTCACATTCAAAAGCACAGCAGCAAGATTTGTTGATCCTGCTGACTTTCCAACCTTTTAAATTTATCTTCCTTAAAAAAAAAAACTAAACATGGTCTGCTTAATCACACCTGTCATTATGATTGAACTGCCACCAAATCCTTTGCTGGATACCTGAGAGTAGATTTCTTCTGCCTATATTCCACTGAGCTGTTTCTGTTGGAAGGTGATTATATCTGAGGCTTCAACTAATGAATTTTTCTCATTGTTCTCTATGTTTTCTTAACTTGGAGCAGTTGATGCTCTTTTCAGTTATTTCCTCTCTTGAATTTTGTGGCACTTCTACTATCCAGATGGTCCCTTCTGTGGCTGCCTCTTCGTTTCCTTCACTGACTCAATTGCCATCTCTTATATTCACTACGATTTTACTCTATATTCAATTCCTCTAAAAACTAATCGGTTTCTATGTCTTCTGTGTTGATGACACCCAACTAGGTACTTGTGGCCTTCTAGTTGTGAATGAGAATGCTGTCCATAAGTTCATGTGTTTGAATACTTGATCCAAAGTTGGTGGGACTGATTAGGAAGGACTAGGAAGTATGGCCTTGTTGGAAGAGATATGTCTTTGGGGGTGGACTTTGAGGTTTCAAAAGACCACACCATTCTCTCTCTCTCTCTTCCTCCCTCTCTCCTCTTTCTCTTTCCACCTCATAGTTATTGTTTCAACATGCTGCCATGCTCCCCGCATGATGGTCACGAACTCACCCTCTGACACTGAAGCAAGACCTCAATACAATCCCAATTAAATACTTTCTACTGTAAGTTGCCTTGGTCATGGTGTTTTATTACAGCAATAGTAAAGTAACTAAGACACTATTCTAAAGCTCTAAACTCATAGACGCTGCTGCTGAAGTTCCCTGATTAGATACTGTGTTCTCATTTTCAAATCATCATAGTTAAATTTGAAGACTATCTTCCTAACACTAAAACCAATTATTCTACAGCCTTTCTTTTTAAGGTGTGTGTGTGTGTGTGTGTGTGTGTGTGTGTGTGTGGTCTCCTGAGTATATGCAGGTACCCACAGAGTCCAGAAGAGATTGTCATATCCCCTGGGGCTGGAGCTGAAGGCAGTTCTGAGCTGCCTGATATAGATAATAGGAACCAAATTCAGGTCCTCTAGAAGGACAGCAAGTGCTCTTCACCAATTAGCCATCTCTCCAGCCCAGCCCCTCTCTATTGTCTCTTTACATGATTGATAGAAACACCATCACAGAGACATGGAAACATTCCTGTATACTTTAGATAGTAAAGATGAATGCATAGTCTTTTTAAATTTCAGACCCAATAGTAAGAATGAGAAACACAAAGATAAAACCTACCCCTTAAATGATTTACCCAGTACATTCTCTATGACATGCTTTTTTCCCCCATGATCTCTTCAAGTTAAACTCAAAATAGTTTCCCTGGAACTATCTTCTGAGATAGTTCTGGGATAGATTCAACTGAGAAAAGCCACATACTCATACAATCTCAAGTAATATTTTTCTTCTTTCACACATTGGTCTCTTATGTTCTGTCAAATTCCCTCCACAATATTACTTACATTTAATACTAAACGTTTACTGGGTGTCTACCCAACACTAACCCTGTGCTAAGCAAGCAATGATAAGCCCAAAGTCTCTGCCTTCAGCTGCTTCACAGACTAGTGTAAGTGAGACAGACACAGATAAACCAGTAAAGGCAATGCTGCAGAGTAGATGTTTCAACAGTCCTAAGAGAGAAGCCCCTAACCTGCAGATTCAGGACAAGCGTCTAAAGAAGATGACACTTCAGCTGAGCTGTAAAGTGTCCTGTGGCTTTAGCCTATCAGACTGGAACATTCTACATATGTCAAGATAACCAGTTTCAGAGAAGTTGAAGTATGAGCATAGGAGGTAAGAAGCAAGAGATGGCATCGGAAAGGTAGAAATGAGTTGCTTCACACATAATAGTTATGGTGGGTGCTATGATTTGAATAGTCTTTCCAAAACTCATGTTAAAATTTAATTGCCTTGTCACAGTATTTTGAGATGAGATCTTAGGAAGATGATAGATCATGAGAGTAGTGGATTAATGAAGGGATTGATGTCATTATCAAAAGAGATTTGTTACTAAGAGCAAGTTTTCTTCACTTCTCTCTATCCCATGCCCTTCCACCATGTTATGGCACAGAACAGGGTCCATCACCATATGTTAACAGCATGCCTCTGGATTTCCCAGCTTGCAAAGTCATAAAGCAAAGAAGCTCCTGTTGTCTATAAACTGTCTAGTCTGTGATACGCAGTTATAGTAGCAGCAAATGAACTAAAACAGTGTGTTGTAAGTTGAATAGTACATACCAAAAATATATATTCTGAACTCCTGGGATTCCCAGTACCTACAAATTTACCTGGAAATAGAACTGTATTCCAGTGATGTCCATCATAACTGAGATGTCATGGCATAGCAGCATGAGGAAGCTGGTCACATCGTACTGCAGTCAGGAAGCAGACAGCAATGAATGCTAGTATTCCATTCACTCCCTCCTTTCTGTTCAATCTGTGACCCCAGCTCATCAAATGGTGCCATTCACAATTAAGGTGTCTCTTTCTTCTTCAGTTTACCCAATCTAGACACCCCACTATAGACCTACACAGAGGTTTTTGTCCTAGGTAATTCTAGATCATGTCAAGTTTATAGTAACAACCTATCACAGGATCTTTGCAAAGTAATCAAGTGCAGGTTCTTAGAGTAACAGTTAATTCAACATAACTAGTACTGTTATAAGAAGAGGAAAATACTATGTGAAAAGAGAGGCAAACTCTAGTGGCAATTGGAGGAACAGAAACCAAAGGATATCTGAATAATTAGAATCAAGGAAAGAAAGGACACTATCCATGAGAGGAACCATGACACTAGCAACACCTTCCGACTTTTGGACTCCAAATTAGAGAGAGTAAATTTATGCTGTTTTAAGCCGTCAGGTTTATGGTAATAGTTACAATATCCCTAAGAAATATACACAGGCATTAGTAGCAATCAATATACATTCATATCCATTCTTGTACCCAACTCACATAATAACTGCACCTAACACATTGGTCAACGATTCTTAGGTCAATAAATATCTACTTAGTTCTTATTCCCAGGTTCTCACACCTAAATTGTTCTCCTTTGTCTACTCTATGATGGAAACAATTATGCACACTTTAATATCACTGAAATAAATAATGATCTTATATTCTGTGACATATAACTCCCAATGCTGCCCCATAATTATGGTTGGTCTGGATTAGAATAAAATTTGTCCAGTTACTCTGAATCTTCCAAAGCAAGGATTTGCTTTTACGGCTTAAGTCTCTAGTAGCACTACTGTAAAACCTCTTAATTAAACTCTCTGATTTAGGTTTGTGGTGGTGGTTATGAGTAGAATGAGTTAGTTTTACAAATCTGACCTAATGTTAAATATTCAAATTCTAGAGAGACAGTTTTCTCCTTCACATAGTGCCAAGATCATAAATTTAAATATCACCCATAAAGGTTACTATTATTTACAAAATATATAATTATTTATAACATAGAATTATGAAGATTTAACTGTTTTGCTGTCCTACACATGGCAGTCTAGTATTCTCATTTTCCCTTAAACTGAAAACTCAGTCCTCTGATGTCTCAGTTGTTGGTAAGAGTTTCCCGATAGAAACCTTTGGCTCCTTTGTTTCTTAGAAATGCATGTTATACAGTGTCTCCTTTCTGCTGAAGTAGGTATTGTGAGTACATCTTTCCTTTTCAATTGGCTTTGAGATGTTCCTAAATCAGGGCTGCCATAATAATACCCCAATCAAATTCCTATAATATGTCTTTGCATTAGCTACATATTGAAGAGGCAACAGTGGATGGAAAATAAGAATCATGATCTTGAACATGGAACTTTACTTTGGACGCCTGTTTCCCATATATACATATGGAATGTACAAGAATGCCAAGATCACAGACATTTCCAGTTATCTGTTGTGTATAACTAACCACCTCAAACTTAGTGGCTGAAAACAACCACTATTTCATTCATAAACCTAAAATTCATTCTAAACAAAACCAAAATTTGGTTGGAGAACTTATCCCCACAACAGGAGAAATCAGTGAAATTGACAGGTTAGGGACTAGAAGGCTTGCTCACCCCAGGTCTTCCAATTGATGCTGGCAGCTGGCCTGACCTCAGCTGGGGTCCTGCTGTATGACTGCTTGGTTTCCTCATGGGACCATGGTTGACAACTTATTTCCATATCAACACAGAGTAGTCCTAAGATTGAATGCTAAGCATTATTCAGCAGGTCCACAACCTGACAAGTTGAAGTAACATCAGACAAAGGTCCAAATACATACTTAATGAAAGTGAAACCAGATATCTTTACCAAGAAACACCACCAATGACCTAACTCCAGATGCCTAAGTTGCAAAAGCACAGACAATATAAGTAACAAAGACAACCAATTAAACTCAGTACTGTCCCCTGAAGAAGCACAGGAGAAAAATGATTCCACTCCACTTAAGAATTCATGGAATATAGGATAATTACTTGGAAATTTTGCCTTTTCTGAACAAATGTTTTCATCATAGGAAGAAATGTAGATCAAAACACAAATATAATGGGAGTATGTGATATATATTCTTGTTTTATATACATGTATATATACATATATATTGGAATATATATATATCAATAAAGCTTTATATGCAACCACAAGTGGCTGACTGGGTTAAACTTGAGGGTGGAGCTTGCTCATTTCTGACCTAGGGAGAGGAATACTTTTTCTCAGGTGTGGATGGCTTTCATAAATATATGTAGCACTGGTTAAAACTTTTGAGTTTTTCAACATGAATTTTTTTAATTATTTGAATTTTGTACACTATCAAGCTTTTATTTGTTGTGGGCTTGCTCTAAAAATGTCTGTACTTGTTTGAGACATACCCCAGTAGTAGAGCATTTGCCTCATCTACACAAGACTCTGGGTTTGATGGAAAGTCTGTATTTATTTTTAATTTCCTTCTTTAAAATAATTGGATGTTTAATTATCTTGGTGTTTAATTATCTACAGAGATTGATGTTTTCTGATGGAAAACAAACCTGTAACATACACACCATCAAGTTCGAATCCTTATTCCAATTTATCATTCAAAGCAACTACCATTAGTCCATTCCAAATATTGGCATTTCATCCTGGATAATTTTAAAGCACTAAATAAAATTACATCTCTTTCAAGAATTGTGTCCTTAGAATATAAAAGTCCTTTTTCTTTTTTTAAAGCAGCAAAGAAACCTAGACTTTTTTTTAATGAGCAGAATGTTCCCATGGTTAACATTCACTAGGTAGTCTTGTGGTTTTTTTTAATTGTAACTATATCTGTACTCTCATGCACAAATATTTTCCTTCTGTACAGTCAGTTTCTAGTACAACAGAATATATGAATGGGGTTATCAGGGGGGTTTTATTGAGTATTTTTAATAGAATAGAAAATATGTTGTTCCTTTGATCTTGGCCATTTAGTTTTGCTCGTTTTATTATTTGAAATTTTATTTATTTGTTTAGAGTTGTTTTTGGGTTTGTTGTTGTTGTTGTCATCGTTTTTACCAACCTAAAGCAAAATAATCTTGTAAAGATAGATTTTGTCATGGTATAATTTTTCTTTAATAAAATTCACAAATTGAGCACCTGAATATCTAAATCAACCAGTTTTTGTACCATAATCTGAATTTCAATATGGTTTTTAGCCAGCTTCCTCTGTCACATATCCAAAGACCACCCAACCTGACATCTTCGGTGCACCCAACCTACCAGCTTTTCAATGCTCATTTCCCTTCTTACCAGCCTCAATTCCAGAGTCCACCCATAAGCCACATCATTATATAACCCTCAATTCCCTTGTCCCAACCTCTCTTATTTTAATCACTTGTTGAAACCTTTGCTTCAGCTAAGTCTTACTCTGCCTGCTCCATGTAACTGAACAATCCCACTTTAAACCATGGCCACCAACTCCCAGTGTGTTCTCCATGCTGTCTGAAAGTCATTATGTACTCTCTAATCAAATCATTGTTCAGATCTCCTAGGGAACTGCATCATAATCTCCTTTCAATCTCCCTCCTGTTTAACTTCACTCTTTAGTGAAGATCTTCATCTTAGCTGATGAGCTTCATCAATAAAAGAGCCATAGTGATTATTTTGAATCATTAATCAGCTAGTGTTATTTCTCTGCCTATTTATATCCAATAACTCTCCTTTCTCGTTGGAAACAGCACATCACTCACCATGACCTGTGTTATCTGACCACCTCACTTGTACCTTACTTGTACCTTACTTGTTCCACTGTTCCTCCTACTTTACTGGCTTCCTTGTGGTTCTGTTTAAAACACCAATAATCTCATACCTCTGAGCATTTCTACTTCCTGCTTTCTCTTTTAGAACACTCTTTTCTAGATATATTGACATAAGTCACCCAGTCCTTTGCTGCCTTTTATCTTTGTTCAAATATTAACTTCCCATTGAGGTCTTCTCTGGCCATTATGTCCAAATATGAGCCCCCCCCCTTCTCCCTGAAACTTCTTATCTTCTCCATATTACTTATCATCTGAATACTGTATGTTTTGCTTATTCATTTTGTTTATTGTCTATATCTACACACTAGAATGTAAACCTATGGATCAGGATTATGTCTATTTTTATCCTTATTTTATGAGTGAGGCTATGTCCCTATTTTAGGGTTGTTGAAATCCCAGTACACAGAATGATAATTGTTACATAGAGGGTGATTAATAAACATCTGTTAAAATGGATGGATGTGGGGCTGGAGAGATGGCTCAGTGGTTAAGAGAACTGACTGCTCTTCCAGAGGACCCGGGTTCAAATCCCAGCACCCACATGGCAGTTCACAGCTGTCTGTAACTCCTGTTCCAAACAATCTGATGAAACACATGTAGTCAAAACACCAATGTACATAAAATAAAAATAAAATGGATGGATGGATGGATGGATGGAAGGAGGGAGGGAGCACCTTTTTGAAAGATGCTGGTTCTAAACTTTATCTATTGCTTGGCTAGTTAATGTCAGTGTGCTAGTTCAATCACTGACAATAATCATTAAATCCAAATTTATATTTGATTGTCAAAAGAGAAAAGTTGATTTAAAAATCCCCAAAATAATCTTGACCTGAGAAGGCTGAGGAGGAGTAGCCATTATTGCCCCTAGCAGGAGCGTCTAAAGGCAGTATCCAGTATCAAAGGCAAAGAGGCTACTGTATCCCACTCTCAGTGCAATGCTCAGACAGAAAGGTTTACAGCTCACAGCTGTTTTATCTCTTTTTAGAAAATCAAGAGACTCTCAAAAACTGTCAGAGCTATGAAGCTTGTGTAAGCCCAAATCCTGTTCATTAATACTGCTCACATCATTACAGACCACAAAAGTACCCACAAATGCCCTCCTTGTTTGTCAAGTTAAATGGTACCTCTAAGCAGGATAGATGAAAGATAGATAGATAGATAGATAGATAGATAGATAGATAGATAAATAGATAGATAGATAGATAGGTTGACTGATTGATAAATTATAGGTAGATAGATGATAGATAAATAGATAGATGATAGACAGATTGTTAGATTGATTTACCATATTAATAAATAAATATAATCAATATTTATTATGCCATTATTCATCAAAATTAATTTTATATATATTTTAAAGATATGGTCAAGTTATATAGATCACTGTCATCAATGCATTACCATGTAAAGTGTCAGATTAGAGATTTTAGTTGAGTAGTGGCTTAGAAAGTGTTTTAATTAAAATCTAAGCTTGAAGGCTAAGGACATGGCTCAGTGGGTAAAGCACTGCTGAGGACTAAGGTTTAGATCCACAACAGCCACATAAAAGCTAGAAGGTCAAGGCAACCCACTTGTTACCTCAACCTCTGAGATAGAGATAGGGGATCCCTAAAGCAAGGTCACTACCACGACTAGCCAAATGGGTGAGTTCCTGAGTTCAATGAGAAACCATACTCTAGTAAATAAAGTACAGAACATTCAAGGAAGATAACATATTTCATTCTCTAGCTTCCACACTGAAACACAGACAGGTGTGTGCACCTGCACATAGTGAGCCCACATTCATGCAAGCATGCACACATACATACACATACATATACACACAAAAAAATGAGAAAAATACTTTCAATTTCCTTTGCAAAAGTTATTAAGTAATGAAACGAACTTTTTTATTTACAATATTCACATAACAAATACCAACAATTTCTTAACTATTAACCCTACAAATTCCTACAACCCCTTTAACCTAACCACTAATCCTATTGATAATTATTTTCCTAACCTTTTAGAAGGATACAGTCTCTGGGGCAGGTCTTCAGTCGTCAGGAACACAGTCTCTGTGGTAGACCCTTTAATGCATTTAGCAGTCCTTTTTTCTGGAATATCTCAGATGCAGGTTCGTCAGGGTAAATTGGATATTGCCGTCTCACCTTAAATAAGGCTTGATGCTTTCTTCTCTCTGGGAGACTAGACGACTTATTTCTTTAGTATCAGCAATTCTGCCTCTCTGCCTCAGTCCTTAAAGCCAGCCACAGTTCCGTTCAGGCCACTGTTCGGACAGATCAAATCCCTCTAGGTAAAAGCTAGCCACAGGGTTTAGTCCTTGGCCTTTTGCTGTCTTGCCCAGGCTTTCTTTACTCACCAGCTTCTTTCTGCCTCGGAAATCCCGCCATCAGTTTAACATCACTTTCTCCAGCAGGACTCTCTGAGCTCTCTCGCATGGAGGGGGGCATCTGGCTCCATCCTTAAATAGGATCTCTCCTTGTTCCTCCTGTTTCAGCTTAATTTGGGCTCCGCCCACTTAGCAGCTGAAAACAATGCCAGACCAGATACTTTGTTTCTTAGTCCATTAAGTCTTTCTTGTTTTTCCTGGCTTCAACTTTGTTTTTCAGTCCATTAAGTCTCCTGTTTGTTTCCTGTTTTCACCTGACTTCATCCGTGTTTTTCAGCAAGTTGATAAGCTAATCGCTCACAGCCAACTTGATCTTCATGCCCCGAATTAAGACACTGTATCAGATATTTACTAAATCTAAATTAATCTAACTCTTTACAAAGTAATATGAATGTGACATAAATTATTAGGTTTATAAATCATGTTTTAAATTCCCTATTCCATCTTAGTACTCAGAATAAGAAGCCAGGAAAGCACTGAAAAAAAACAATTCCATAAATTCAAACCATTAAAATGAAATCTGCTGCTGAAAGTTTGAAAAGATTTAGGGTAAAAATATCAGCTTGCTATTAGGTCAATAAAATTAATTTTTCATGACTCTAGAGGAAGACAATGGGTAATAGGGTTGAAGAACACTACAAAATTTAAAGCTGCTGTACAAAATTTAAAGGTGCTGTAGTAGAAGGGACTTGTAGGGTTACTATTCATTTACCAGTGCTAACCTCATTTACCTTTTCTTTGTTGTTCAAATAGTGGTATCACCTTTTTCATCATCAAATTAATCAACTATCCACTCGAATTGTTTCTTTGAAGCCATCACTGTATACGCTAACTCAAATCTATGTAAGAGTTTGTTACTGTTTTTGTTTTTACTAACTGACTCTAATGACAATAGTGGCAGGCTCAGCTCATCTTTTTTTTAATTACTTCAAGTTATATCTCCATCACAGTGCCCTCCTTCCACCTCTCCCAGTTCCACCCTCCCACCCTCTCCTCCTTCTCCCACCCATCCCGCTTCTCCCATGTGGAGTGTCCCTATATATCAGCCGCTTTCAGTTCAACAGTCATATGAGGTGCTCAGCTCATCTTTGGTAAAGCTACTGGGTTGCTGTTGACAGCCATCGATATGGAAATGATTCTTATTAGTTACCTTCTGCATTAACCATTGTATGTTGATTCCAGAACATACATGGTGCTATGGTGAGTGGAAAGACAGAAAGTGAGACACAGTCTTCTTCTCCCCCTCCTCCTCCTCCCCTCCTCTCCTCCTCCTCCTCTCCTCCTTTCCTCCTCCTCCTCACCTCCTCCTCCTCCTCCTCTTCTTCTTCTTCTCCTCCTTCTCCTTCTCCTCCTCCTCCTTCTCCTCCTCCTCTCCTCCTCTCCTCATCCTCCTCCTCCT